>VXBO01000780.1:210971-277955 GCA_013400135.1 Rhinoptilus africanus | reverse complement strand
AAGACCACATGCTACTTCTCAGTTCATGTGTTTTACCATCACATTCTGCATGGAGGTCCACAACCGCCAAAATGTTGAGTTCTTAACACCACTTCTTGCATATGCATTTCCAGCAGGACGACAAATTGCAATGATCTGGAGTGTGAGCTTCCATTTTATAATCACATTATTATAATAACCATGCAGTGTCTCTGTGAGCTTAGTGCCATTGGTGCCGACATCCTGTAAGTGATGATATGCCCAGCAGGGAAGCCACGTGCAAGACATCAACTTGGGGAACTGGACAGGCTTGCTTTGAGACCACATCATGTCTCCATGGACCCTATAGTTCCCTGCCAAAGGGAGTGCATGATAATAATAATAATAATAAAAAAAAAATGTTGGCTTGCAATATTTTTCTTTTTCTCATCCTTATGCCATGATGCCAAGGAAGTTAGAGAGAACGCTGGCTACCTGAATGATGGATTTATGACTACAGCTGACGCCTTTTTTCCTTTTGTGAATCAGAAGTTTCAAAAAACAGGCGTGTGTCTCCTGTGCAAATAGCCTGTGTTAACAGAGTGCATCAGGATCCAATGCACATGTCGAGGCCCATGCTGAGCTCAGTTCAGAAACCAAGTGCTTGTCCACTAGCACAAAACCTCACGCACCAGTCAGACATCAGAATGCCTTGGGTGCATCAAACACACTGAATACAGTCTCTTTTCCCTATCAAACACACCTGGGTGTTGGAAAAGTAAGTCATTTTTGTGACTTAATCTCTTCCAATGTGGTGTTTTCTTTTTTTTTGCAGGTTCTACTCAAAGACATTTCACTCAAGTGCTCTTTTTTCTCCTAAAGCTTATTTTATTTCAGGGCAAAGACTAGATTTGAAGGGCAATCATATTTTGAGGTGACACCTTTGACTTATTCTCTATGGAACGGTAAATTAATTGAATCAACTTTTCTGGCCATAAAGACTATATTTGCTGGTGCAATCAGGAAGTAAGAGCTTTGCTTAGACTGAGACGTGCAAACTTGTCCATGGAATTGGGTACCCATAGAAACTAAATTAATTTACAGGTAAGGCTTTCTGTCCGTATGTTCCGAGGAATTTCAAAAATGTAAGGCAATGTCTTGAAACTCACCCTTGAGTGAGGAAAAATGTTTGCAAGGAAGATCCAAGAATGGGCAAAGTTATTTACCATGCTGAAGACGCCACCTTAACAATTAAAAAATCGCATAGCAAAAAACCAAGAGAACAGTGGATAACTTAATGTTTTGCCAAAAGTATCATGAAATAGGAAAACCAAAAAAGGAATTAACAGAAACTGAAGAATGCAGAAACAAAAACAATTCAAATTTAGAAAGAGCAATTGAAGCCAAACCATATGAGCATTGAAATGGATTGTCTTTCACTCCTTAGGAATACGCAGGCTATATCCCAAAGCAGCCACAGTGTGTAATGAACACCACTCCAGCACACTGCAGCTTCTGAGGAGCCAAACTGTGGGCACTGGGTCCAGTTTTAACTTTTTATTTTCTCTGCATCTCACTTTTCCCACTGGATATCAGACTGTTTTCCTCCACTTTTTGTGAACTTTTCTCATTAGGTTAGAAGCCTTCTGACAAAGAGATCATCTGTTAGGTGCTTCTGCTGTGCCTCAGGCAAAAGGACCCCACATCTTGGTTAAAGCTTTTACAGTTGCTGTAAGAACAATATAGCTGAATCCCACAAGGAATTTAGTTAGTGCACATATTGATCTTATAGATGTGATACATTTGACTGCCACTGTATATACAATGATAAGAAATGGCCATGGTGTCTCTCACTTTTCCCTTGTCCTACACTCAGATTTTTCTAAAGCAGCTAAAGCTGGTCTATTAAACCAGTAATGAATAGGAAGGAATTATTTTGATAGAGGGACATCTAAACTGCTTTTTCTCACTTAATTTGATAGACATACGATGGAGGTATTGAGTAGGCATGAAATAATCGTATTGATTATCCTTACACTTATAAAAACACAAGAGTACCAGTCTCACTTTGTACCCACTATTCATTCAAGCTAAATATACTTAATATACATGGGGACACATTATTTTTTTCTTTGAGGAAACCTAAAAATAGAAACTCAAGCAAAGTGACTATAATAACCAAAACTGCATGACAGAAGACTTTAGATAGGAGTTCCTATTCCTTTATACTGTCCTTAGAGAAATTACTGTAATTTGGATTAATGAGCAGGGAAATTACATCATTTAATGAGTAAAGCTACAACTTAACACAGATTTCATTTACTCTTCAGTTATTTAAGAAGTTAGAACATTATTGAAACCACTGGAAAATTTCACCTTAAAATCAACACTTTAAGTGTTGTGCACTGTGCCTACCATGAAAACACAACCCTCTTTTGACCCTTCACATCAGGTTAATTCTGCTATTGCTGTCATCTCTTTTAAAGCCCTCAATAATTGCACTGAAGGTAGAGGTAGTCCAAGCTTCAGGACTTAAAAATTCTGGTTTTATTTATGATTCCACCTAAAACTCTTGTTAAAGAACAGTTCTAACACTTTCATCGATGAAAAAAAAAAAAAACAACTGGTAATAAAAAGGTGAATTTCCATACAGACCCTGACTTGCTCTGTCCGTACAAGCCAGACAGAAAGAATCCAGACCTGGCTCTGAATCTGTATACCTACACCAGCATGCTGCTGACCACAGCACAGTCATCCTACTGTGTGCACCAGTTATTCTGGAGAGGTACCAGTGGAGGAGCTTCATGGTTTTAGTACCCCTGTTTGTACATATATTACAGTAAAAAAGTCTTTCCCTCATTCAGATTACAGATTGGCTGGTTCTCACTCCCTGAGCAGCTACTCAAAATTATGTTTTATCTTCATTGTTCAGTGGGTGGTCCTCTCCACCATTATTTATTACCTGCTGACGACAGAATGATTGGTTTCCTTCTGGGCTTTTCCATGGTTCTCCTAGCTAAATGTTACTGGAAATATTCCAGCATTTTTTTAATTTTTTTTTTTCTTGGAATCTGTTGATTTTTCAACATTTAGGTGGTTTGGAGGATTGAGGTAGGATTCTTCTCACCTACTTTTGGGAGGGCATTTCACAGATTAAGACATCTGGTTTTAGGTTTTGACATGCAGGTGTCTCCAGGCAAGCTGAGCATCTGAGCAGTGGAGATCCAGACCGTACAATTTGCGGAGCCTACAGGGCAATAGGCACACAGAATTGTCTCCTTGCTCTTCCTGATCTCACAGAGGATATTGCAGGGATAACAAGAAGCCTACGAGCCCCGCAATGGCAGCCTGAATCCGCCTACATCCCTGACATTTCAGTTCAGCTCAGACTGAGCCATAAGAATGACTCTTGCTCATTTAGTGTACTGGATTAAAATAAACAATATCTCCACCAACCTAAAGCGTGCAACTGCTTAATAATGCCTTAGTAACTCCTTCTGGCCTCCTCAGTTGAAATTTGAAAATTACAGATAATTACAAGCGGCAGAAAAAGAATCTTATAACAGGAAGCGTTGGACAGTGTTAATAACAGGTTTCATTAACAGATACATTTATACTATGTATGACAGCTGCATTAAGAAAAAAAAATCCACAGAAGATCAGACACTCAGCATAATAGGTACTAGGTAAATAAGTAAGCATATTGTCTATAAAACCATGCAAGAATCTTTTGGCTTTTTAAAAGCCACACTTTAAGCTGTAAATAGTGGACTCTTGGGAAAGTCACATGCATTCTAATAGTTATGAAAGTAATATGTCACAGAAATCTGCAAATAAAAAAAAAATAGGCTAAGCTCCGAAGTGTGGTAGAGCTCCACACAAGTCATACTTTCTTGCTGTGCAATGGCTGTGAAAGTACCCAATAGACTTCAGTACAGACTGGGTTCCCGAGCAAACATCATAGTCAGTGGTGTCCTTGCTTTAAAAAGAATAATCCGTCTGATCAGACCAAATCCACCAAAAACATAGTTTGATCTATTCTTTGGAAGTGCAAAATCCACAGGACTGGAATTCCTTTGGTTCTCTTTTTGCTAATTAAAAGTAATGGCTGTACCTATTTCTCTTGGGTAGGCAACACACAAGGTCCATGCATTTATCCTTGCCCCATGTGGAGCACCAAGCAATGATCTGGTCTGCTTTTTGCAAACAATTCTCCAAGACTCATCATCCCACTGTCCCAAATGCTTTAGCTCCTCAGCGCCTTCTGCCTCCACTGTAGAAATTAATCATGGGAAGAAAAGGCTTTGGGACATGGTTTGTCTTATTTGATCAATGTACTGCTGCTAGCAGTCTGGAGTCTTCATCTCGTACACACCACTACTTTTATTCTGAAATGTTCTCCTTTACATCCCTGTGGTTGCATGCGTGAGAGACTAGGTGGAGGTGCCCCATGTTTTCAATTTGCTGAAAGAAACCACCGTGAAGAAGACTGTGTCAGCCATATATAGTGGATATGGCATGAACGGAGAACACTCATTGAGAGCATCATGCATGTTTGATTTTGCTGCATATGTGGTTTATAACTCACTTGAGGCTCTGCATCTCATTAGTTCTGGATGGATTTCTCCTACCAGGATAAGCAGCCTTCATTTCATGACGGTTTTGGTCTACCTGATTTAATACTAAGTGGATGCAACAAGACTGATGACCCATGAAAGTCCATCGGCAAACCTGACAGGATTATTCAGACAGTACAAGAGGTCTGGTAGGGTGCTCCCTTACTCCTCATCAGTTTTAGAGACAAATTGGTGAAATTTGGATTCTCTTAACAATGTTTGGCATATCAGCCGTGTTCTAGGAAGAACATAACACCCACTTGGGCCAGGACTCAAAAAAATCTCGTGACGGAGGAAAGAGCCATAAATCCTACATTGCTTTTGAGTGTCCAGGGTGCATCATGGGCTAAGAAGTTTATAACCGATGGGTGTGTATCCTTTATGGGTATGATTTTCCCTTCAGGCATGAGCCCTTTGTTCACACCTTGGTCAGTCAGGGGAATGATGAAATACTGAAGTGTGGACTTGCATTGACACGAAAGACGCATTGAACTCAACCTGTATTTTTATCAAAGAGAAGGCTGAGCAGTGATTTGGTTTCAGTTTGCATACATCTACATGACAAAGATAATCTGATGATAGTTCTTTAAGGCCAGGAGTCAAAAAAACATCCAACAAACAAAAATAGAAGACAGAGAAATTCAGGTGGCAAAGAAGTAGGTTTTAACCATAAGCTCAGTTAACAATCAGAACAGCAAAATGATGCTTTCAAAAATGTTTTTACCCTATTGCTGGACATTTAAAAATAAAGACTGAAGATTTTTCTCCTGAATGGCATGCTTATCTTCAAACTGGACTTAAGAACATGTTATGGCCTGGGTTATGTGGCAAGTCATGCATCCCTCTTCAGCTACACAAAAAACCCTTCAGCAGCTTTCTGCTCTGGGGGGATGTCTCTTAATCTAGAGTACTACAAGTGGTAGCAAGTTTTGTAGTTTTCCATTTTCTTTATCTTTCCCTGTTTCTATAAGAAGCAGAGATGGCAAATAGTACCCAGCACGTCTGAATCCTCTCCTCCATCCTCCCTGATAATGCCTTTTGCCAAGGGCTGTAATGAAGCGGTCGGGTCAGGGAGAAAAGTTTGAGTAAACTTTGGGCAGTGTACCTTCTCTCTCACACACAATTACTCCTGAAAACCATAATCTTGATCTGGGTCTGTCTGTAAACCAGACTATGCAGGTGGAAGTGCATGAACAAAATTGTCTATATCTAGCTTAGGGAAGACAGGGCCTCTGTTTAAATTTGTACACACAAAAATACATATATAGATATATATATATATGTATCACATTTTCATTGCCCAGTGCTTGTTGTCAGATCCATATTGGATCTCTTTGGCCCCATTTTCATTCTTGTTGCACACATTAGAGCCACCCTTTCACCTGGATGTGCTGGCACACGGGTGTTTGTTGGCACACCTTGGGGAGGGATATGCAGAGGGCTGGAGGTGGCAGAGGAGACCTGCCTGCAACCTGTCCGGGTTCAGGGTAAATACCCACTGAGCCATCCCCTGCAGCCTGCTTTGACTTGCCTTGAGTCTTTGCCACAGTCCTGCTGTATGAACATGAGGGCACTAATCTCTCTGTCTCTCACACCCCCAAGTGTCCCATGGAGATGACAATATTTACTCGCATTTCCTTAGTCCATAGATGATCTTCCATGTGAGCGCATACAACTCCTGGCACAAAAGATAACGGTAACGGGGCTAATATTCTGACTTTATGAAAAGGCACACGCATGTGTCTCAGAAACCTGACGACTTGAAGAGTGCTTTCTCCCCAAAATGATGCAGCCTGGAATCCCTTCAAGGCTGTTCATGCTAACAGCATAACAACACAAACGGCTTAGGAGTGAGCACGCACTGAGTTACAACCTCCTCCTACAGGAACTCTGAGTTCCCTTTAAAAGAAGCTGCTCGTTTTGCTGCTGAGCTAACATGATTAAACAAGACAGGTCTGGCAGGGCTCTTCTACATTGTCAAATCTTGAACAAAAGGCATAATTTTCCTATTTTTTACAACTCCAAACAGCCTGCTTACGGAGATGGCAATTACAGGCAGCGTAACTCAAGATCTTTCCAGTGTTTATATCTCCACATGAAGCATACATTTACATGGCAACGGCATGGGACAAGACATGTCTTTTAATTTTCCCATCATAATTCATAGCATGGCCCTGCCAAAAAAACACTGGAGCTGATTACCAAGTGTGACTGCGATCGGATCATTTAGCAATTTGAGTTTCCACACCTTTTGTGTGAGGCTGGGCTTTGTTTTACTTAAAGCAATAATTGCATTCTAATTTCATAATATAGGTCGTGGTTGCTTCATCTCTCTGTGCCTTCAAGGAAAAGAAAAGGTGCACAGAACACAACAAACATTTTTTTTTAATTAATTTTTTTAAATGAGCTAATAAATGTTTACCTGCTTCACAGGTGTGCTTGCTCCAAAGTGACTTAATTATCATTCCCACAGTCCCCATAAGAAGGATCACAGAGGGATTATACACTGATGTCATCCCTAGTAATAATGAATTGCACTTTTACGAAGAACAGAGTTAACAAATCATTTTTCGGAATAGAAGGATGGCAAAGGTTTTAAAGTAACACGTGTTAAAGAAGGAGTTAAGGTTTAATAGCTTTTAATTCAGGCAGAATTTCAAAACAAACTCAGCAAAAATGGATTATTGCAAACGTAACTTGGACTCCATCCTGCACAATGCTCAAATTTGCTTTCAAAGATCCCCCAATGAACAACGGAGAAGATGAAGACACTGCTCACATCCCAGCAGGATAGACTCAGAGCTTGTTGGAGACTTTTTACCTTTCTTCTCGCCCAGAGCATGAAACTCCTGGATTTAGCTGGATTGGTAAGGTCATGCCAGTTTATCAGGTCACATAACATGTGACAGGTCATGGCGTGTCCCAGCTGGGCTAGGTTTCATTGGATTACTCATCCTCATCTTTGTCACAGCAGCATGGGTTCTCACAAGTTTTCAGTACCAGGTACTTCATGACAGATCTTGTCAAACAGCTCCTACTTTCACACCTAAGTGCAATGTGGAGGTGCTGACAAGGGGGAAGTGGGCAGTAGGGGCCTACTGTGTGTCTAATATGTAATATGTGGTCCTTCCATTTCCATGGGCTTCAAACTAGGTTTAGTACTGAGTCCTTTCCTAGAGAGCATAGGAAATCAAATTGTCTGAAAATAAAGCCCAGGTTACTCTTATTTCAAAAATAAAGGAAAACCTTTATAATGTGCATATTAAAAGATGTTGACTCTTTTCTATCCTTTAAGGAACTATGGTTCTGATCTCATTTTCGCCATAAATTTCTCACTTTATTGCAAATGCTGGTCACTTTTGTAGCTTCTACAATCTCTGAAGGTACCAAACAGCAGTGTTTTTTTCTGTACTGGTCTCTGTCCCAAACCTCATTTAAGGAGGTCTATGCGTGTTTTTCCCAGACAGACATAGTCACACTTGTCTCTGAGGTATACCCCTAACATCCAGAATGGCTGGAAATCAGATAAAAACACCTCTCGCGCTGGATCCATCCTTCACGTTCCCAGCTGATCTCCCTTGTTTTATTCAATTATGAATGCTTGCAGAAGGATTTAGATTCTGATGGCTCCTATTGAGGTTTTGGATTTGCAGCCATCCTTGACTGCATTAAGAGATTAAGTCACATGTCTGCCATGTCAACTGGACAGATGTGCCTTGAATTTCCTCTAACATAGTGTGCTTTTGTTCCTCCAGGACACCGTGGACTGCCATTTCTGTACATATTAGCTTTCTGCAGCCATTTTTGTGTACACATATAAGTAGAGACCATGCATGGAGTCTTGCTTCACTCAGGGCAGAACAGCTCACATGATTTATATACAAAATGTGTTCATATGACTTAAGACTTAGTAGCTCTTCTTACAACATGTTCCATAACCACTTTCATTAACAATATACCTTAGCCCTTTTATGACATTTTTTAGTTATACTTCAAAGGACTTTTAAGTTACTGTATCCTTAACCCTTCCCAGAACTCAACAGGGAAGGCAGCTGTGCACAGTCATCTTTTCTTACAAATCAGCAAGAGGTGCTTATGTGAGTTTCCCTCAGGACAGGAGCAGCAGTGTCAAATTCAGGATTATAATTTCAAAACATCTAGGATCTTCTCTCTTGTGTAGGTCTTTAAACATCTGTGAAGAATTTCTCTGTCCAGCTCTGGAGCCCTCAGCGCAAGAAGGACATGGATCTGTTGGAGCAGGTCCAGAGGAGGGCCATGAAGATGATCAGAGGGCTGGAGCACCTCTGCTGTGAGGACAGGCTGAGAGAGTTGGGATTGTTCAGCCTGGAGAAGAGAAGGCTCTGGGGAGACCTTACAGTGGCCTTCCAGTGTCTGAAGGGGGCCTTCAAGAAAGCTGGGGAGGGGCTGTTTGCAAGGGCATGTAGCAATAGGATGAGAGTCAATGGTTTCAAACTAGAGCAGGGCAGGTTTAGATTAGACATGAGGAAGAAGTTCTTTACAATGAGGGTGGTGAGATGCTGGCCCAGGTTGCCCAGAGAGGTGGTGGAGGCCCCATTCCTGGAGACATTCAAGGCCAGGCTGGATGAGGCTCTGAGCAACCTGATCTAGTTGATGTCGTCCCTGCTCACTGCAGGGGGTTGGACTAGATGACCTTTAAAAGTCCCTTCCAACCCAACACATTTTATGATTCTATGAATTTGATGTTGTAAAGAGTCCTTTTTCCAGACCAGAGAAGGACCAGTATTTGCAGTCTGACCATGGCCATCCAGCTCAGAACCTATTTGATGTAAATAGTCTGCTTGTGCCCCTTTCTAGCCAACAGGAAAAGAAGGGATTTTCCAGAGCATCATTTAAAGCATGCAACAGACCTCTCCTTTCAATCATGCCCTTTTTCTTCTCTTGTCTATACAGACAGTTTGCAGTGTTAAGCTTTCTAGTGTAGCTATATAAATATAGGCAGCACAAATATCCTTCTCTAATGCTGCAGGACTAAAAGCAACCCTTTGCCTTCACCCATTGCACAATGCTCATGTCAGCTGCATACGTAGAAAAGCTTTTAATTCCAAACAATTGCTGGCTTTTGATTTTGACATACTGAGTAGGATTCGTTTGCCTAAACATGGGCATTTTGGGCATATATATATGAGATATTGCACTATCACCAGCTGCTGCAACTGCAGGGGTAATACAGGTCTCCCATAAATCCCGCATCACATCACGGAGATCTCTTACCTTCTCCAGGATACTCAAATAGCCCAGGCACCTGTGTTTAAGCAACCATGATCCATCTATTTGTAACCAAGCTCTTTGATGTCATCAGAAGGCAACTATTCTTCTTGGAAATTTGATAATTCCATTTCTTCATCAGTTTTCCATGTGTCAGTAATTCAAAGAACAAGAATGAGCCTGGTTCTCATTTGCCAAATCCTCCAAGCAACTTCATGTAGCTTTACGGTCTGTCAATAATTACTCTGTGAAAACTTACAAAATAACAGAAATTTGTTCCTGGTTTTAAATACACCATGGAATTGAACCCATTTTTCTTTCCATTTGATAGTTTGAATTATATTTTTGCCATTGTTTTTTCCTTGATTTGGGCTTTGACCTTCTTGGGTTCTGAAAAATAACTAAATGAAAACATGGGTTTGTGTATGCACTATAACTCTGTCAAGCATAATGTTTTATGATTTGAAGAGAGTTAGCATCAAATTAGCACTGATCAGTACTGGAAGAGAGATCTCTATGGATATTTCAGTGGCATTTTTCTTTCAAAAGGCTAAAACTCACTGAGAATTACCCTTTTTTGGGCAAATACACTGTCTGAGAGCAGTTACTTTCCTGACTGTAGTTGTAGCTCAGCATTTTCTCGGTTGTCAGCTGTGCCCTGAGACACAGGAGAAAAGAAGGCGGACTGAATAGAGCATGGCCATATTGTGTACTTGCTATGATAGGAATGTCCTTCAGCTTTGCCCGTGGCATTCGGGTCTTTACCTCCCCATGTGTCACAAGACAAGCAAACAAATGCAAGAATGTAATATCATCACTTTATTTTCTTTAATTGTCTAAATAGTCATTCAGTGTCACTTATGATAAGCCAGACTTTTTCAAGAGATCCTTGAGAGGGAGAAGCACTTCCAAAGACTGATTCTGCCCCCTTGTCTAGAGAACTATTCAGTGACCTGCGTGGATGAGATGACTACCTATGGATGGCTATAAAATAAGAAAGATGAATCCTGCCCTTAGAGACTTGCCAAGGTCATTCAGGAAACCGGCAGCAGAACAGGAACGCAAATGGGACCTGCAGAGCCCTAATCCAGAGCCTAATCCTCTGCTCTCCAAGAAGAGCCAGCAAAAGTATCACAAAAACTAAATTCCACATCCATATTATCGTCCCTGTCATCCAGATGAAATCAGTCATTAGATCAAGGTAGACAGTGAATCCACCTGTTAACATACAGGGAATAAGTGATGGGCTGGCAAGAAATACAATTTATTTTCTCTTTCTTATTGCATACTTCTGTCCAGTGTCACAACTTGTTTCTCCATATCTCAGCTTATTTTTAATTTAGAAATATGGTGGGTAGTCTTCTCCCGTTGTAATTGTGGGTACTCAGTTTAGTTGTTTTCCAACTGAAATGCTATAGGGCACCTGAAAACTCTACACAAGACTAGTACAAATGATACAAAATCCAGTGGAGACCCCACCTTTCTGGAGAAGCATCGAAAAGACAGGCAGGACATCCCAAGACATTACAGTTGGGAATAGATGTGATTAGTCAATGAAAAGGGTGTGCTACAGCTCACAGTTTAAGACATGTTCATGTACGTGATTTAGATTATCCAAGCTCACATTATAATTAATGGAGACCTAGTGTTTCATTCAGATGCCTAAGCATAGCTGTTATTCCAGCACTACTTCAATTCTATTTAGCTCAGTTTGAAAAACCTTTACATTTCCATGTTGAAGAGATTAAAACCATTCTGATATTACAATACCTTTTTCTATGACATGATAGACGAGTGATAAACCATCTGTTTTGATGTTGCTTTCCAGCTGAAGCAAGATTCTGTTCAGGGAAGGTCCATGCTTATGTGATTTGCAAGTGTCTCTTGCAAGATGATCACTATGACCCTTTCTGTCCTCTATGTGTATCTATTCCATCACCGGGCTACACATTTTACTATGCAGAAAGATAGAGAGACAGGAAAAAAAGATGAAAAATTTACATGGCAACTATATTGCATAACTAGCAATCATTGTAATAGAATTACTGACATTATGGGCTGCTAAAGGAACAGTTAGTAGCTTGTCTCTCTTGTCTGTAATTTACTCTGTGTCTATTTAGCCTTGATGTACAACCTAGGTCAATTGCTGTGCCACTTTCCTATCTTCCTACTTCTGAGTTATAGAGAGAAATGTGTGCCTCGTGAATGACTATCTCTCCTGGTCAAGCTTGTCTCTCATGCTGTTCGGCAGTGCCTTGTGTTAATAGATAGTGCTGAACAGTTAATATCACCAGCTAATTGGCAAAGCACGTGTGAAGCAGATGTATTTAAATATAGAACGTGGAGGCAGAAGGAGTAACTGAAATTCATAAGAGATAAGGATTTATTATTAGAACAGATTAATGAGCCCACCTTTTTTTTTTTTTCCCCTCCCTCATCTCTTCCCTGTCCAAATGTATTTTTAATTCTTCCCTTTCAGGAAGATTTTATTCCACTGTTGAGAAAACGGTGATGGATAATTTTGTGTTGTCTGTATGGCACCATCTGGAAGGCCAAACCATTTACACAATATTCTGAGCGTGTGGTATTTGTGGAGATTCAGGTCCGTAGTAAAACAGTAACAACTGATTTATAAATTGTATATGAAGAAGAGATATGTGAAGAAGGGAGAGAGGTAGAGCTGTGTATTTATTCCAATGCAGATCATTTGTCTCAACGACTTCCAAAAACAAACCATAATATCCTATTCTTTTTAAAACACTGTTGGCTCAAGTCTCAGCATTCTGCTCAGATTTTCACTGCATTTGATGTGAGGACCCCCAGTTCTGCAGGCTAGTCTTCTCCTTGAGCCTAGGCTGCAATGGAAACAGAGGTGTTTTCAGTTGTGTCCTCACTCCCATGTTTAGTGCCTATGGAAACTTACAAGACAACTAAGATAGTGGCTTCAGGATTAGGAACTGGACTTTTGTCAAGATGCACATCCTTCACTTCACCCTCAGATGGGGAGGTTTGGGTCTTACATCTTTTCCATGGAGATTGCCTTCTACTCTGAGATACCTGAACCACTTTGTAAGCATCTGTTATGCTCACTGAGGTCACTGTGCGTATATTTGCTTTCTCCATTTTGCACCTGGTGATACCGTGACCCGGGGAGTGTAAAATTAGCATTTTCTGAAGATGAAAGTCTAAGTTAGAACTTAAATACTGATCTTGAATGAAAAGCAAACTGAAGAATCTATAAGGAAAAATGCATTTTCCCCGATGCTGTTCTACTCAGCCAACCATTGCTCTCCCCACTCTTACCAAGTGACAGGTAGTCAGGCAATAGGCAGAACAAGGCAATTAATCGTGAAAAATTAGTCATGTACTTAAAGAAACATGCTCATGTTTTCACCCCACCTTGGCTTAATGCTTACTTAGCACTTAGTCAAGAGGTTGTGGTCCAACAGCTTTTGGATCCAATGGAAAACACCTTTCCTTGAATTCAGTCTACAGACAGGTAAATGGAATTTACTCCCTCTTGAACTGGACAATTTAGAGTTAACTCCTCGTTATCAGGCTTTCAGTTCCAAATAGGGGAGGTTACTCTTTTATTTATATACTAAATGGATTGATTTTGCCATATTTTAAGTTGCAGTATGTCTCTGCAAGATGTCCAAGCTATGTCTGATCTAGAAGGCCTGGGGATACTTTAGCTGAGATGCTGAACAGGCATGAGTCCCAAGTAGACACAGATTTCTTCATGCCCACAATTTCTGTGTGAAGGAAATCTGTGTACGTGGATTAATTAGGGGGTGTTTAACACATCCCTTCCTCTCTCTTATCAGGACAGGAGGGGACTTGGGCACCTTGATACAACACGCAGTGCCTGTATCCGTATCCATATCCGTTGCCTGACTTACACACAGACTCAGCAGACTTTACCAGGCTTGTGAAATAAGGACCATATTAAAATAATTTCAGAGATCTGCAAAATTGTCTCCAAATAAAATAAAAAATAATGTAGGTTATTTTCATCTTCGACATAAATGACTATATCTAAGTGGAAAACCACATAAGGATCCAAATCATCCTCAGTTATACCCATGAGATCACATGAAAATTAAATAAGGGCAGGATTTTCCAGCAAACAGAAGTTTCTTTGGGTTTATCCCATACTTTGCAATTTCCCATGGTTCAGTGACGCGATGTGGAGTGTTATCCGTTGCAAGGTTATCTTAACTGAGCTTGGTTTTCTGCACAACAAAGCTCCCTTAAGCTGCAGGTTTTGTTTTTATTGTTTGGGTTCTGTTGGAAAGATATTTACAGTTATTCTAACAGTACCCTTCATAAACAGATTACCATTGCAAATTGCACTATGGGGAAGTGGTAAAAAATTTTGGGCAGGATTAAGGTAATCCTAAAACAATCTAATAAAAAATACATATAAGTGTTCTATTTTTAAACAGAGACAAGATGAGACACATAATTTCTTTCAATAAATTTTCTGGAGCAATAAACCTTTAAACTCAACATTCAATAGATATGAGTGTTTGTGTGTGTGCGCGCCTGTGTACATGGGTATTTTCTTAAACTTTCTTTTGCCAAGATACAAAGCCCAGCTTGTCAGAGTTACATCATGTTTGTAAATCTCCTCTTCACTGAAATTTGTCTGACATCAACCTCCAGCTCATGTAAGCATAAGTCTTCTTTGGCAGATGAATGTTTGGGTTTCTCTTTCATTTTTTTTTTTTTTCAGAGTGTATTTCTCGGAAGGTGTTTTTTTTTTTAATTATTATTATTTTATCAACTTTTTAATAGAAGTAATAAAAGGGACAGGTCAGAGATAAGAATTTAATGTTTATAACAACTTTAAATCTTGCCCTCTTGCTATCTTTAACCACACCACCAGTAAATAAAGGGCAGATTATTTTTCAAATCAGATACTGTAGTCTTGATTTTATTTTTTTTTTCTTTTGAAACACATGGTTTCGTATAGATGTTTTTCTCCCATTATTTGATTAAGACTTGAGTTTTATCCCTGCTGAAGTGAGTGACAAAAGCCCTGCTGGCTTCAATCAAATGGAAAGAAGTGTTTAATACATATGATTGCAAGCTCCACCTGAGTTTCTAAAACAAGGGGCAGATCTTATGCAGATAAAAAAATGACATTGCTATATGGGGCAATTTATCCTGCCCCCAAGGCAGAGTTGTCATAACTCCATGGTGCAAATTGTTGCAGCTTGAAAGTGGAATTGCTACAGCCTTATCCTGTAATGAAGGTAATTTATATTGGCTGAAAACCTACTCCAGTGATTTAGATCCTGATCTTGTTTACACCAGGGTTGATGGCAAAATTGCTGGTGGATTCAAATGAAAACCAAAGTCAAATGCCACTGAAGCCTCCAGGAGTATTACAATTGACTTGAAAGGCAACCAAGAGAACGGGTGCACTTATAAATTCACTGTCATGGAAATTACTTGAAGGAGGCAGTTCTGCCTGGATTACCACCATATGACTTCACGTGGTCACACAGTTTTGCCTGTAGGATCCAGCTGGATTTAAGACAAACTCAGATTCTTTGCTCTTTTCACCTCCCTGCTTCTTTATGTCTGGGCAGCACACTAATTTGTGTCATGTGTGAGGAGTTCCACCACAAATACTCTTAAATCTTTAAGTCTTTTTCTTTTTAATTATGGCTTCCTATTTTTTACTGACACCTCTTTAATCCTGAAAAGATAATACACTGATCTCAAATCCTGCTTCAGGGTGGCAGCTAATTGCATATTTGGCCAAGCATCGGACTTCCTTCCTTGTAAAGTTTGTCTAAAGTGCTACACGAAAGCAATTTGTGGTGCATTTTACTAGCCAAATGTATATAATATTACATATTATTAGAATGTTATTAAAGCAAAGACTTTTGTTGTTCTCCAGCCAAACACAAAGGACTGTCTTCCCTTGTATAAAAAAGTTTCAAAGTTAAAACTTCCTGCCTCTTCAAGCTTCCAGCAGTGTCCTGACCTTAATGACCTGGGAAAGGCTATTCTTCTCATTCCAGGAAGAAGCTGCAGAAGTTTTCCATGACAAGGTGTGACTACACTGTGTCTGGATACCTCTAAACTAATTCCAACTAGTTTGGGTAGTGCATGCAGGAGAGTGCAGAGAAAAGCCCAAATTGCAAGCCTACTGAGGGAGTAAAGTTATAACTCTGCTAAACTCTCTGCTGTCAGCAATGCCTGAGGAAGATACTTTCAAGCTGCACATGCTGCCGATGCATCTTAACCTTGTCTCAGCCGTTCACCTGCTTTTCACCTCCTTTAAGCTCACCTTCTAGATGTAGTCTCTGATTCTTGCTTTTCCTGACTCGAACCATGCAAGAATCTTGCCTATTCCTGATGTCAAAGCTATAACGGCAGAAGCAGGCATTCATTCAGGATTCAGAAATAGCTTAGAAGGTGTGTTCACTTTCCAGATCAAGAAACTGAAGCAGAAAAATGTTCTTACTCAGAAGGTGGTCGCAGGTGGAGCAGAACAGGAAGGGCTGCAGGCAGGCAGAATGACCTCCATGTGCATGGGGACTTGGGAATGGGACACAGCTGTGGCTGCAACTGCAAAATTATTTGCAGCCCAATCTGTCACATCCCCTGTACTGGGGGATTCTTTGCTTTTTCAGCCTGGCCTTGCCCCTTCACCCTCTGTACCTATTAGGACCATGCCTCACTGCCTGACTCCATCCCATTTCCTATCCTAGTCTTTCCTTCAAACTAGCACTGTAGCAAGAACTTCCTACCATTCCTCCATTCTGAAGGCATAATGAGGTCTATCTGAAACAGGTAAGAAAGAGGGACTGGAATGGAACACCTCAGAAGAAAGGAACACCTCTCCTAGGAAGAAGGGCTGAGAGTTGTTCCTCTTGGAGAAGGAGAAGGCTCTGGAGACACCTTATAGCGGCCTTTCAGTACTTAAAAGGGGCTTATAAGAAAGATGAGGACAATCTTTTTAGCAGGGCCTGTAGCGATAGGACAAGGGGTAATGGTTTTAAACTAAAAGAAGGTAGATTCAGACTAGGTATAAGGAAGAATTTTTTTACAATGAGGGTGGTGAAACACTGGCCCAGGTTTCCCAGAGATGTGGTAGATACCCCATCCTTGGAAACTTTCAAGGTCTAGTTGAATGAGCAATCTGATCTAGTTGAAGACGCCCCTGAATCTTCAGGGTGGGGCTGGACTAGATGACCTTTAAAGGTCCCTTCCAACCCAAACCATTCTGTGATTCTATTCTATGATTCTATGGAAAGTATTCCTGCTTCAAATTAGATCTACACACGTGCCAGAAATCTTGTAGCAGAAACTTCACGTCCATGATCTATTGAGGAGACAGCAATGGCTTCAAGTTTGTACCAGTGAAGCGCTCTGTAGACCTTTGATATTTACCCTGTATTTAGTGTAGAAAAGGGATTTAGGAATTCCCATGGGAGAATTACTGGAACCAGTAACTCAGTTTGTGGTAGGATGAAAAGCGCAAAGAGGGTTGTTGAAGGCACCAAGAGAGATGGAATACACACCAAAATTATGATCCAACTCAGTTGGTCTCCATATGTGGGAGTTGTGGCAAACTGCTTGATCCTTTACTTGAACAGCACCCATGTGCCAAACCAACATGTATCTCCTCAAGACCGCATCCTCAGAGAAAGGCAGCCTTGCACAGTGGAGCAGTAACATGGGACTGGTGTAGGAGAGACTCAGACACTGACACTGTCACTGCCAGCATCACACAGGAGGTCACCCACTCCACAGAGCCATCCCTGCCCCAGGATGATGGTTACAGCAAGGGCTTTGTCCACACTGCTCAAACTAGTCTTCTCCCAAACAGACTACCTACATCCATGCTAGGCTTCACATGGCCTACATCTCTTTGGACTCCCCTCAGGAACTTTGGTAGCCCATAGATACAATTATTTTTGCATGTGTGGAGGTTTTGAACTCACACTGCTCAAAATAATGTGAAGACACAGCACACAAGAGAGATAGACAAGGAGTTGCAGCCACCCAAGGATATTGCCACGGCGTTGGGGAATGAGGACATGAGGTAATGTCAGCAGGTTGAAGAGCTGCTGAAATTATCTTGGAGAGGAGGCATACAAAGCTGGTGTGGTCGTACCCATGCTGTTTATAAAGAGCAGTCCTTGGAGTGAGCTATCCCAGAGCTTTGCTCAGGGGAGCAGCGAGTTTGATGATGCAGAAGTATGCCCTCTGTCTACGGAATGCTTTTCAACAGCACTAATGGGTCTGTGTCACTTCCCGCTTAAGGCTGGCTCCTCTCCAAGTTGGGAAATCCCTGTTCAGAGTAAGCTTGGGTTCAGAGAGAAAGGGAGTCTCTGTTTGCTCACCTCCTGAGCCCCCAAACACCAAAAGATATGTGTTGCTGAGTCCTATTTTGGTTTGGATTTTGTTTTAGGGAAGTAACATGAGAAAGGCTCAGAAACCCATCTTTCTGTTCAGACGGCACAAGACTTGAGTGGAAATATGATGTATTTCGCTCATCACTCAGGCTTTTAAACTAGTGTAAAATGATGGTTTTGAAACATTAGCTTTTTTTTTCCTCCCACTTTGCCTTGACCTGAATTTAGGGAACCGGCAGATTCTTTCCACCTTCCCTGTCCCCTGTAAGGAAAAATAAAGTTTTGGATTTCAGCAATTTTGATGTTATTGTACTTAAAATATCCAGTTGGAAATGCAATGAATATCTTGTTGATGACATCCCAGTGACAACTGAAGTTAATAGGGGTTGTAAAAAGTCATTTTCTTCAATTGAGTTATTGAAAATGCACAAGGGCTGTCAGTTTCATTAATGCAAAAAATGTAGGAAAAACCCTGCTCTCTTTCCTTTCTTCCTTTCTTTTTGAAGTTGCAAATATGTTATGAATAAACTGCTAAATAGATTTAATATTTGACATAAAAAACCCCTCTGTCCCAGATGTATGACATAATTTATAAATTACTATGCTTACAGAAAGTGCGTTACTGCTATGTGACTTTACCTTATTTTGTTGTAATAACTGGATATTATTCTATGAGCAACAGGGAATAAAATAAACCACCAATAAATAAGTACTGTCCTGTAAAACACAGCACAAATTCTATTTATATTTGAGCAATACAGGTCAAGGTTCAGTTATATAGTGAAAAATTTAGTATGATGCTTTTAAGTCTTGAAATATTTTTAAGCCATTCCTTAATTTTGTTAATGCTTTGTGTTTTCTAGGGAAGACAACTCGTCAGAAGCCACCCTGTTCCCTCTTCTGCAAAGTGAGCAAACTTTATCATTGCACTAAGTCACTCACAAGGATGAGAAACAATGTCTTTAATGCTGAAGATTTCATCCATGACAATTAGGATTCCTTTTTCCAGTGACTGCATTTTCACCTTCAAATCCCAAAGGTCACAGAGAGGTAATGTTTTCATTAAAACATACCTGCAAAGGTGACCTAAGCCTTAACATAAACAAAGTCTTTTAAATGCAGACACCTGAAATACCTTAGTTTTCAATCCTGGCTCCACTGTTTGAATCTCAAAGGTGAAGAAGGCATACCAAATTCCTTTGAAGCCCAGTTTTCTAACCCTAAACTACTTACTAGAGCTAGATTTCCACTTGAAAACAATTAATCATGCATGTGGAAACTACATTTTCAACAAATTTTAAATATGCACTATTACATGTGTTTATGTGTATTTCCAATTTGTAAAGACAGGCATTTTTAAAGTAAAAATATCCTAGCTTTTATTTTATAAATAGAGCTTATGCTTTTATAATGCCAGGTAATATAGACTTTCTAGTAGTTAAGGTAAGGGAGGGTAAGCCCAAGAAGGAATTTTAATAGGGTATAAACTCATAGCCTATTACTGGTCATCAACTGATGAAGAAAAAAATTGTGGCATATTTTCACGGGTGTAAATGATCATCAGACTATGTGAACAATTTATGTAGATTAAGAATCTGAACCCTAACTCTCACTTGTTTCTGTAAGGTTGAAGCAGTAGCTTTTCCATTTTAATATCGTCAAAACCCATACAGTTCAGCAGGGGTATCATCTCTGCTCCTGGCTGACCCACAGTCTGTATCATGCTTCCTCCAAGCTCCTCTGGGAGGCAGCTGCCAGATTTACGTTCCTTCTGTTTGTACAAGGAAACAGGATAAGTGTAACCTTAAGGATTTTCTGTCCCCACATCCTCACTAACCTTCTCTCCATCAGGTTATATTTTTCCTTTAATTATCCTGGTCTTGTGCTATAAAGTATAAATTCTCTGTGTGCATGCTCCTGTCTTCTTCTCAGGGGATGAGAAATGCAAAGCATTCAAAAATCCATGGTTGTTGATAAATGGTGAATACAGGCAGCAGGAGGGAGTAGGATTCAGTATTCCTTCTGAGACATCTCAGTTACCAAATATGTTAAAAGTTGCCAAAAATCATGGTTTACAAGGGAAATATTTACAGTTGCAGCAGGAGATATTCACACTTTGCTAATAAATGAAGAATTATTTAGGAATTTTTCTGCAGTTCACATCTAATCTCTTGGATGGTTTCACCTTTTTATTAGTAGTGATCTATGTCTATCTGAAATGAGCCTGGTACTTATAATTGCTGGAAATTTCCACATTAAACTTCAATAAACATGGAACACATCTGGAAAGGTTGGTGTTTGAAGGAAAAACGCACCATGCTTTATTAAATAGGGGTGATTTTGGTGTCAGGAAGCTTCTTAGGTACACAATATGTAGGATGCATTACTATCATCTCTCTGTGTGTTAGATGTGCAGCAAACCAGACCTCCTCAGAAAATGGCCAAGACGACTACTCAGTAGAGAGAAACGCCCGTGGAGGACACCAGAAGGACATGCTCCCTAACTTGATCTTAGCACTGAAGTTTAAGATCTTAAGTGGATAAAGCATTCCTCTGCTGGCCTCTAAACCATCTAGCTATCTCCATTGCCTCTACAGGCAACTTAGTAAAGGGGAGGTTCACATAACAATTTTAGATATCTAAATTTCTTCAATATATTTTTTTTGTCAAGGGAAGTGGAAAAATATAGCAGCCCACTGAGGCCTGAAAGGACAGGAACAACAGCAGACTCAGGTGGTAGTCTTCAAACTCCGGAAGAACTTGCTCATTAAATGCATAGCTTCTTGTTAGAGCTTTAACGCCACTCTTTCTTGGAAAAGCTAATTCTGCTGCTTAGTAATAGCGCAGTCTTTGCAGCGTGGCAAGTTCCACTTTTGTTCAGTCAAGCTTGAATCTTCAAGAGCAGTAAAATTGCTCAATAATAATAAGTAGATAATTATAAATTAAATATTAAAACTAAAACTAGCTATACCACTGAACTGATGTGCTGTGTAAAATACAGGAGCTGGTAAAACTTTTATTATACAGTTAAACAGTGTAATGGTTTAAGAAAATAATAGGACTGCAAGAAAAAACTGGATTGTGGCCCTGTCTTGAAAACATGTACATCTTTCCTTACTCGTACATGTGTTCTGTAGAATGTAGGGGGATTGTCCATGTGTTTAATGTCTGTGAAGTTGCATGTTAGCAAATGCACTCATGAATTGGGCTTACCTAAGGAAGGAAAATCAAGTAAAAAATTAATTCCAAGGAAAGGAATCTAACAATTCGAGTCTGTATATATTAAAACAGTAACTCAGGAAAGACTGAGTGGCTGCATGTGTGACAAGAATGCCAATAATGGAAAGTGAAACTGCTTTGGCTCTGGGTCCAAAGTCAGTGGAGGCCTGTGGACTCCAGTGAGGTTTTGCACCAGGTTCTCAAAGATCCCTCAGACTAATCTCAACACTAATGAAAACTGCCCAAAGAAATCAAGTGGCTAGTGTGGCCATGGCTGGCTTTCCTTTTGACAGGTAACCAATTTCAATGATCATCAGTGGAGCTACATTTATCACACCAGCTACAGACCCCTCTGGGGCCCAGATCTGAATTTCTGGTGGATTTGTTATGCTGTATGAGATGGGAAAAAAAATAGGAGTCTGCAGTGGGATGTTCAATCCTGTCTTTTCATTTCTATTTCCTCAGAGTGTGAGAGAATAAGAGGGTGCATAAGGTGAGCAATCTTAATCACTCCACTTAATCCCCTACTATATGATGCTTAGATAGGTCAGTGACGTAGGAATATGATTACACCAAAGCGCAATTAAATGTGCAGCTACACAAGGAGGTGATGAGCTGTGAGTCTCTTGAGAAGATCTTTGTGAACTGCTATGAGTAAGCTCAGGTCTGAAAACTAAGGGCCACATATATCCCACAGAAACTATTTGCTTTAAAGAGGAACCGTCGTTCATAAAATGGTTTCTCATATTTATTTTGATTTGATTTTCTTATAGCTTTTCATGTTCTGAGGGGGGACGGGACTCTTTGCTAGGGTCTTTTTCTTGTATGTTTCTTACATTTCACGCTTGCAGTCTCAAAGGCTCTGAAAACAGATGTCTGGTTTTCAAAGCAGGTTTTATTTTTTGGGCATTGCCAGACATTTTACAGTAGAAAATACAAAACAAAAACAAAGCCAGTGACTTCTGATGTCTTCTGTTTCCTTATCGCCCTTTGTTATGCTTGTTAATCAGGGTGACTGGGAGTATTTTAAACATTTATAATGTATACATTTCTCCCCCCACCAAACATCTGTTTATTTTACAACAACATGAACCTTGGTAAAAAAACCAAAACAACTGCTATTATATATTTTTTTTCAAAGTGAAGAAGTAAACATGCAGCTTTCACATTTGCTACATCAAACGGATGCTATTTATTTAGTCGCTTGAGGCAGGAGGCCTGATCAGAAGAGAATTTCTTTTATGGCCTAAGGTGATGAACTATTTTTAATAAGAACAATGCTTAAGGAAAAGAAAATTCCTAAAAACCCTCTTCAATCAGTTGGAGAGGAGAGAAGGGAAATCCCCTCTTGTGGTAAGGAAAGGTAATGAGCTACTGCTCCATAACACATCCAGACTGGGTTGCCTTACCCTTCCTGCGTAGGAAGAGGGAGAATAAGTGTCACCAGGCATCATCTCATCTGAAAATAAACGTGAAAAGACATCACAAGATTCACATGATGAAAAGTTCCTGTTTCTCCCGTGCGCACAAGCAGAGGTGAGGGCAGATAGATTGGCCCTCGATGCCTGTGCTGGGGAGGTCGTCAAGGAAGTGATGTCCCACTGATCATCCTCTTCCACAGCTTTGTGCTTGTTTTGTGCAATAGTGCATGCCCAAGCATTCAGATACTCAAGAGAAAATAAGAAATATTAAAAATAAAAATGTGTAATTTTATTTATTGGCCTCCCACAAGCAAGTGAAATGGCCCAAGGCAGGCATAGTTGTATGGGTGAAAATCGTCCAGGAACCAGCTCAAGCCTTGTTCCCTAGCCTTATTCAGTTTACGAGTATAGACATAGCCCAAAGTCTTCTTTTTTTTAAACTACTTGCCAACAACATGCACGCAAGAAATTAGAATCAGAAGAATGAAAGCTGGTGGAAACCATTTCAGAAACCAAGACTATTGAAGTCATCATCAAGAATCATAAGACTCACAATCAAAACAAGACATAAAGGTTTCATTTTTATATTTTCAGTGTTAAGCCTTAACTTGAGACAACAATATATTTCTCATTTGGTTTGTCTTCAATGTGAGCAATTAGCTAGGAGTGTAAAACTGGGAAAGATGACTGTGCACAGACAAACCGAAATGCACAATGTGAATTTGCAACAATGCAAATATTGTAAGAATATGATAGAATTTGAAACTTCAAAATTTCTTCTAGACTCTCATTACTGTGTTTGGATAATAGAAAAGATTCCAGAAAAGATAAAATGAATTTTTAAGTAATAAAGCCGGTGGAATTTTGCTCTTTAGGCCTCAGATTTCATAGTATTTCAAAAGGTTTTTTAACCACAATGAAAGTTTTATCTTACAACCACATTTCCCAGAAAGTGTTTTGGTTTTCTTCTGCATACAAAACTCTCCAAATAAACAGATACTGTCTGCTTTGCAACCCATCCCTTTGGTGAGAAAATGCACTCTTGCTGTCTTGACTAACAAATAATAATCAACATGTTAATGTGAAAAGATAAAACAAGAGCCTGAAATGCTCATTTGGGTCAAAATGAGTTTATTTCCCAGGGCATAGGGAATCCCAGCTGAATTGGTTGCTGCAGTGACACAAGAAACATGCAAACTGTACCCTCGATTAGAATCTGTGAGAGAGAGATAAAAGGTTTATCTGTGTGACAAGAGCTGTTTGATGGACTATTAGATGACACTTTTCTTTATGTTTGCTTAAATCTCACAGCTTCTGTTCCTGCTTTGTCACTAAAAAAACCCACACACAAATTAATAATCTCGCCTTTCAAGGAAAGCTCTCTGGCAAACAAAAATGATGGGAGCAAATATCTAAATATCGTTAATATTTTGCATGAAAAACACATGCAAAGACATGCATGTGTGTGCATAAGTGTTTAGGCACCATCACACACCGTACCACATAGATCTGTCCTTGTGTGCTTGTTCATGTGTGTTTGTGTTTCACATGCACGTTAGCAGATCAAGATTTTTGAGCACTCATGTTTGTGAGTTGGCAAAAACACGGATGAACAGACACTACTGCACGAACTTATGGCCATAATTTGAGATACAGCTACATATATGCTATACCTGGTATGTACCAAAACATAAATATGTGTATGTTTATACATATCTCTATGTATACATACAAATATAACAAGACTGTCAGGAGGAATGTACTCATGCATATTTACATTTATATATATATCAATACAAATATATTTTCATTTGTATAATATATGTATGTGCATGAGCATGTGTATTAAATAATACGCATATTGTGTGCATATGCAAAACGATACACGAAAACCTAAGTTTAAGCAGGGTTTAATGTATTTTAAACTCCATTTAAAGCTTTATCTTGGACAAGAGGCTCCAGTGAGACACTGTGATGATCTGATGTAATTTTGTTGTGCTCTTGGTATGACTTCAGGGTGGTCACAGTCACACTGTGGTGGACTGAATGAAGCAGGTAGAAGGCTGTAAGTGAGAGACAAGATGGTAGAGGAGCACACCTTGCAAATTGTGATGGGGACAAGGAGTATAGCCAGCTCCTTAATCAGATTTCCCAAATTACTGTATTGTATTTGTTTATATGGGTTTAGCCTGGATAAAAGCTGCTGCCTCTTCTCCTGAAGTTCCTTCAACTACTTCCTATAGCACACGGCTATAACTCACTCCCACTCACTCCATAGTAAGATGTGGAAAGGCCTACAGGGAAAGACCTTGGCTTCAGAGGGTTTCATAAATTCTGTCAAAGGACAATAATCCTCCCAAAGATTAATTTAGCCTTTGTTTTCCTTTAAAAACACAAAACCTGGGGAATTTCCCACAAAAAGGCGTGTTGTCAGAGTTGAAGTTGCATATGGTCATACCATATGTACTGCATCATTAAGCACTTATCAAAGCAGAATTAACACTGCCAGCAGCTTTGAGGCATGTGTCTTTTGCAAAATACCATAAACAAATATACTGACAGACGTCTTCCCTCCACCCGTTCTTCCCTAAGCTGGAGTTCACAGCCTGCTCTTCAAGATCGTGTTCAAGTACATAATTCATAATTAAATCAAGCTCTTTTCACTGCTGATTTTCTTGAGTTTTAGTGGTTTCAACGCGCTAGACCCAGAACATGACAAATGATCAGATAGGTGGTGTGAGATGACTTTCCACTTATCTGATTCTTCAGCTAGCTGTAAATGATAGTGGCTTCCCAGCAAAGCTTGCAGCAAACCAAAAGCTACTCTAGATTACATCAAGAAGATTTTTGCTTCCTAAATGGTGTTATAACTCACAGTCTTTAGGGATTTTGATAATACTGTTGACATTGCCTCTGTCATCACTTCCTCTCCTCTGCCACACCTGTCTGGTAGACCTGGTCATCACAGGGATGACCAGGTGGCCTGTTCGTTCTCCTGTTCAGTAGCCTCAAGTCAGCGTGGTTTAACTTCCCAGATAGGGCTACCAGGCTGTGGCATGCAAAGATCTAATCCTTATTTACTTCTGTTATCTCAGGGAGCTAATCATCAGCTAAGGAGCTTGAGGGACACCTAGTCATGGTGCAGCTTCAGCTGTTGTAGCTACACGGGAACCAGATGGGCGGTACTGAGAACATATCTATGTTCTGCATACCCATCAGTAGCAATAATACGCATCCGAGTTACATTTCCTTGGTGGTTGGTGGAGGAAATGGTCACTTTTAGAGAAATGTTCACCTTGTAAAATAAACATGTAGAATAGGCTGTATTAATCATATATCTCGACTATCAGAGGATCTCAAGAACATTAGGTGGAATATAGACATCTAAAAATAAGTGAAGTGAACTCACTCCCAGTAAGTTGGAATCTTAGGACTTCTCGATCACAGCGGTAGAGAGCTGATGAGCAGAAATGGATTAATTTACAATAACTCAGCGGGGTTAGACTGTAAATTTGTGTCCCAGGTGCTCTGAAATTCTTTGAGCAACATTTTGCACTACTTAGTTTCTAGAAGCATCAAAGGAAAATATTTATATAATGTGTGTATATATGTATACATATTAGTATATGAATACGTATATACATGTGTGAGAGCCAAAAAGTTAACTAAAATGAAAATGCACCAGAAATGAATTAACAGAAGTTTCTCTACATAGAGCAAATCTGTTCTCCCTGTCTATCTTAATCCATACTTGGCAATTAAATCCACTTCCCTGCACCTGAGTCTATTCACTACATCAAAGCCAACCCACTAAAAGTACTTATTTCACAGTAATTCAGCTATTAATTGGCGTTTTCCTCCCCTGCTCCCCCTATCCCAGCCCTCTAACTGTCTTTCTGGAATGATTTATCATGAATGGTGAAAATTCCCGTGTCACCTTGTAGTACAGAGTAACTGGAAAGTGTGCACGGTGTTTGGAAGGACTCATTGTCTGATTAATGTTATGCCAAAAATAAGCACTTGTGCTCAGGCTCAGCCTTGTTAACAAATTTCTTCATCTGTGGGCAAAGCAGTCACTGCAGCCAAATTATGCAGTAATGTAGACTCAGAAGGACTAGTTCTTCAAATCATAATGTCACTGATTGTATTTTATTTTTCACTTACTCTTGATTTACATCTGTTTAAGGGTGGGTGAATGAGGTCCAATGACCACCAGAAATGTTGCTTTTGATTTATACTGCTGAGTGAGTATCAAGCTTGCTATTCCAGGGAAAATCCACTTGAGCCATATTAGATCTTAAAATATGCTGGATATTAAAATGAAAAACTTTGATTTCCTTTTTCTTTCCACCGGAGCACAAGCAGATATAAAAATGGGTTTAAAATATTTTTTTTTAGTGTATTCTCATAGAACATAGAAGAAAATAATTTCAATGCTAAGGAAATACATTATATAGTAAAGAATGAAAAAATACCTGTGGCTTTAATTTTGGTTTCTATTTTGTAAGCTACCTATCCCTCCCTACCAAAATATTAAGAGTGTCACTGTTAAAATGTGGAAAGAGACTGCAAACTCAGTGGGGATGCTCACAGGAGGTGGATATTGCAGATTGTGGAGACACATGGCAACGAAAATGGGAAGGACCACTGCAATATCTGTTGCAGAGGCAGTGAGTGAGAAAGCTGTGATTAGAGCTGGGCTGTGGTCGCACTTTCCACTCTCGGGGGAATTACAGCATTTGAAAGTTAGACCTTGTTCTGAAGCACAGCAAAGCTGGTTTTGCCTCAGAGTTTTCCAGGAACTGAAATGAAATAAAGATAAAAGATTCAAGTCAATCAAAGCATTTAATTTCAGCCTATGATTTTTTTCCTTAAAAAAAAATAATAGTGCAAAATAAATGTAATTCGAAGCTATTTTGAAATGAAGATAAAAGTACTAAACTACAATACAATTGATTATTTTGTTTTCTTCTCATATAAATATTTAAAATTTCAAATAACTGCATTCAAAGCTTTTATTTTGATTAAAGTCTTTTGTGATAGGTGGAAAGTGGAGGAATTTTAAGCTAACTTCTGCTGGGGAAAAACTGAGACTCATAGCTCTCTGCAGAAGATAGTTTCTAAGGTATGTTTTTAACCTGGACTTATTCCCTACCAAACTTTATAAAAAGACACAATGGGTTTACCTTTTTAAAAATACTGAGAAAAAATCATTGCTTTTGAGTAATTGCTGCATTGCTTTGGTCAAAGATCCACTTTCTAATCATGTATCTCCAGCTTCCTTATGTTCCATTAAAACATTAATGGTTTCAGAGCTTTTATTTATTTATTGGAAAGAGAGTTGTTTGCACAACTTCACCCATAGAAGCCAAAAGAGAGAGCTGATTACTGCACAGAATTATGCTATCAGCTCCAACAAGGTAAATGCAGAGAAACTATACTGGAAGAGTAGAGTTTCCCCAATGTAAAAGGAAAGCCAGAAGAAAGGGTTATCAAGCATTGGAACAGGCTGCCCATGGAAGTGGTGGAATCACCATCCCTGGAGGTATTTAAAAGATGGGTAGACATGGTGCTGAGGGAAGTGGTTTAGTGGTGATTTTGGCAGTTTTAGGATAATGGTTGGACTCGATGAGCTAAAAGGTCCCTTCCAACTTAGACCATTCTACATTTCTATGATTCTGTCCTCTGGAGCACGGAATCTGCCTGTCTTCTTCACGTGGTTGAAGAGCAGAGCCATGCCAACTGAGCCAAGTGCCTCTCAGTGAGACACTGAGACAGAAGGTCTCATAAACATTTGTGAGGTTTCTTGATTCCCTTTACTTTGAAGAAAGGAACATAGGTAGATTTGGAAATTGTGTCTAGGATGTAGCTGGAGCTGTTTGTTTATCCATTGATTGGGATTTTAATTACTGTGGGTATTTTTTGTTGAATTTCCTAGGTCATAATATGTGCTGCTTGGATGGAAAGAAAATGGACTTCTCTGTCCAAAAGTTCACAATCAAAAACTTCAGCTCTGGGCTGGAAAGCAAAAGCTTTTCAGGGGGCTGATTTTGCAGAAGTCACTTATTCTGAAAGAATAAAAAACCAATACGTTTCAACCCAAAATTTATTTGGAAACCTTCTGCCCAACCACTGGCATAGACAGCAGAGGCAGAAGTAGGTCCCATTTATGTTAAGTGCTATTCAAGTGCCCAAGAACAAATCATTCCCATTGCAGAAGCTCTCACAACCGAAGCAGGTGGTTTGTAAAGGCAACACTACTGCCTGCTCTTTGCTGAAAGAAGAGAAATGCACAGAGGAAAACTGTGTCAGAGGCACAGCTAGAATTAAATCTCCTGAATGTCATGTTAGTATCAAAATGGAAAGGTCTCTTTGCCTTTTGTTTAAGCTTAGTAGATGTTTTGCTGAATTGGGAGCCAGAACTTCTCATCCAGAAACACTGACTTGTCCCGTGCCTCAGTTTCCCTATCTGAAGGGAAAGCAATAATGTTATTTACATCATATTATCATTTAGATCAGGTTAGTCATTAAAATGCTATAGAATTGTATAGCATTCATTAAAATGCTATAAAAGAACAAGATTCATCTACGATTCATTACTCATTTTGTAGGATTACTCACAGGGTAGTTTTTTTCCTGATAGGGAAAATGCCCACCATCCTTTTAAGCAAAATAATCATGTGACTAACAGAAATTACTGTAACATCGATAGTGAGCGACAAATGCTGTGAATTCTTCATACGCTATAGAAACGACCAAATGAAAAACAGCCTTTCCGCAAATGTTCCTACGAACCAAAGCGGTTTATTGTAAATAGGCACGAGCAGCGAATTAAAAACACACACCAGATTTTGATCTCAGTTCAACAAGTTTTACTTGGGCACAAGTCCATTGGCTTCTTCACCCAACCAAGCAAGACACAAATCAGGCTGACATACGTATGCGTGTCAGATAAAAGTGTGCAGGGTTATGTCCATATTAGTCATGCGATAACAGGACAGATACATGTTAGGGTGGAACAGTGTTAGCAAATTATCTCACAAAAGGCTATTTGTCTTCCTTGGGACGTGTGCCACTGTTTTAACAAGTCTGAATAAATCTACATTCCTGACTTCCCGTCATGGAGACTTAATCCAGCTCGGTCAGCAAAGGGATGCAGGCTACAATAAATTGGTTGGAGAAGGAAAAGCTTTTAGAAGGTCTTGCATTTGCCCTTTCATGGGTCCAGGTTTCTTCTCTCTGATTCACCAAGGTGCCCAGCAGAGAGTGGGGGGAGGTGGAAAGAAGGGACTCCTCAGAGACATCCGCGATCCAGCTACAATGTGCCTGTCAGGTTTCCCTTCATAATCACCAGCCAGATGTTGAAAGATCAGCGATGTGTTTCTTCTTATCAAGAAAGAAAGGCGCCAAAGAGATCAGCTATTTCTGTATTAACTATGAAGGGAGCTGAGGAGAACTAGCCTGTCTAAGGTGTATTTGTCTTGTTGGATGCAGATAAATTTAACTCAAATCAGGAGGCCAGGCTGGATGGGGCTTTGAACAACCTTGTCTAGTGGGAGGTGTCCCTGCCCATGGCAGGGGGTTTGGTACTAGGGGGTCTTTAAGGTCTCTTCCAACTCCAACCATTCTATGATTCTATGAGTTAGAGCTCCCCACGCCTGGAAACCTTCAGCAAAGGCAAAGTGTAAAGTCACTTTCTTTTACCTGTTCCTGTATTAAATGGCAGTGATGTGACGACATGCCTGAGCCCTCTGCACCACAGGTCCCCTCTCTGTGACAGTAAGAGCAGTAGAAACAGCTGGAATTCAAGCTCCAGTTGGCTTTGCTTAAACCACCACTAATTTGCCCTGAAGTGCACTGGGCGCGCTCACATATTCACTTTGAGCAGCAGTCACAGCACCTTGTAGCTAAAAGCTGTAGCAAACAGTAACTCCTTAAACTTCTTTAGCTAATTATACAAAGCTGGCCTGCCTACACCTTAAATAAATCAAACATACATTCAGAAGGAGAGCTGAGCAGAGAAAGAGAGAGCACCAGACCTATTTTCTTCTCCCCAAAAGCCAGCAGAGTAGAACAGATGACCTGGATTTCGTTTGCCTGTGCTCACAACCTCTGCCCGTCTGCTGCTTTTAGGTTACGAGCTCTTTTGTAACCAGCCTCTGACATACAGGTATTTACAAAACAAATTTCTGATCATGGGATCTTGCTGTCAGCTACCGAATAGTATTTGTTGCACTGACTCTAGGGCAGCCATAGATTAAGGAAAATAGCTCTGGTCAACTCCTAACTCTGTTTATTGGAGCCTGAACTAAATCGTGAAGTTTACATATTGTTTAATACCGTGACCTCTGTGCACTTGCTAATCCCTCATCCACTGCTCTGCAGCTTCTTTCTTCTCTGCAGCCTCCAGACTAATACCCAGAAAGATGCTTGGATTTCCGAAACTGCAGACCATGCAGCCGGCAAAATCGCAGGGAACGTTCTGTTGAGTCAGCACCCCGGCACGACCACAGCTACAGCATCTCTCCTTCCTACGGATAATCACATCTTCACATGCATCGAGTACCTTCCCACTGCAGCAGGATTCTGATACGAGCAGCAAGATTTCTTCTCACTCTCAGGGCAAGCTGAAATACAACCAGAAAAAAGGCTTTGGAGGCTCTTATCCAGATGAGCAGTGTTTCAAAAATGAATGTTTATATCCTTTGAATCACTAAATTTTGATGATCTAAAAAATCCTATCAGATTTTGTTGTTGGTCGTTTTGTATTCCGGAATATTTAATTTGTTATCAACTCAGGAATATTCCCTTTAGCCAGGAATACCCAGAGCTTCAGATAGGGGCTCACAGAGAAGCAGAGAGGACATAAACACAGAGTGTATCACTCCTCTACAGTATCTGCACACTTATGTTTACACATCTTACTGCACACACAAGGTATCTCATTCCTTTTTTATGGAGAGTTTAGTTATTTCACATTTTTTTCTGCAGGCATTGCAGGCAGTTCTCAGAATGCAGTTGATGTGCTGAAAGTTCACACCTTGTCTACGTCTTAGTCATTACTTGTATAACCGTACACTAAAAATCACTGTGATGAAGATGGAGCTGCACTAGTGCATAGTGTTAGGAAGAAGTTCTTTACAATGAGGGTAGTGAAACACTGGCCCAGGTTGCCCAGAGAGGTGGTGGACGCCCCATTCCTGGAGACATTCAAGGCCAGGCTGGATGAGGCTCTGAGCAACCTGATCTAGTTGAAGATGTCCCTGCTCACTGCAGGGGGTTGGACTAGATGACCTTTAAAGGTCCCTGCCAACCCAACACATTCTATGATTCTATGATAGGTATAGCTAATAAGGGACCAGAATAAGACACCAGTGGTTTCCTTCCCCATAAAGCTTCTGTTTCAGCTGGAAAAAAAAAAAGGGGAGGACACTTGGTGCATCACTTCAAATCTAAACTGAAATTTCAGATGGCTCATGGTGAGTCAAGAGGAAAATCTTTCCTGGAGGATATTCTCTGAGAGAGAAATCAAAGCAGATAGGCACATAGATTCTGTGTCAACATGGTTGTATACAGAACAGATATATATGCCTAAAATAGAAAAGGTGGCAGTGCCTGCCATGAAGAGTTTCACTAACAAACATTGATTCAGCAGTTCTGTACCACGTGTAAGAAAAAAAACTATGTCACTCTTTCTACAACTAAGCTTGTTGAATACCTTATTATTAAGAAATACTGAAAAAAAAAAAATTGTAGTCCCTCTAGAAAATAATCTGTTCCTTCCAAGAATGCACCTTTTTGGCTTTCCATCTTGGAAAAGCTTTCTTTTCTTCTAGGAAACAGCAACTTTCCTCCAGGAAATTCTGCTATTTAAACCTCAGTTTTCCTGAAATGCGGCAAAACAAAAATGACACTAATTGGAATGCTTTGAAATAGCAGTTCAAAAGGATATGTTTCATTTGGAAATATCTTATTAAAAATTAAGCAATTCTCAATATAAACACGTAAGAGGGTTAAAAAAAAAAAAAAAGAAAAAAGAAAAAAGAAAAAAAAAGACTCATCCTCATACCTTTCCTGAAAAAGAAAATAATCTTATTTAGGCAAATAACTGCCCCTGTGAATGTTTTGGGGTTGTATTTTTTTAAAATATTTGGTTTTTTGATAGTGGGTACAGTGCTAAATAGGTGTGCAGACCATGAATAATTTTGATAGAAAATAACTGAGGGCAAATAACACAGAAAAGGAGGGGAAGGCTTTGAAATCAGATTGTGTAAGGTGTTATTAGGAAATATTAAGCAAAGGCCTTCCCTGAAACACATCCATGTTAATATTGAAATTAAATACCTTTTAAATATAAGGTGCACACTTCACAATATAGATTCTCCCAGGGCTTTGATTATGAGGTGGCAGCAACAAGCCTATAATTAATATTATATGGTGATTTCTGTTTAAAGCAGGTTGTTCCAAGAGCTGCAATCACCACTACATAAGCAAGTTGTCCCTCAATAGCTAAGAAGCAATTAAGACCCAGAGCAAAGGTAAACACTTAAAACTATGTAATTGTTGTCAATTTCTTTGCAATAGTCTAATTGGACCTGGAATTTGGATATTTCTGGATAGTTTTAGCAGTTGCAGGCTAGATCCTGTCTTGAATCTAGATCTTTTTCATGTATTAGGTCAGCATTCGTACTGTATAATGGAATAAAGTTGTCTTGAGGGAAATGCTGCTTCAAAAATGTTTGCCCTGTACCTTTGGCCTGAGGGATTATCCTTGGAGACAAACCGTTCGAAACAAAGAAATATCCTCTAAAAAGAACTATAAAAATAGCAGTAGCATCTGGCATGGTGAAACAGAAATTAGTAATTATCATCCCCCAGCAGAGCAAATGGGAACCAGATATTCTCTGTCCATTAAGAAGAAAATAATTAATGCTTCAAAAAAACCCTCAACATGTGAAAGAACCAAATTAATTTTACGTAACCAAATGCTGAAATTTGTCTGGATCACCATTTAACTAAGTGGTTATTCAAATGGGTGTGCAGTATTTAACATCAATCCAAGATATTTGCTCCCTTTACATCCTATGGCAACACATTCCATAAGTTAATTATATGTTATGTTAAAAAAAAAAAGCTTTTAATCCGTTCCACAGTGACTATGTTGCTCGTTAAATGCCTAGAACAGTTAGTGTCTTGGTAAGGGTATCAGGTCTGTGATTTTTAAGCCAAAAGGGATTATTTTGTCATCTTTTTTGACCTACAAAGTGATAAAGGCCAAGGGACTTCTCCAAAGTTATTTCTGCTTTAACTGCACTAGACCTTGACTTTACAGCAGAGATCACTCTGGACTTGAAAGTGGCTGGTGGTAAAAGGAGTGGTTCCAGTATTGAATTACTCTAACTTCTTCCAGCCTGTGTTTCATCAGCTTCCACTTCCACCTTTTCAACCCCGTAATATCCCCATTCGACAGAATAACTATCTTCCTAGTTGTCCATCATGTATTTTTTGTCGGCGGTACCACAACCTCTTTGATCAGGTCCATGTTAGACAATCCAGATCATAATAGGCTCTTTTTGATGACTCACCTCTTGTGCATTCTTTGTATCATCATTATATTTTTATCAGCACTGCCTTAAAGACTTCTTGCAGGTGTGATGTCATATAATCATTTCAGGCCCACAGTACTTAAAAGAGATGTTTTTTATTCAATGACCTGCTCCAGTAATGTCTGCATAACATACTGAGAGTTTATACAATGTCGCTCACTAGAATTCTCCTCTACAGATCTAAGATGTGGTGTGTACAGATCTAAGATGTGGTGTGTTCTAGATACTACATGTCCTTTCCTAGGCAAATTAGTCCTGAACAAATAACACTGGCCTAACACAGACTTCTAAAAGTTATAATCCCTTCCTAACAGTGCTCTGTTAACCTCTAATAAACCTTGCCCTCTTCTTTGGACTACTGAATCTCCCTTGGAAGAGAAATGTTACTGTTGTCTGGAGACAGCAAGTCCATTAATGCTAGCAGAGGCATTTCCTGAAGATCAGCTGTCTGATCCTAGTGGGAGTATTGCATGACTGAATTCATCTCAAGCAAGCCAGAAGTATCCTTTTAGCCTGGAAGCTTTGGCCTCCTGTGTGAACTGGATCCTGAATGGCTTCCTGTTCAAGCTAGGGAATGTCCATTCCACCAGAAAAGGGACCTAAGGTGGTACTAGTTAATGCAAGAAAGGGGACATTTATCTGAGCTACAATACTCTGAGGACATAATTAGGATTTCAAGTGGCCAGAGCTTTTGCAACAAAGCCTGACAATAAATTCCTCAGTATATCAAGAGCAGTATCTACAAGATGCTGCATGGTCCAAGATTGTGGGACACCACTGTCAGAAAGGTCCTGGAAGAGGTTTCAGGTTGCTCTCTAAAGAGTCACTTGGGATTGTGAGACCGTGTCCTTGTTGTCTCTTCACAGACAGGTGCAGGCCTGAGCTCCAAAACTTGATGCCCTCCCATCATATAAAAGTCCACATCTGAACATCAGGGTTTTTTCCAAGTGGAATAAGACATTGAAATATAGCATCAGAGGCAAAGAGCAGTTATTAAAAGACAAAACACTTTTCACATTCATGCCCATGGTTTCTTTTATAAAATTCTTTTTGCTAGCTTTTTTCATTCTGACCCTTCTATATTATAAGGAAATTCAAAATAACTTTAATATATGCTTTTAAGAGTACCAACGAAGTATGAATTGATCATTTAAAAGAAGGCATGCCACATTAGAAACCTCTATGCATCATTGATATGGTACCTTAGATTATTTTAGAATACCCTGGGGCAAAAACCCACTGTGGTTTTTCTGAGCTGGCAGCACAGATGGAAAGATAACAGTTGTGATCAGACTTTTTGGGTATGAAAACACATGAGAGAGCTGTTTTCATTCCTCCATCATGTGACAGAGAAGTGGTCAAGTAAACTTTAGCAGTTCAGTCTCCTACAGTTTTTAAAAATCACTTGTGATCTGCAATGCAGCTGAAATAGAAAAACACTAAACCTTCATCACCCGCTAGTTAACACAACACAGCCACCTTTCCAGCTTGTGGCCAACAAAAAAAGAGATTTCTAATTTCTCCTAGATACTTAAAGATAGTAAAAACCCATCCAGCATTTTCCTACCTTTATTTGCTCATGTCAGAAATCCCACATTAGATGCCAAAAGGAGCTTGCTCGATGGTTTGAACACTGGATGCAGGACATCATGGTTTTTTTCCACCAGGGTGATCCAGAGGTTGTTGTCCCAACTACAAGTAGAGGCACGACAAGGATGGGTGTTCACAGCGCGTTCCTCCTCCTCCAAGTGGGTTAAGAGATATCCTGAGTCTTCTGCCTGCTCTGGCTGGTGGATACCCATGTGTTGATGTGTGTGTGTGCCAGAGGAGAGTGTACTCCACGCCGTCCTGCTGCAGCCTTGGCCTCGGGAAAGCCCACTCATTTCTCCCCTGCTCTGTTTTCTCTCTGCCTCCTGAGAGGTGGCCGCTCTGGGCAGATGGCTTGATGCAAATATGAGGTTTTTCCCACTGAAATTATGCAAGTTGGTTGACTGGAATGTTTTGTGAGTTCATGTCAATCAGAGATTTGTTTCAATTGAGGGGAAAAAAAAAAAAAAAAAGCAGTAGGAAAATGGGAAAGGGGATTTGGAAAAAATGTAAATGTTTTTTATTTGGACGCTTTCAAAGTAATTTGAGGTGATGTTTCATTTTAAAATATACTTCAGTTTTATTTAGAGTAGAATAAACATCCTTTCCAAAGGCTCAGAACTGCAACATTTCATTTCAGCCTGGAAAAAATAGACTTAAAATAAAACTTCTTCTTTTGCTGCTGTTCTTCTTGCTTTCACCTCTAATTTTTATGTAATTTAAAATATACAGTAATTCAGAAACAGTATGAAAAAAGTTACTGTGAAACCCAGAAACTGCAGGGCCTAGAAAAATTCTTTCTGTCTTTGACACTTCTTTCCATATCTCATGTATTTATATAGAAAACTGTTTGGTTTAGCATTTTTCATTTGTCTAACTGTACTCACGCCTATGGCAACAGTGCATGATCTTACAGGAATTATCTGCTAAAATGAGAGTGATACCTTCAGGTAAGGGGAAGAAAATTTGCAATTCCTGCTGCTGGTGGTACTACGTGATCAGTGGAAATCTGAAAACCACCATAGGCTCCTCTATGAAGGGGCCACCACCTGTGTATGGATCTTGCATTTTTTTGACAGAGATCCATGAAACTCATTTTCAGGAGATTTCCTCTTTTCTTTTCCCTGCCTGACTTCCAAACAGGAGGTCAGGTCAAACTTTGGGCTGGTATAATAGCTAATTACATCCCCTATTTGGCCTAGGATGCAGGGTGAGGCATAAATTAGGACCTGATAGCTTAGTTGGTGCCACGGCGGGTTATTAGATGTGTGTCAGTGAGCAAAGTTCTGATCAAAGCTCGCAGCAAGGCAGCCAGAGGTCGTGAAGCATGGCTGGGGACTAATTGCTGGGTTGTTCCCTAAAAGGAAGTTTGCAATGAAAAGCCATTAAGCTACAGCCTTTCCAAGCGGTGGAGCAAAGCTATGGAGAAATGCCGATTGCTGAGCGGGCAGGGAAACAAGGGGCTTTGGTGCGGATCCTGCTCTAGGTGATGACGGTGATGGCTCACTGCATTTCTGGAGAGCTTTCCTAAGGAAAGGCAGAATCTGCTCCTAAATGTCAGTCTTAAGAAGGGCTTGTTAACCTGTTCTCTCAATTTAAATGGCTTGGTCAAACAAAGCAAGCCTTTTTTTAAGAGCTGTCACTTACAGAGAAATTTGGCTGGTTGTAAAATGAGCTGGTGGTAACAAAACGTCACTTGTAGGACAGAGGATGGTGAGTGCAGAGGGTTTAGTCAGATACTTGGAAAACATACCAAGATCTTTGAATGACAGCACTTACCACCATATAAAGAAAAAGTTATAACTGCTTTTTACTCTCAAAAGTTTTCCATGCACTCAGTATATCTGCACATGCAGCACATCAGCCATATTTTACTCATTTACAAATAGGGAAACTGAGGCAAAATGAAATAAGACACACTATTTTTCTCTCTTTCTTTTTTTTTTTTTTATTCTTTTTTAACACTCAGATTCCCACATGTCAGACTTCCTGGAGTCCAAATGACATAGTTAAGCTGATTTGAAGAAGAATGAACAACCCTTTCCCTATTTTTTTCCCCTTCTGTGGCAGAAGTTAATCACTTGTGACCTACTAGTCACATCTTCAGTTTTGTTTCCTTTCAGGTCCTTTTCAGAGCTCTGAGAAAATTTCCCAGATAAATCTTTCTTGAAGATGCTATCCATCCCAATTTCTCTTTCCTCTTCCTCAGAAAATTTTAAATAAAATAAAATAAATCATGGCTTTCTGTATGTTCGGTGAAAATGAGGACAAACACTTCTATTTTCTAAATATGGGTGTAATTTGTATGTATATGAACAGTTGAAAGAAACTAAGTATTCGAGTTATAACATTACATAAGACCTAAATAGCAGAGACCAAATATTTTCATGTCTGTTTGGAAAGGGCATCTTGGATATAAACAACGATAAATAGCTAAGAAATGTCTGGTGGCTCTGGCCAAATATGGATTATCAGAACTAAAGTTGGAATTTCCACACAGAGAAATTTCCACTCTGTCAACATTTATTTTCAGTCTGATTTGGGACAAAAATATCACATTTTGGGGGAAAGGAAAAGAATCTCGTGAATGCTTTGGTCAGAAATGCTGACGTGTATTTGTGTGACTTTGGCTTTCCATTGCTCCCAGCTATACTCTTGCGAAGTTAGAGAAATTGTAGTTTAGACGAGTCATGTCCAGCATTTCTGCATGAGTTTTTTTTCCCGTAACTACGTTTCTCATGAAGCCACGTGTCCCAGCTCAAGGAATGGTTTCTTCATTTGTGAATCAAGTTCCAGCTTGTTGGGCCATGTCACTTAGTCTAAAATAAGAACTGCAGGAGGGACAAGTACTGTTGCAGCTTTATCTTAGAAAAAGCTCTTACACAAACTCCCATCTGGCTGGGAGTCACTTCTCACCCCTCTCTCTTCTTTTCCTTTGCACCCGGCTCACATTTTCCTTTTTCTCTTCCCTACCTGTCCTTGGGGTAGAACGTGAAGGTGTCATTGGCACTGGTAATTATTGACTGTTATAATGCAATTACCAAGGCGTATCACCAGCCTGTCAATGAAGTCATACCTTTTGAATGCACAGTTTATTATTTAAAGGCACATAATGAACCTTAGAAAAAGTAAGCTGTGGCTGTAGCTTTCTTTCTTTGGATCAAAGGAATTGTAGTTCAATGTAAATGAATGAATTTAGGGATAAAAACACTGAAAAAGATCCCTGTGTGGTATTTCACAGGTGACACAGAAAGCAAGAGCAACATATAATATCTTTGCTAGCTGCTTGTAACCTATTTTCTTTTAAATAAAATCTCTCACTGTGTTAAAGAAAGAAGGGAAAGAAAATATTTGTTGCTGTTGGATTTGTCTTTTTCTTTCCCTTGGTGTTGAAGAAAATGAGAAGAGAAATCTGTTTCATGTCTCTTTCTATGATTTCCATACAACTTAACTAGATTATCAGAAATGTTCAGTAATAATCTGTAGATGAAAGGAGCGTTAACTCTTGAGTCTTTATTATGATTAAGGCTTGAAGTCATTTGAAAATTGTATGTGGAACATGATCTATTACATCTTATGGCAAATAGGAGCTCATATATTTAGGCTACAGCTAAAGAGTACCATCTGCCTATGTATTGAAGAACTAATTGCTAGCAAAAGAGAAACGAATATGTTTGTGACTTTGTATGGTAAACTCTCCAGTAAAAAGAATAAGGTCCTGATGTGGAAAATTGGAAAGTCACTCGTTCTGTAGAAACAAACCATTCTTCTGTGAGGAGTAACAGTAGAGGTCTTTTTCTTTTTAGATCCTGAGACAGAAGGCAAGCCCAAGACTATATGATTTTAAGTTGAATTTCCAAACCCATTACTGATAAGTTGGTTTCAATAGATGTTGTCGGTAATACTGCCAACAGCAAAGATGCTCTGGCAACAAACTTGCTCCTGTTGATGTCAAAGACAAAATTCCTTAACCTGCAGTATTCATCTTGGTATTTATATATTTTAGAAATGAGCCAAACCTTCAGATTTAAAAGTAGTATTTGAACTTCCCTAAATTCAGGCTTAACTTGTTACTGGGCTTTACATTCAGCTTGCAGGGAAGCCAGATCGATGCCATTTGAAAACTTCAGATCTGGATCCAGTTTTTAATTTAACATACTCTTAACACTTCAAGTTGTTCAGTTCCAAGATTTTTGTTCAGGTCTTTCTATTCTCGGTTTTATAACTTCATACGTGCAATTATTTGAAGTCTCTAAAATGATTAATGTGCATGCAACCCTGTGAAAACATTCTTTGGTGTTTCTCCAATTTGTGGTTTCATACATGAGAATAAGAAGCAAAGAAGAATATTATACTTTGCTTGCACTGCAGCAAGTAACACTAGACATGTAAATATAGCCCCGAACACCGCAAAAATTATTCAGCTGTATTTAAAACACTGTTTGTGGGGCTCAGCTTCGTTTTACTAAAGCAGCTCTTGGAATCCTATGTCTTTAAATAAATAATTCATTTCTATGAGGAAAGAAACTGGAGTGTATTCTTCAAGTGATGTACGCTGCTATCATGAGAGTTACAGGAATTATTACCCATAGCCTTTTCACACAGCTTTGCTAAGAGAATTACTTAGCCATATTCAAACATCTCATAAAAGGGTCTTTAGGTGCAAGAAGAAATCGTGGTCAACAAACAAGTAGATAAAGCGAATATATCTGGAACTGAGGAACCATAGGTATCAGGTTCAATAGATGTATGTGTACACACAGCACTCACAAATATGCATAAATATAATCCATGGACATTCTGGAAAAGAGCAATTTAGAAAAGACCTCCAAACAATATGAAGGTTATTTTATACATAAGACAGTTTTCTGTATAAATTGCTAAAGTGCAGGATACAGTTCTGGCATGCAGAATCTGTAGATTATTAAGTTTAAGGAGAAGCTAATATTATACAGATATATGACATCACTAAGACTGATACTGAAATCTGTGCAATTCTGGTATTCATATCTAACCCAGGATGTGGACAAACTGAAAAGTGTTGACAACTACAGAATAATTTGAGTTCAGAATCCAAACCAAAAATGTCCAGTCCCCAGTGAAGTTCGTTAGCCTCTGCTGCAGACACTGATGCAAGATGATTGTAGCAGCTTCTTCAGTGCTTAAGATTTTTAAAATATGACTGTTGCTGATCATTTTGATCTTCCATTTGCTCTTCTAGTTTAGACATATGAGGATAGTCTTTCCAGTTGCTTCTCCTACAGTCTGCAAGAATTTTTCCCACCCTTCTGTTCTGAACCTCAGCCCAGAATGCCTTCCTGTAATCCCTGATTTTAGTTGGAGGCAACAACTTTGTTTGACAAGTTAGAAACACATACTTTTTGCCCATCAACTCACTGACAGCTGCCAGGCCCATGGCTTTTCTTTGCTAACCCTGCCCACCCNTTTGTCAGGGTAGGTTAATGGTTGGACTTGATGATCTTAAAGGTCCCTTCCAACCTCACCGATTCTGTGATTCTGTTTCTATATATGCCATAGATGATGACTATGTGTACAGGGCAGACAGAGTCTATTGGCAGTGGAAAAGTATATGATAACCAGGGTTTCCAGGTGGAAGCTGAATTTTGGATGTTTAGCTTAGAATAAAAAATTTACTGGACGTTACTGTACAGGCACATGATGAGTGGGAGGCACTGTGTGGATGGATAAATAATATCCCAGTCTGCATAAAAATTGTTGTAACACCCACATGGAGAACATGGAGTGGTTGCAAACTTATAAGGAGATCTTCCTAGTCAAAAGGTACTCAAGATTATAGATGAGTCTGCAAAAAAAAAAATCAGCGTCGACTGACATCTTCACCCACAGCCAATGCAAGTCCTGGACCATACCCAGGTATAAGGAAAGACTGCCTGGAGCCAAAGATATCTCAAAACTCCCAATACAGTCAGTGTTTCCTGACCCCACTCTGCTCAAGCTCCTTTTCCACAAAAGAAAAAGCAGATCAATACTGAGGTAGTTTATGCATTTATGCACGACTCTTTGATGTCAGACTATAGATACATTTGTGGCAATGCATTACTATTGACATGGACTCCACTAAAATATTAGTGAAGTACTCGAGGTATTGAGGACACTGAAATCACACAAATGTGACTATACAAAAGACAAATAATGTCGAGCCCATTTAGTGGACTCCAGATATTAACACAGTATCGCAAGTCATGTAAACCTTCGTACCCTTCAGCACATCTGGTCTTTTGTGTAAGTTATGGATAGCTTTTTGTTTGGTATGTTCTGGGTGTTATGGGTTTAACTCACTATTGAGAGGTTATGAGCTTGAGCTACTTAGTTGGAAACTGTCATTTTAAGTTCCCATTCAATGTGTGTCATGTCTCTTTCTTAAGAGAAGTTATAAATCTTGATTTAAATCCTGTTGAATGCACCATTAGGGTGCTATTCTGGATTTATGTTACTGGAAACGGGAGCAATTTTGATGCTAAGACATCGAGGTGAGGACAGATCTTTATTTGATGTGGGTACAGCTCCAGCAAAGTGTGTGAGTATACCCCATGTTATGGGTCCCCTCTACATTTCATCACTCCCACCCAGAAGTCAGCTTCCTTGTTGGAAATTTCCGTTCTCCCCTGCAGCATCTCCCCTGCAGGTTTGCACTGGTTTGAAGCATATCTAACATGGCAATTGAGAGGTTTGTTGGGTTCACACGCAGCACTGAAAGCAATTTTACTTTCATACTTGATGTTCTTGTGCACATCTGACCAGAGTAGCCGAGTGCACAAGTTGTAATCTTTCCAAAAGCAGTAGGTTGATATCAAAGACTTTGCAGTGAAGCAAGGAATTGTGGCAATACTTCAAGGAACAGGTTTGCAATTAACTGTTAAATACAGATTGAAGGAATGCCCCGCTTGGTTGCTGCAGGCTTTCGTTGCACGCAAGCGATGACTGAATCTAAAGCACAGAGCAAGGCAAGATGATAACCTGTTAGCAGGGGGAAAAAAAACAGGGGGAGAATTATTGAGTGGTTGATAACATGCAGGCTGCTTAATGGTTTCAGAGTACTGCACGAAATAACAAATCAGACGCTCTAAATTACAATTCTGTTCACAAAAATAAAAAATGAAAAGGGAAGGAAAACAACCAACTCATATTGTGTACATGTGAGGTTTCTTTAAAAAATCAAAGTGAACTAGAAATTGCTCAGCCTACAAGCTCATTCAGCCATTGAAGGAGAGTACAGCTGGCAGTGCACGTGATTTGGAAAACATACCAAAACAACATATTTTCCTGAAAAATTAAAAAAAAAATGAGAGTAAATTGAAATTGCTTTTACAGTTGGTGATGTAATCTGGTGTCTTGTGTGCTCAGTGGTTCTAGTTTTAGGACAAGGCATATGGAACAGAATATTTTGATTCTGCTTTCTGTCCCATTCTTTAATTATTAGACTTGCCTGTTTGCACTGTCAGCTCCTATTTGGATGTCAAGCTCCCTTGTGCAAGGGATGTCTTTGGTGTAGATCAATTTGTAGCATAATCAGACACTGATTTCAGCTTGATGTGGCTATTGTATAGGAGGCCATGATTTAAGATACAGACCAGGTGTAACTGGGCTTCCAAGCATTCACTTCTGTAGCAAAAAGAGAGAGAAAGCCTCAAGGCTTTTTCTAACTTCATGCTCATGGTGATAGTTTCGTTGGTATCAAAACCTCTGACCCTGTTACTTGTCCTTAGTACTTGTTACAGGATGTCCTCTGCTATAGTGAACTTTCAGTAAATAAGAGAATCTATCTCTTTTTGTTAGTATATCCTAGTAAATGAGCATACCTATAATGAGAATGACCATTAGCATTTCCAAACAGCTTTGAGATTTTCGTAGTGCCACCCTTCTTTGATACCTAAAGATTTTTTATATTTTAGACACTCTTGGATTTCTGTGACTAACCACTCCTGAAGGCCACAGAGACCCACTATAGCAATAGTAATATGTAGTAACAGAGTAACTATTACATTTGAGTGGAAAGTAAACCTCTGAAAATGCATTAAGAATTACAGAGAAATAGGACCTGAAATAAGAGTTTGTTCTTGTACATGTTTCTCTCCAGACTAAAGCCAAATTTTCAGAGGGCTGAGCATTTGCGGAGGATCTTCAAAACCAATTAGCTTCAGCAGAATTTGCAAAGAGTTGCTCAACATGTGTCAGGTTTTGGCACCAAGTTGTTAATGTTATTTGCTTAAGCAAATATTGTTCCTGTGCAGTTCATGATTTGGCATAAATCTGCAGATCAGCACTGAAAAAATAGAAAAGTTTATAGTGAAAAGTTATGGTGATTTCTCTACTTTAAGAACTTGGAAATAGCACAGGCAAAGAAGGGTCACAGCTGGCCCTGCTTCAACCAGGATGTTGGACTAGATGATTTCCAGTTGAGTTATCCTATGACCATACAAAATGTTGCACATAGACTGCCTGTTGTGCCCCTGGTTTAGCTAATCGTCAGCCTCACCTGAAAAAATGAAGTCAACTTTGAACTATGTCCTTCGAAGAGCAAAGCTCACTGCTTTGGCATTCACATTCCAGGAAGCTAACTGATTTTCTACCATTTGTTCAGGAAAGTCTCTTCTGAGACAGGACCCTCCCAAAGTCAGATCTGAATGACAGGTTTCTTGTCATTGTTACTACAGGCAACCTGCCAGCGCAGTGTTCTGCAAAGATCAGGATTTGATCTCTTCCTCTCATCCCATTTTTATGTGTCTATGCTGTCCCCAAGTTCTTAACCCAAGGGGTGTGTGCCAATATCAATAAGTAGCACCCAAATTCACCATATGTATTCAAAACTAGGCATTTGCTGCATAACTAAATGTCAATAGTTGCTGATATTTGGAATCAGAGCTCATGTAAAGAAAGTTATTGAATATATGATTCAGTTTAGATTGTACCTTGCACTCTTGCTTTCTGTGGAAACACACATAATTACATTGAAAACATGAGTTTTCAATAAGTTTTGCTTGGAACTTTGGCTTTTAAGTGTTTTTATTGTCACCAGAATCAGTGTTGATGGTAGATTTACCATTTAGCTCAATATAAAATGTTCTTCTGACTTTAGAGAGCTTTATTTTCTTTAATCGGAGAAGTCAGCCAACTCAAGACAGGGAATTAATTGAAAATTGCTAAGAGCTAAATTCAAATTGAATTGAGAGGTTCTTGTGCTCCAGCTCTGCTGTCTATCAGTACAGATTTTCAACTGCTGCTAAAGGTCCAAACTTCAAAACTACTTTACATCTTGAGTGGAAAATACAAATTTTTGTATTTTCCCTAGTGGAGCTACGATCTCGTCATGAAGGAAGTGGTTATCACAAAGCTTTCACTTTAATTTTGTATATAGAAGCTTTACAGGATTTACTCCTCTCCTTTGCAAGTAGGAATAGAAACCTGGTGCTGGTTAGAACAGCTCTTGGACTATTCTGGTAAAACATGGGAAACTGGAAGAAGGAAGAAGGTGGAGAAAGGAAACCCAGGGATGGTATGAAAAGGGATCATATGGGTCCAAAAAAGTGAAGGGAGCAGTTTAATATGTGATTATTGTCTTTCTCCATTTGATTAAAGTGACTGTCTTGGGATCTGTGCCAAAATAATTTTGCTAGATTTCTGTGTGCAAATGTACATGTGGAAGAAGCTTTATGATCCAGAATTAGTTCTATTTCCTGACCTCTCTTTCTTTCTTTCTTTCTTTCTTTTTTTTTTTTTTTTTTTTTTTTTTTTTTTTTTTTTACNTTTTTAATTTATTTACTAATATTACAGTCAAAAAAAAGTCTTGGTAGATTTCTCAGAATTAAAGATATGATGGCAAATGAACTTATGTTTTCTGGTTAGAAAGGACCGGTCTGCAGCATTTTCCCTTTCAAAATTAGATCTTTCCCTCCATATTTAATCTGGAGATAGGGATTCTTCATGCTCTTTTACATGCGGAGTAAAACAATTCAGAGACCAACCATTTTAAATGCTGGGTGAGGTACAGCTATAAAGCTGTCTTAAAACCATAGCCCCAGCTCTGAACCTGAAAAATCTGACCTTGAGCACTGCTGAAAATGCAGTTTGTCAAGTAGTGACTTGCCTAAATGCCAGTAAACCAGAAGATCAACAAGCGGTTTGGCTGCAGGATCCCATGGTCTGACCTCCCACTCAGCTGCAGCCTCATCATCAGTGTGCCAGGAGGAGCATGATGTACAGCAACCCCTTCATGGGGGATGCTGTGAGGCACTTGACCTTCTCCTTCCTCAGGCCAGCAGTTTCACCTTTGCTTATCAGATCATAAATACCCTGATATGCTTTACCAAAGGAATGCTGTTTTCTGGAGAACCGTTGGCAACCCATCATGGCCATGCAACCAGTGTTGTTATCAGGGTAGTCTTGGGTGAAAGGCAACATCACTAGAAACCCCAAACTGTAGTATATGTAGCTAAATTAACATAGGGCTCTCAGATTAAAAAAAGAAAGAAAAAAAAGTCTTTTTCTCTCTCTCTGCACACACACATACACATGGGCAAAAATAATGAATGCTATTTGTTTCTCTGACCAGCTTTCTTTAACTATTTAACTGCAAGGTTATCCAGAGGCTAAAGCCAAGAAATTCCTGCCTAAATGCCTATGCAACTTGCCTGCACTTCATAAAGTCTGAAAACTGTTTTGGCAACAGTTAGCCTGAGATAAATGGGACCTGGAGTTTTAGATCATGTTCCCAATCACTTGCTAACTGCGGCCAGTCACTGAATTGTCATGTTCCGGAGATTGCTTTCACATTCTTGTGAATTAGTGTAGCGTGTGTCAGCATTCCTTAAGAGCTCAGCTCAGAAGCTTTCAGCCTGCTATGAGCTCCATCCTCCTCTGAGCAGGGGTTCAGTAGATGCAATAGCACCTCTTTGGGGAAGAGAGGGATCAATCATAATCATACCTTAGTGTCTCACTTGCAGAAACAACAAGAGTGGTATCTATTGACTAGGCTTTCTGGAAGAAAATGAGAAAATATATTTAAAGATTAGAAATTACACCAGAATATAGAGTTTGATCTCTTCTTGAATCTGATTTTTTCTCAGTTCAGAGGCACCTGTATTGATTTTGATGGGTCATCTCAAATAGTACTATAAAATAAGGTCCCACAAAGGGTGAAGGGAGAGATGCAGAGCTCCTAGCTTTGAGTATCAGTAGTGTTTGCGCCCAGAGCTGAGCTAGTCTCCCTCAACTGTTGAAAAAATAAAGGTGATACTGGGGCATAATTTTTCACGTCCTAAAGTAGCTGCAAAAATAAACCGGTTGACTCTGTTGCTTATCAATGGAGTCTAGAGAAACTATCTCAGATGTAGAAGTCTACATCAAAGATGCCCAAGATAACGATACTTCCCATTTCATTCAAGGAAAAATGCCCTTTCTCTTCCTGATGTCATTCACATTACCATGTACATCACTTCTTGAGAAGGGCCCTAACTACAGGCAGTAGTGAGAAAGTAACCTCCTAGCTTCTGGAAGCAGTGTGGTTAGGCTGTGCAGAGAGATGGAGAGGAGAAAAAATCAAAAATTGTTGTAGAAAGAGACAGAAAGTAAGAACAAGGCAGGCAGAACCTAATTCTGCAGCATCGTAATTCTGAAAAAAAAAAAAAGGTAGGACTCCTAACAGCTGCCCCACGCATGCTATCTTCAAGCAAACTATCGTCAGTGCATAGGTGACATTAGAAAGAGACCCATCATGCCCTTTCCAATGTCACGAATCCTGCACTAAGATCATTATTTTTCTTGCAGTTTGACCTTGCTGTTGCAGACATTGTCCAACACAAGGAGATACTGTGGCAAATATCTTCTGGCCTGGAGACTACAGACAAATTTCCTAGGAGATTGAAGTAGCAACAAGCTAAATTAGGAAATGAACACTTAGTTTTCCAGTGCTTAGGCAAGCGATCTAAGGTTATGATATAAATGCCAGGGTGACTCTGCCAGTCACAAAGTGGTAGTCATCCATGCTTCTTCCAGGGCTTTGAGGCCTGTCCATTCATGTCAGGAATGCTCTAATGATGCCTGGCAATCTGGCATCTTCAAGAGGTCTAGGCAGAGGAGCAACTCATTGTAGGCTGTGAAGCTGTCTAGACGCAAGCTAGTGTGGTTCTACGCTGTCTTGCCAGGAGAAAAGCAGTTCTTGGCACGTGTAGTCTCAAGCGCCTGGACAACTTCAATCAAAGTAAGTGAGGTGAGACTGGGTGACCCCTAGTGTTAGGAAGAAGATTTTAAGATGACAGTCTGGGATTTGGAAACAAAAACTCCTTTCAGTCTCTCTGCCTGATTGATTGCGAGGAGATGGACAACAGTCTCCACACTGCTGTACACAACTGGACTGTCTCTGACATCAGCAGGAACATACTTATCTCAAGACTGAGTGATTTTAAAAAAAAACCTCAAGCTCTTTTGATTAGGCGAAGCAGATATAGCGATCCTTTTGCTCACTCTTGCAGCAGAACCCAAGATACTTGAGATAATCTAGCAGGAAATAGCAAGGTACCCCACGTATGTTTTGAAAGAGGCTGATGACCAGGAGATTGCACAGGAGGAACCACAACGGACTTCAGTCCAAAGACTAGAAAGACGCATGACCACCACACATTTGTGTGAAGTCTCAGTGTCCTCTACAACTACACATGGAGAATTTCACATGGTGAAGCATTAGCTTTAGTTTGCAACTGCCCTTGGAGTAGTAACAATCCTGTCTATGCCATTTTGTAGAGTGGGCCCTGCTGCTGTTTGAAGTGTGTGTGGATTTTTTGGGAGGCAGAAAGGGAGAAACCTGTGCAAACAGGTTTTGCAGGGGTTAGAGTGGGTGCTGGCTCTCAATAAAGCCATTTAAGGGCATGTTGACCTCTTAAAGAAGACATGTTTCATCTTCACCTTGGAGCAATCTCAACCCACCTTCCCAATGGAGAGGAGAAATCTTTAGTCCAACATCAGTGCCATAAAGGAGCAAATGAAGGGTGAGTGGGATTTGTCAACCTCTGGGTTGAAAGTTCACTTTTGTTTTCTTGCACACGTTACGTTGCTTGAGTTTCTTATTTCCCACATGTTTCTAGTTGTAGTGGAAGGGACTGTGACTGAGATGCAGACCTGATGGACTGAGAATGAGAGCATGAGTGTGAGGAGAGAGAAGAAAAACTTGCAGCAGCTGCAAGTAGAGAGCTGGGGTCTGAGACCTGTCGGGATTAGATAGAAAGGTAAGACGCATGGTTTCTGTGCTGAATCAATTTATTCCAATAGAGAGAAAAAGTTCAGCTCTAAAGAAATGAGACTGACATTTTTATGCTTTGGAAAGGGCTTTTTAATGCACTGCTGGGTAAGCTGGGCTCTTTGACATGCGTGGCTGGCAACTGGGAAGCATGGCTGTGCCTAGACACAAGGGACATCAGAATTTGTTCCTCTCTCCACACCAGGGCTTCAGCATCTTTCACAGAAGGAAAAAGTTTTTTAAAGAGTGGTAGCTAAGGGTAGAAGCAAGGAATAAAAGAAATAGATAACAGAATTAAGATGACCTCGCAAGAAATAATCACGGTTCTAGTCCCTTTGATGAAACTTTATGAAGCTGAAAGCGTCTGTTCGCTCAAACTGATGTCCTTTAAAAACGTCCTGAAGTGGGAAAGAGTTGGGGTAAGAGTTGTGATCTCAGTGTTGCAATAAATCATATAACAGGCCTTTTCAACCTGGCCCTTCAATATTTACACATTATGCTTAAAAGAAAACTATTCTAAATTATGTAACAAATTTGAAATATCTACCTTATATTACACCTTCCAGAACATACAGTTGCTGATTCCTCTGAAATATTACGAAAAAGGCATATTTATGACCCAATGTTCTGTATCCAATATGCTTAACATTCCCTAATAGGAAGCTTCATATTTTCTAATGGAGACTTGACATTTGGCGTACTATAATTTTCAAGCTCTTTTCATGGTTTTAAATAGTTGAAGGATGAAGAACAAAAAAGAAAGAAAAAAAAAAAGACAGACAGGAAAGAAACTAGAGATTATGATTAAATCACGTGGTTCAAGTAACAGGTATATTTTGAAGATACCACAACTCTAATTAATAAAATTAAAAATCTCAGAAGCTGGCAGCTCTTACCATGAAATTTATGTTCTTTTTGTTGACCAAATGGAGTTCTTTCATAGAGAAAGATGAAGTTGCAAATAAGCAAAATAAAATTGTAAACAAGTTTAATATTTAATACACAGTAACAGTTCCTATTTCAAACACAAGGAAATAAAGACCTGTTAATATAATGCCTATTTTTTTTTTTTGTAACCTGCTCTAAGGTGGCCCTGCTCTGGCAGGGGGGTTGGACTAGATGATCTACTAAGGTCCCTTCCAACCCTATGATTCTATGATTCTAAGAGATGTTCTTAGTTGTCTTTCAGCGTTATCTTAACAAAATACAGTTCATACTTCCACGGCAGGTGTTCTAATGCTTGTAAAGAATTTGGAAGGGACCTTCCCTCCTCCATTTCAAATGTTAATGTACAAGATGACAAGGGAAGAAAAGTTGACCTCACTTTTGGTATGTCTCAGAATATCAAGATGAATCCAAGTTCTGCAGCAGAGAGATTACCACCACCTACTTTTGGGAACTAAGCACAGAGTAATCCAGTTAAACACAAAGACACTACCTTCTGCCAGATCAGTTCCTGGATTCGGCTTGATGGTTGGCCGATAGAGCGTTAAGAGAATGACTGACTGTGGAGGGAAGAGAGAGGGGGCTGTTACAAGGGGATGATGACCCTTTTTGCATCAGTATGAATTTTGATGGTTTGAAGTCACTTTGCAACTACCTAATTTAACCAGGCACTTTCAATTGGCAGGACAGTGGCACCTATAGAGATGCTTAAATGTTCTAAAGATGTACCTGAACTGGGGCACTCAGCAGTACCTCCCTGTTCCCAGAACATGGCATGGGGCCACATTGCATCCTGACCCAGCAGTGCACCACCCTGGTCCTCCCCATGCCAAGAGAAAAGAACTCTTCTATAAGGAAAAGTTCCTCCTTTGAGGAGGAACTTCTTTCCCTTGAGGGTGGCAGAGCACTGGAACAAGTTGCCCAGGGAGGTGGTGGAGTCTCCATCTATGGAGACATTCAAAACCTGCCTGGAGGCGTTCCTGTGCCCCCTGCTCTGGGTGACCCTGCCCTGGCAGGGGGTTGGACTAGATGATCTCCAGAGGTCCCTTCTAACCATATGATTCTATGGTGCACAACAAGCATCTGTGGCCAAAACACTGTTTTGAGACATCTGAAGTTGGTAACCCAAGGCATGCCATGACAACATTCCTCCTGCCAACTTCAGGCGTGGCTTGAAGCACCTCCTGGAGGAGCCCACCCTCTGAGGCCACGCATCCCTGTTAGCAAACTTACTTGACTGTTGTCCACATTACCACATCAACTGTTTAAGGACTGTTGCAATGCAGTCAAAAGGCAGTTTATTTCGATGCAGAAAATCTGATGTAAGCCTAGTTGTCTACCGCCCCACGAAGGATTTATCTCTTTCACTCTCTTCAGCCCAAACAGATAAACCATCTCATCCCTTTCCAAGCCGAATTGCCTAAATCTCAGGAGAACAGCAGGCTGATACTCTTGCTGCTCAGGAGAGATGGTGCTGGCTCCACTTCTCCGTCAGCACTGAACCATGCTTGAAGCGAAACATCTAGTCCCAAATTGTCATTTCCCTAAAGGCCACAATGCATGTGTGGAATTAACTATATAATTAGATTATCCACCATCATGGCCCCGGCAGGTTGAAATATTTTGAGCATAAGTAAAACAGCTGTATTATGAGTTAGGAGTAAGGTAACATTTTATAGACTTTTACGCTACAACAAAGGAAGATAAGTGTGACATGAAAGTAAAAGTCTTTTATCTGTGCTTGTCTTTGAAAATTCAGTCTACACAGACTCAAAGCATCTGTTAATCAGATTATGGGCCATATCCTGCTCCCAAAACAGTTAATAGCAAAGCTTTCATTGATTTCCTCAGGACAGAAACATGCCCTAAAGGAGCACTCTACTTCTTCATAGACCTGCTTGTTGGAGAAACATTTGTGCTATTCACAAAGGCAAAGCAATTTCCTGGAAGCAGAAACTCCTACCTGCACTCTTAACAACTCCGGCTATTTTAGGAACTGAAAAATTCCATCCAGCATTAGGAATACATTTTCAAAAATGTTTTGTTCATGTTTCTCATGCTGCTTCTATGCCACCCATGGAGGAGGGGGATCTGTTTTTTGATTCACAGGAGTCATGCTTTCTGTGGATCTTTCCATCCCCCTCAGAACTTCTCTTCCCCATCCTCTCATATCAATTGCTGGTCCTGAGCCCCTGTTAAGATGCAAGCTGGCAGGTGAAACATTTGTACCAATCTCCAAAGAGGTGATGGGCACTGGGAACACCTGTCTACATCAGACTGCAAGATCACACCCAACATTAATGTTGTTATATCATTCTGACAGTGATACCTGCTCTTTACTGCTCTTGTGCCCACAACTATTTCTTCAAGGTCATCCTTTATTTTAGCACTTCTGGCTTAGGTCTATTTACGTTGCCTTGTATTGTATTCAAATCTTCCCCTTTCTTACATAGCAAGCAAAAAGGGGCAATTGCTGACTATATGTAAGTTACGTAGTTTAAGTTACTCGTAGGGTTTTGGTCGATGAGTAACAATAGTGTAACCTGCATCTCCCTAGCTAAAAAAAAACCCCTCAACATAGAGATTCGGATATTTCCCTGCAGAATGTGTGATTTTTGCCTTCTTTATTACTTAGTACTGTTGCTAAACCATTGCAAAAGGGGAATGAATTATTCGTGTTTTAGTCCTCAGAGTCTGATAATTGGATGGTTTTGAGACATCTCACTGTGGACACTGAAAATGGGGAGTGTTGTTGGGAAATCTTGGTCACGGTGACTGGCACTCCATGGCCTATCCATTTTGGAAGTTAAGAATATGATGATACAAAGAGTGTTTTGCCATTTTGGAATATAGATCAACTTCCAGCCTATGCAAAATGCGGCCTTGTTAGCTGTTGCTTGCAACACTGCCTGTTCTCCACTCCATCCCACCGTAACACAACGGGACACTTCTCCATTGCACTTGCACTAGAATCTTTGCTGTTACGCTTTGGGCTGCCTCAAAAATATGTCAGTAGTTAATTTTAAATCTATTAATTCCCACAGCTCGACAGCGACAAACAAGTTTTCAAGGGTTTCCTGAGTACAAAATCTGGACCGAAATCTCTAGCTATATAATTTCATCAGCAGGAAGTACCTTTTGCAGACCTCACTGCTAGTCAGATAGAAACCACAGATTCTGCCTCTGTTGATAAACCCCCTGCATTAAAGTCTTCAACCTTCAACAATTTTCAATTCCAGGCAAAAACCCCTGACAATTTTATTTCCCATGTGCTTCTCATTTTCCAAGAGAAATGCAATGTCCTCTCCCACTGCATATCAGTTTAACTCAGTCCACAATGGCAGCGAAAACTTTCAGAAGGTCATTTTCCAGAAAGCTTGCTGCTTTACATCGGCTAGAAACAACTTTTCCCCCTGCATCTGTCCTGAAACTGCATGTGCATTTAGTCCTCTACAGCGTTAATTCACAATCACGCAAAAGCTTTAAACAAATTGCCTTCAGGCTGCTCCATTTCCACACCAGCAGCCCCTTTCTATTTCCAGTTGTGTTATAGAGTCTCTACATTAACATAAATGGGAACCAGGACAGGCTCTATTGAAATGGAACTAATTTCTCTTACTGTCTCATACAGATCCCAGCCTTAGTCCCGTTTATTCTATTTATATAATGCCTATATTCCCCTAGTATTGAGGACTTTCTGGGACTGCATTAAGCCACATGACTCATATACGTCACGTAAAAATCCTATCATCTACTTTTTATGAAATGCTGCCATGGAATGGGATCTGGAAAGCACAAATGACCAGGCAGTTGCCTTCAGGAAAACTTAATGAAAAACTGAATTTTTGCCTTGAATCGTACCATTTCTAAACCTGCAGATGATTGACTTAGTGCTGCAAGGAGATGTCTCCATCCAGTCAGGACCCCAAATCAGACCTTTCTTGACAAGAGAGGGGGAGCATCCCCAGTGATGATGTAGTAGGAGACGAATAAGGGTAAACACGATTCATCTAGGATTTAGGCAAAATAGAGTTTATTCACTTTCACTGCCTGGCTTACAGTCCCAGCTGGCTGAGCATGTTCCCTTTCATCAACTAAGCAGACAAGTCTACCTTCAATGTAGTGCAGTGCTCAGAGCATTTCTGAGGAGCATAGTAGATGTATGTTCAATTCCTGCTGAAGAACAATCTAAGCTTCCATTTCCCTGAGAAGGGTTATTAACCTTAATTTCTTTAGAGAGTTTGAGATGCTCTGTACTCCCCATGTAAAGATGTCTAAAAAATGATTCACCATTCTTTTGGCAAGAAAGCCTAAATGAAAACAGTGTTCTTTAGTGATTAAGGGCTCATTTGGATGGGAAGAGTCCTACTTGTCAGTCCCTGTATTGGAGACTGTTTTTTGCATATTGTCTGATGACTGTTAAATATGGAAAGGCCAGAAATCAACCTTGGAATGTGCGCTGGCACCTAGGCTACTTTGTGATCACAGGCAAGCTATGTAATTACTAGGCTCTTAAGTCATGCCCTTGTGTTGTTGCAGAATGAATCTTGTGGGGGTTTTTCTTGTTGTTTTTTAGGGATTTTTGGTGGCTTTTTTTTCCTCCTTTTTTCTTCAGGGACAGTTTTTAAAGAAAGATATATCAGCATACCCCCCCATCACTCAGTCTAACATCAATTATCCCATGGGTTTCCAAGCAGAGTCCTTTCTTAAATGATGTGTGTATGTGACATGGGAGACCAGATTCACTGTTCCCCTCTGTTCTGTGGAGGGCACATAAGGGGTGTCCTTCCTTTTCTCTTTTAAATACGCTTTCTTACTTTCCATTTAAAGCATCCAAGTTGGGAATCTTGAAAGCATGAGAGTATCTCTTCATGAGCATTAACTGAAGTTCTGTGTCCCATTCTGGCAGTAATGAGGATGAGCAGAGAGGATGGCAATGTGTGTTTTCTTTTCATCTTTTCATCTGAAATGCTCCAGGGTCAATGTCTCAGTACTTTTATGTATCTGCATCTTCCAAAACATTTTGAATAATGATTTGACTTGTGGAATTGGTGTAAAACTGCCTTCCTAAAACACTGTCTGGCTTTTGAAACCCAAAAATTCTCTTTCACAACATTTTTTGGATGCTTCATCTTTGCTCCCATGGTGGCAAATTCAATTCATTTTTCAATAGCTAATTTGCTAAATTTAACTAAAGGAATGTAATTTTTGCATCTTTCCTGTGTGTACCAAAAGGTTTAAATTTCTTTCATGGATGCATGAACAAACAATCAGAAATGTTCAGAGAGGGGACAAAGAAAGTGATTTATTGGAGGGAGCAAGCATATTTGAGTGTCTTTTTTATTATTGACATATTTTAAGAAATCTACCCTTCTTAGACACCTTCCATTGTCAGTCAAGCAAGACCTTTTGTGAGACTGTTTCTGAGAGGCCATTTGCTTTGCATGTTTCAAGGCACATTTTGACGGTGGCCGCGTTTATTTCCCATCCATAACCCTGAGTAGTTGTGAGCTGGGCTGCAGGGAGGGTTAAAGGGGCTACATTGCCACCTGTAGGCATCCAATACCCTGAGGAAAGTGACTTTTCTTATTTTGTTGTGAAACTCACTGAGCAGAGAGGATGGCAATGTGGGTTTTCTTTTCATCTTTTTGCTGTTTGCTCAGACATATGTGTTTTTCCCTGTTTCTGTAAATAAAGTGGTTGAATTAAAGAACAGCCCCAGAGAGGAGGCAGGGATGTAATTTTGATGACTTTTGTGGTCAGTTGTGCACTGGCATTGAAAGGGAGTTGGCTGTGGAACTGAGTTTTTTTAGGTGTTCTGACATTTGAGTTCTGATATGAGTTGAGGTAGATGCGGATGTTAATGTCAGTATATCTGATGATAATCTTGGTTTTGAGTGATTTTGTTGATAAGAGATGGGTGCCTTTGAGTAACCTTAGAACAAGCTTCAGGTTAGGTTCATGTAATATTATACATGCTGGTGTCTCTGATGCAGTTTTATGAGAGAAATCTGGAATTGTATGCTCTGAACAGTAAATTCACAAATACTGATTAAGAGACAGGATTTGCACTGTTGGTCTCTGGCTTGACTGGATGCTGGTTGGCAAATGCAGTCCAAAAGTTTCTCTTCTGACCTGGTGCAGAAAAACATTAATATCAACAAAAGCTGGAAGAAGGTATTTGGCCTGAAAGGTGTAATAGCTTTCAACCCATTTTGAGTTGTGTTGGTGACTTTATATTGCTTTCATTATTTGCATTGTTGTAGAAGCAAAGAAATCTACTTTGGGGTCACGGACTTCTTGCTTTATATATTGTGGGTGGGATTTATCTTCTTTCATTTGAGCCGTCTAGAGCTTAGGCATCAAAGTTCGCTCTCTAGTCTATGAAGATAGGTACGCAACTTCAGAAGACTATTAGTGCTGCGTGTTTTAGGATAAGATAAATGGTCCTGCTGACAGCCCACATCTATTCTCTATTTACGGTGATGGTAGACCAGGTGATTCATGTAAATTGAAATTCAAATAATCTCAGTGAGAAGACTGCAGCTGAACTAACTCCTCTCAATTCCCTTTGCAGTCCACGGAGAGCACGAGTGTTTTAGGCATGACTCATCCCACCTATTTGAGACATCTATTTCAGAATAAGATATCTGAATGAGATTTGGCCACGGGGGCAACCTGAGGTAGAGGTATTGAATTTAGACTTTGATATTTACTCTGAGGAATCTTTTCCTAAAAACCTAACTTTTTTTTTTTTAATTAAAGATAGGAGAACTCAACTTGATCTTCTATGTAAATATAAACAAAGATCACAAAGACACGCTTAATCTAAGATGAGAACTAAGACAATGCAATGGCAGCCCAAGTGTAGATTATCTGCCAGAACAGCTTGAGCACACATTGAAAAATGTATTTAAATTGGTAAATCATTAAGGATCAGCTAAGCTGTTAGTTTTTTATGATGTCAAAGCCTCTCTGGAAAACAATTGTGCATTTTTTCAAATAAATATTGAAACAACAAAAGAATTAGTGTCTTATTACCATACAGAAATTAATTTTATGACAAGTACAGGTAGTATACCACATATCTTCATTGCCAGACCACTCTCAAAAATTCAGTTTCTTTCTAAACTTCTTACCTTTCTTTGTAGTGAGATAGGCTGGTAGAGCATGGAGTTAGTATCAGTGGTCAAAATTAAATATTTCTGGTTTTCTTGGTTGAAGAATATGGATTTTAATGTTTCATTGTTTTGTGTTTTTTTTTTTTAATTTACTAATTAAAACCCAATGTGTTATCAATATTTTTCATTTAATGTTTTTTTTTCTTATTGATTTTTTTTCGGTGTGAACNTTTAATGTTTCATTGTTTTGTGGTTTTTTTTTTTTTAATTTACTAATTAAAACCCAATGTGTTATCAATATTTTTCATCTAATGTTTTTTTTTCTTATTGATTTTTTTTCGGTGTGAACACTTTTTAACTGCAAAAATAAAATCCCTCCAAACTAATCTTTTCCTATATAGAAAACACTGTACAAGCTCTTTTGCTTCTCTCTAACCATGATATATCTGTTCCTAACTGTACAGGATACTCAGTTACTCCTTGGTTCAAAAGTTAATATTTCAAGAACCCTGATAGACTTCTGCAGCACCAGAATCTTCTTCTGATCAGGGGATTCTTTTTGACAGTTTTAGGGAGCCATATCAGCTACAGTAATGGTGCCGGATTTTTGGAACAAATCCAATATTTGTTCCCAAAGTACTTGAACATACATTCACTTTTCTTTTTGTTTCCTGTAATTCTGCTTGCAGATGAGGCCTCTTCCCTCCCTTTCGAACACAGGAATGAAAGGGCTTCTCCCATATGCAAACGAACAGGAAAACTTCCTTCACGGTAATTTTTGTAAATATCACTGTTCCATTTGCATCTATACAGCTATTGTAGTAATAACCATCATTTTTTTTCTTTTTAACCATAATGTGATGACAAAAATAGCTTTCTATTTGATTTTCCAAGTAGTTGTAATTTACCTCCTTCAGCTGTATCAACCATTTTTGGTGTAGTTTGGGATTTAAGGGGAGTTAGTATGGGGCAGAGTCTAGAGCTTTATTTTGTTCTTGTTTCTTTGTTTTGACAGAGAAGGATTGTTTGCTTGGGGTAGTTTGTTTATGTTTTTTTTAATCCTTATAAATAGAAGCCTCACTGTTTGCCTACATACCCCCGGTACCTTTAAAACAACCATTACCCTTTAAATTTTCAATGGAAAAGGGAGTTGTTTTGGTTACGTACAACTAAGGAACCTTATGCCTTAAAAATGCATACAGAAGCAAAAACTGTAATCTTCCTTCCCACACTCTCATCCTTTGACCTGGATCAGTAAATACAAGTTAAGGATTTAATTTCACACCAAGGAAATCATGTATTTACAATGGTCAGTTGAGGTTAGACCCTTTATAGTCTTCTCTTATTTTCGTATCTCTGCATTGTTTCTCTGGAAATATGTCCACTGGATGCTTTAGTGACGATTTACATTGGCAGAAGTCCCCGGAATAATCTGTCAATAGAAGAATTAGTTTCATTTTGCCCTCACAAAGATAAGAATGTTACCTCAGTTCAGAACTGAAGATATCAAAAGTATGGAAAAGTCAAGTGACTTGTCAGATCACCTAATAGGTATTTTGCACATTTACAGAAGGTTTTGGAAGACTAGACTTCTATGTCAGCTCTTTGGCCTGGGAGATTTGAGCTGATCTTTTGGGTTACTAAACTGTTATTTAAATGTCATCATTCTCTACATCAGTTTAAAATCTGTGGAACACAAAACCTGACATAAAGCATGACCTTGGCCGAACTTACAACCTAAAAATATGAAAAGAACACAACAAAACAGAGTGATATGTAAGAATTAATATCCAATGTAATCTGTACAATATTATGCAATACCACTGTAGATGTAACTATGATGGGAATGAAACAGTGACATCTAACCAATAATATTATTTGATTTTGGGTGGGGGAACTGCATAGGGGAACTGCGGCATCCTGACCACAGGAAATCCATGACTGTTAATGTTGGCAAAATTTGCAGAGCAGAAACCTTCATAGAATGTTTTAACTATAATAAGAAATTATAACGTTTGAAGTGAAACCAATTGTCACTGACACTAACTTGGTCCTCTTGCATTCAGTAGATATTTTACTGTAGGGAACTTTCATACTATTTCACTGTAGGGAGAAGTTCACCTCCAGGATGTCATGGAAAATATGGGCATGATGGGTTGGAGGAAAGAACTCAAAGAAAGAATATGGAAAGGGGATGCAGACAAGCCGAGCAGGAACATAAGTGGAGATCTGTAGGGGAGTACCCAATCCTTGTTTTAAACAATAAAATAATTTCTCATATTCATAGTTGGAAAGGGGAGCATTTAGAGTGACAGTGGTAATGTAATTCCTTAAACCACAAGGCAAGTTATAAAAAGACTGCAAATTTTTTATTTCTTATAATTTAATTATTTGTAAGGGGGTGAAAAGGGGATTCATTTATGACTCTAATGCTTGGATCTGGCAATCATGCTGCAGGGCTTGGGTATAGAATTTGCATTGCAGATGTCTGTTCCCATGGGAAACCGGCATAGTACTGAACTAATTTCAGAGGTCCTCGTAGCTTTTCATAATTCATCCATCTTGGACAGAATCAGCACTCAATGTGCTGGATTTTTTATAAACTTTCCTTAAGTTTGTGTGTTTTTCAGGATCCTTGATTCATGTATTTTTTTATTCTCTATTTTTAACTGGACAGCTTCAGCACTTGATATCACAGGTCAGTCCACAACACATAAAGCCTAAGGTCATCTCACGTGATACTTTTCCTGCATCATTGGTCAAGTACTAATCCAGAGAAAGGTACATGAATCCTACAGTATCAGACATGAAAGGCAAATTGTTGTCTTCTTATTGTACCTTCTCCTGATTTCTAACAGTTGATGTGGTCACCCTCTGAAGCATGAGGTTCCCTCTGTCTCCCTATCACTACTCTGGGTTGTACAAAACACCCTGTTCCTTTATCATGGTGTCCTTTTGTCTGGTGTGTGGTTTTGGTTTTTTATAAATTACTATTTTATTTTGACTTCCGCCTTTTTATTTTCACTGGATGTCCTTTTTCTTTGTTGCAGAAGTAACCAGATTATCTGTTCTTTTCAGCTTGTAGGGTCTACTCCAAAGCCCATTTAAGTCAATAGTTTCTTTCCGCTGACATCAATGAGCTCTGGATGAGGCCCAAAATGAACATGAGTTAACTCAGTTTGATAGGATGGGTATTAACTATACTGATTGCTACTGGAAACAAATTTATGAGCTTCTCACTCTAGGAGCCAACCACAATAATTTTAATTATACAAAAGGAAGTATTTCTTGTGTAAAAACATTCCAACTACTTCCATTTCTTTTAAGCTACTTCAAAAGTGGGCAGAACTACAAAGTAGTATTGAAAACTCAGGATGGGGTGGAGGGGTATTTCCCTTCCTCTGAAATTCCTCCCCCATATATGCATACTGCTAAACCATCCCTAGCAGGGATTACTTTTATCTCCAGCTCATGAAGAAACTTCTGAAGAGCTTTTTGCTTTTGTCCTTGGAATACGCCACGTTGTGCAAAATGGCATGTGAAACTCTTTCTTGAAGAAGGAGCTTGAACGGCTCCCGCCATGTGCTTTCACTCTCCTTCCTTTGCCAGTATCAAAGTTCCCATTGTGCAGGATATAATATAGGATACCTGTGTCTCTGCTCAAGCATTTCAAAGTGAGCACCCTGCTGAAGATCATCAAGCTACTGAAGATGTACGCAAACCTGCTAAATTGCATATCCTGCATATCAGGTGAGTAGATACGGCAAATTTATCCTTCATCTGTATGTAGCTATGCCAGTACTTTTCACTGAAAGTTTGTATCTTCTGGGAATCTGAACAGCTTAGTGTCAATAACCATACTGGCTTGATCTGAAGGACTGTATTTCAACATATGAGAGAAAAGAAGAGTGATAATTTTCCCCTATCAGCCAAACTGTATCTCTTTCTGTCAGTACTAATAGCAGCCCTGGTCCCGTGTTTTAGGCGTTTAAGCAGAGGTTCAAGTTACTCAAATTCAGTTTTGGTTATGACTGGTGTACTTTCCAGCAGATCACGCAGCATGTAATACTGCAAATCTCTACCTCGGTTCCCTTCCTGCACGATGGCGCTCCTGTTTTAGGCAGTAAGTTTCGTTAGGGATAGCTTTGTCCTTCAGGAACTGCTTCTACTTACCATGATGGGATTCCAGTCTCAGTTGGACCTCTGAAGGTTTCTCTTCCTTTTTCTCTGATTTGGTACTCTCATGGCAATATATGTGAAGAGAAAAGCAGGAAGGAGTAGATTTTTTTCTCCTCTTGCATCTACCTGTCTTTGTTCATGTGTATTTGGATGTATAACAAAAATAGCAATGTATTAAGGAGTATTCTCCCAATATGTTTGGCTCAGTATCTCTCAGCAGACTATCAAAACATTTTCTACCCTGCTGAATGCAGAAATTCCCATTAAACGGGAAAAAAAATTCAACAAATCTACTCAGCATCTGTGAGGAGACTCCTACTTCTTTGTACTCACACAAACCTAGAACAATGCTATCGCCGTATCTTTCATCTGATGATTTCAAAGGTTTTGACAGAGTTTAAGCTTTATCTTGGAGCCAAGCAAGTCTGGGGATGGGACATTGTCCCGGTCTCTTCCCCTTAACCTTGTACCATGGGACTGCCTCACCTCTTCTCACTGGCAGAAGGACAAACCCCTTTACCAGGTAAGCACGGCACCTTCTCTACTGTTCTCCTTTACTTCTGAATGAAGCCTAGATCCATGGGCAGAAAGAGAAGGGACAGAGGCAGCCATGTGATGCAAAAGGCAGCTGTAAGAGGTTAAAGTTTTGGTAGGAAAGCTGGAAGAAGGAGCTAAGAGCTTGAGATAAAATGGCTGCACCTTGAGGCTGGTAAAACTCCCTCTGTCTTTTCTCCTGTGAAACTAGAGGAGAGGCATGAAAATGGGCTTGTACAGAGGAAAACAGGCTGCTATGAGTGAGAGCAGGAATATCCCTCTGCAGCTCTGGAGGTAGATATTTAACATACATAAGCACAGAAGAGCCCTGTGGCTTCCTAAGGGAACGCAGGAAGAGGGGAAAACACAACCCGAGTGTCTTGACTCTTAAGATACTGCTAGATGTGGCTAGTCATCCTGAATTCTCTCCCCTGCCAAAACAAACGGAGTGATCTGGCCTCTTAAATACATTCTGCTATAAAGATAATATTTTCCACAGATAAGAGTGCCATATGCATTATATATGAAACTAGAACTGTCAATAGTCTATTCATGCTTTCCTTCCTCTTCGCTATATGAGACAACTCTAAGAAAACAATCTTGATGTAAATTAAAATTAAAAAAGATATAAGAAGAAGAACTACATAATACAAGCTCAGAGGTACTGGTTCAGGGAAAGGTTTTGCCCTCAAGAAGCAGCTGGTGCCTCACCTTCCATCAGAAAAACACTCCTACTTACAGGCTTTTCAGTTTTAGTCTTTGGGTTGTAACAAAGCTCCCCGCTGTTATCTTGTTTTCCCAAATAACTTGCACTCTAACAGAAGGAAAGATCCACACTGACGGGGATGGAATGCAAGTATGGACTGAGTGTGGATGTTTAGTATAAGGAAAAAAAACATAAACATTCTCAGAAGGGAAATATAGATAAGGGAATATATTTTTTACGGAGGCCGAGCAGGTGAGCTTAGCTAGACTCAGGAGAGGGACTTTGCTCTTTCCTGTCTCTTGCTCAGTGCCTGCACGTGGGATGCTAAGAGGAGGAGGATACAGCTATAACTTTCCCTGGAAATCCACTTGGAGCCTGAATGACCACCTCTGCAAGCTCAGGGGAGATTTTCATTTCCAACCAGATGTTTGGGTATCAGGCCCAAATATAAACCTACATATAAACAATATCTTATCTGACCTAAGAAACCCTGCCAGCTCTAGTGGGCTCTGGGGTCTCTATTGCACCTGCACCCTTATTAACAGGGACTCTAGATAGCAGAAATTCACGGAAATTTTAAATGACATAATGGATTTTTTAAGTGATGTTTCCTGAAAGAAATTAGGCAACAATTTTCTGTTAGACATTTAGTTTTTTTCTCAAACGATCAAAACCTGATTTATTTTCCCATTAGGGAAATAGTTAGAGTCCCAAACTCTTAGTTAGAGATTAAGGGCTGAAATAAATAATGTGGGATTTTGGAACCTAAATCCAAAATTGTAATCCCGGTTAATCCCATTTAGCTGACCTTCAACCACATGATGCATAGGTCAGAGCTGTAGGAGTGTGTGTTACAGTCTCTTTCTTTGGCACAGAGGCTAATGAACATGGCATGGCTCACATTCTTGTTATATGAATCTCACCCTTCCAAACAAGCTACTTGCATCTAAGTTGCTTATTGAGACCCTGTGCTAAATCCCAGACTGCCTGGTAATTGTTGAGGAAAATGCTAGCCTGCCCCAGGCCTAAGCAGTGACCTAACAGTGTAGTGGTGTGCACTGCACTCTTGATACCGTCTTGTAGGACTCAACCCATAACTAACCTCAACAGAAATATAGGATTGGGATTCAGTCTGTGATGGAGACACTTGCATTTAAGTGTTTTGATGAAGATAACTGGATATTGAGGATGTAGGTGTTAGTAACTGGATAACTGAACGGAGTCTGGTGAGTAAGTCAATTAACCAAATCTTAGTGTCTAATTTAGGGGGAAGTGACTGCCTCTCTAAGCTCCTCTGACCACACTAAGGTCCTGATTCAGTTGCCTACACAGAGGTGACTAGTGACAATTGGAATTATTGGAATTACTTTAAGGCATCCCATCTGATCTCCAGCTATTACTACAGAAAGGAACTTGTCTTTCATGTCCTTCTCACATCTAACGAGTCAGTACCATAAGGAATGAGTCATCCTCAGCAGGTCTAAAGGGATACTCAGGACTCTCAGTTTATGTCTCAGTACTCTAAAGCTTCTCAAATGCAGTAAATGACAGTGTGGGAATAGCTGAGCCCTAGATGTCTCTTGACTATAATGACAGTCCAGATTCCCTGCACACACATAGACACCTTCTATTGAAACTAACCTGTGTATGTCTTACGCTCAAAATGAAACTTACCCTACAGGCTGCTCTTTTTTGAAAGCCTCGATCCTGAGGATGTTTCCAGATCATGCATGACACACTGGCTTCATTCTAAAGGAAAGGGCATCTGCTTTCTCTTCATGATGGTAGTAATGCAGTAACTTGATAGAGTTAGTGTCATTCAGGATTTGAAAGATCCCCTTTCGGTCTCCATCCATTCCTGGGAATGTCCTGTCCTATTTCCATTCTCTCTGTAGCCCTCTCCCACCCACAAGGGGAAGCAGAGGGCCTGCCACTCAGGCTGCACACTCTTAGGCAAGCAGGAGCATGGTCTCCACACTTTCTTGTGGATATGTTCCACTCAAGGGGAAAAAAACCCACAATCACAAAGCCAAAAAACCAAGATACCTCGAATCAGGACAACGTACCTACTAGTTAGAGGCAGAAATTTAGAAAATGTCATTCCCTGCAGCCCTAAGTCAGCCTGCATATTTGCCCTGGCTTGCAGTGAGTATGGCATGGTGGTGTTAAGGAGAGGGAAGTTGAGGAGCAGAGGAGCTGTGGAGGTGTAAAATGAAGAGACAGCTCTGGGGTGGCTTGGTTTGCTGCCTGCTCAGGTTGTGTGCTGTGGCGTCCCATGGAACTCTCACCCTTAAAATGACACTGGGGCAGAGAAAGAATTTGTAGCATCCTCACTCAAGCTCTGATGGGGCACTCATAGAAGGGAGTAGGAGAGTTTCAGCAGCTCCTTGTTGCTCTGGGTATGTTTTAATGCAATGATCATTTAGATAAAATATTCTCATTTCATGAATTTCATGAATTCTCATTTCATACCAGCTTTTAATGTGTGCCAGTCTCTGCTTCTGGATACTGTGCCCCAGCATCTCCTTACAGCCTGAGTTAAAGTCAGGTGAAGTCCACATCTGAGTTTCTCAGATCAGTAGGCAAACAGAACGGGTAGTGATGTTAAACAATTTAATACCCTAGCTTCCTCTGGCTCAGAGGAAGTAAGAGGCCAGCAGCCACAGTAGAGAAAACGAAAATTGGCTCAGTCTGACGGCTTCCCCCTTCCCACTGGGAGCTGCAGTGCTGCACTGCCAACAGCAGATATTGCTTGATCAGGCTAAAAACAGAGGGGCATCCTCCAGAGATCTGAAATACACTGCACTGCTAGCATGACCCAAGGTTGTCCAAAGAAAAGTAAGAGTTCTCTGCTAGTTATTTTAGTATCAGTATAGCCAGTAAAATAACAGGATTTGCATGGAATTTTTGCCATGTTTGCTCACTTTGTAGTAAACCAGGAGTTATTTGACATGGCTGGTGGAGTTTTTAAGTTCATGCATAAGAAGAACCAATTTCTCACATTTATAACGCCTCATATGGGATTTCAGTGAAGGGATTTACCAGGCTTTGTCTGTTTAAGGGTTTTGGATAAAGTGCCTTGATGTTAACTCTGACATAGGTGCTCTCTGTTGGGTTCTTCTTTTGTTTGGAATATGTTCTGTCACAGTATTGAATTCTTCCACTAGAGAAGCATATAGGTTAATATTTATACTCAGACCTGATGGTAAAAATAAGGGGAGTCATATCTTCTTTTTTATTTTTAATTTTTGTATTCATTTTGTACATGTATGTGTGTTTGTGTAGAAAGTGAGGAAAATGCTTTAGTTCAGAATTGCACATATCTCAGGGACTAGAAAGTTTATTTAATGATAAATAGTTGTAAATGGGTTTGGTTTTTTTTGGGGGGGAGGAGGGGGAGAAGTCATAAAAATGATATCAAAATTATTTCTTTGAAATGTTTCCATCTAGTTCGTATGTGGCTGGATAGTGACATCTCTTCTCTAATTGCTAGTGCAATGACTGTCAGTAACAGGGGCAACATCGTACTAGTGGTAGTAACAGGAATAAGTAAGAGCATCACTGAGAAAAATAACCCCCAAACAAATCTATCCCATACCCCAAGCAACAGATTTTTCCCAAATCCCTTCCCCCTTCAAACGTAAACCGTACATTTATCCTTAGTGCAAGTAATAGTGAGGCTTCGCAGTTTGCCCCGAAGGTCAACAGACCCGGGCTAGCTCAGGGAAAGAGATCAGACAACATTAAAAGCAAAAAAGTTGGCTTTACTTGCAACAATGCTTTACTACTTAACAAACATAGCCCTGATCTTACAGGGAGACCCTTGCAGGCAGATTGCAGAATTCAAGACCTAAATTAATATTTCAAAATGAGCCAGACTCTTTCATTTTAATCAGAACCTTGTTTTAATGAACTTATTTTGCCAAGAATAAACAATTCCTGAGTAGTATTGTAACTTTCCCTCCTCCACACATACTTCAAAACTGTCAAGGTACATAGGGAAAATATTCATTAGACATTTCAGGAAGTTACCATATAGCTTTTACGCTATGGCCTTATTCCAATTTCTTCCCTCTCTTTCCTTTGGTGTTTGAAAATTTTAAATCCCAGTGACAGTCAATTCCAGGTGTTCATTTCTGACAGAAGTGACAGCTTTGAACTCTGTGGAGGAAACCAAACCAGAGAGGGAAAGAT
>VXBO01000780.1:193084-204209 GCA_013400135.1 Rhinoptilus africanus | reverse complement strand
CACCTCTCCTATGAAGATAGATTAAGGGAATTAGGTCTCTTTAGCCTGGAAAAGAGGCGTCTGAGGGGGGACCTAATTAACACTTATAAATACTTGAAGGGTGGGTGTCAGGAGGATGGGGCCAGGCTCTTTTCAGTGGTGCCCAGTGATAGGACAAGGGGTAATGGGCACAAACTTGAGCATAGGAAGTTCCACCTAAACATGAGGAGGAACTTCTTTACCTTGAGAGTGGCAGAGCACTGGAACAAGCTGCCCAGGGAGGTGGTGGAGTCTCCGTCTCTGGAGACATTCAAAACCCGCCTGGACGCGTTCCTGTGTAACCTGCTCTAAGGTGGCCCTGCTCTGGCAGGGGGTTGGACTAGATGATCTACTAAGGTCCCTTCCAACCCTAGGATTCTATGATTCTATGATTCTATGAAATGAGCAACTCCTGCAACCCACCCCAGAAACAGACGCATTTCAGTGAGGAACACTTAAGTTCTGCCCATTCTTCAAGATGAAGCTAATAGTCTTCTGGATTGTTACAAACACAAATTTTCTTCTAAACTTCTGAGTAGCCTCAGATGAAAAAAGATGCAGTACTCAAAGTGTAACACACCCCTGGGTTCAGTTCTGCAGATGGATCGCTCCCTGGGCTGCTTACTTGTATGCTATATAGAATCGTCTAGGTTGGAAAGGACCTTTAAGATCATTGAGTCCCACCATCAACTTAACACTGCTAAAACCACGACTAAAATATGTCCCTCAGCACCATGTTTACCCATCTTTTAAATACCTCCAGGGATGGTGATTCCACCATTTCCACTGTTCCAATGTTTGATAACTCCTGCCGTGAAGAAATTTTTCCTCATACCCAATCTAAACTTCCCCTGGCGTAACTTAGGGCTGTTTCCTCTTGTCCTATCTCTTGTTACTTGGGAGAAGAGACCAAACTCACCTCATTACACTCTCCTTTCAGGTAGTTGTAGAGAGCCAGAAGGTCTCCCCTCAGCCTCCTTTTCTCCAGGCTGAACAACACCAGCTCCCTCAGCCACTCTTCATAAGACTTATGCTCCAGACCCCTCACCAGCTTTGTAGCCCTTCTCTGGGCACGAGTCAGCACCTCAATGTCTTTCTCGTAGTGAGAGGCCCAAATCTGAACACAGTATTCAAGGTGGGGCCTCACCAGTGCCAGGTACAGGGAGACAACTGTAAGGTGGTATGCTGTAAGGTGGAGGAGGCCACATGAAGACAAGGTCTCTCTCCACCTACCCAGTCATTTAGCAGAGAAGACCCTATGCTCCAAAGCACTACCAACAATCCCCATGACACACTCCAAGGCACTCAACCTCAATGTCAAGCTGGTAAAAAATGGGAAAATAATAAATAATAATAGAAAAACCCCACCTGTGTCACAATTTTCTCATTATTTCACTTACCATGAATTGAAAAACAAACGAAGAGCAATGATAGAGGTAGAGGTACTACAGGAGGCAGGAGGAGCCATGGGCTGAATGCTAACACAGATGTGGCCAGTCCAATGTAGTGACCACTAATTCTGACCAGAGTAGGCAGAAGTCAAGCAGCAAAGGCTGGTCAGAAATAATTCATCTTAGGAATGTAAACAGAGTTTTTGGTAGTAGTCTTTCTTTTAACCATTAAAACCCATAAGGAATTCAACATTTTTTATTTTTTTTTTTCACTCAGTAGAATAATTTAGCAAAACTGGAACTGGCTCTAGGATGGTTGGTTAATACATATCATGACTCATAATGTGAAGAAAAAAATATATAAAGATTTTAATATTCTCTATGACATTTCAATAAAAAAAATCTCCAGATTGGACAAGAAGATCCTTTGACCTCCTCAGCTGCCCCAGCACACAGAACCCAAACCTTTGGGTTCCATATTTAGTGTCTTCAGCTACAAGGTGAATGGCAAGGCAAGAGCAGGACAAGAGTAGAGCAGGTAATCCAAGAAATTTCTAAACTCATTTCTGGTCTCCACAGTCCAGAGCCTAACTCCTGGGCCCAAGGAGGCATCTCTGTTCAAAAGGATGATTCAGTCTTCACTTGTGTCCAGAGACTGGGCATTTTATAGCCCATCACATCACTGACTGATACTGTCTACAGATGTAAGGCAAGTTTTGAAGAAAGGGGTGATGTAAATAACTAAAGAAAAAAGGAAAAAATACATCTCCTGTGTTTCTGATGCATAAGCCCTTTGGGTGGTTGAAGCTCTATTGTGCCTCAGAACTTGGGCTTTTCATTTTTTCACCCCTCCCCAGCCATACTGGTTAGTCTAATAAAGGCTGTATCTTCTCTCTGCAGAGCTTATCTTTCTGTATAAAACAGTAGACATGCTAGAGAGATGTGTCTCAAAACAAATTTCTTTCGTAGTGGCTTATGAGAAATGAATTGGTAAGATTTCAGCCCACTTCTTCCTGAGTGATGTTTAGGTATTTGCTCTGCAATGGACATTATTTTGGTTTCTGCAGAATGACAAAGAACTTAGTAGCTCATGGATGGTTCCAGTCTTGGCCATGGTTCTTAAAGAACATAGTTAAATATTCTGTTGAAGAGAGCTTGGGTGTGTGAGCAAATGTTTTTCACTCAGAAGGAGACTAAATTATACAGAGTTAAACAACCTTTTACTGCAAATTCTTTGGGGCAGGGATCGTCTTTATGCTCCAAGTTTAATGGCTTAGAGCAATAAGCTCGGGGCTCTTAGCAACTGCTGAAACACAAAAGGTAAATAAAGGTGTTTAGAGCTCGGGCATAGGCCTTTGCTCTACTTGGTAATTGTTTATTTGGGTGACTCCCATGTACTTCACCGTTACTACAGGCCATATTGTCACCAAGGTACATATTGCAGAAATGGCCCAGAAAAAAACAGACAGTGCTACTTCTCATTGCTTTCTGAGAACCAAAAGAAAAGAAAAAAAATCAACCTACAGGGCTATTATTCTGGCCTTTCTTTGATCACTGACTTCACTTAATTTAAAATTAAAGAAAGATCAGAAAGAATAAATGCATATTAAATTAATAGCACCTATTCAAAAGGCTTGCATATTGCAGATAACAAAGTAATGTTCAGAGAAAAGATAGAGATACAGAATAGGATGGAATTTCCCCTACTTGTTATCATTTTCAGATGTCCGTATTCACGCTCATTTAATCATTACCATAATCTGTATAGAAAAATGGCCATGACAATCTGTATCTCACTATACACACACGTGTATATTAGTTGGAAAGGAAACACAAGACCTGGTTCTTTTCTCCCTTATCTAAGCATTATGTATACAGGATCATTTCTCCAGGATGTGGATGTTCCAAATGTCATTCTTTCTTTATCCATAGGGTCTTCAAACTTCCATCATCTTTTGTCCAAAGTCATTGTTTAATCACCAGCTAGCAGGTTGTATCAGAACTGAAACAAAGCAATGTGGTATTTTTCTGTGGAGGCCAGAGTTGGGGGTTCATGCCATGGGGACATTGTAATTGTATGTGTCTGTAGACTGACTGTCATGATGTTCAAAAAAAAGGAAACAGTCTTGAGTTTTGGTCCCCACATCGGTTATATTTATTGTTTCACAAGTATGGGGTAAGCTACAGGATGAGGAAACCCTGGAGTGTTAGAATCAGAATCCAGTTTCCCCTCTTTTTTTGAGTGCTGTGACTACTGGGTCCTAGAGTGTCACTGAAGCCTTCTTTGTCATGATCCCTGTGTAGACCTGTGTAATTAGTACACAGTCAGATTGATATCATTCTTGTGTTCTCTTCCCATGTGATTTTTATATGTCCCAGGAAATAAAAGGTAAATGACACAACAAGAAAAACAAGTTCTACTTGTGTCTGCTTTATTGTACTATTCTTTATTGGATATTTTACCTGTTTTGTGAAGAGATGTCGCACCTTGATCTTCTTGGTAAATGGTCACCTCTCTTAGATCTCTCCAAGTTTCTTATCTGTCTGGGGATGAGCTCCAGCATTGATTTTCATAGTGAAGGATTAAGCTCAGAAAATCAAAGAAAGTTATGGCATTGGCTGCGCCATGGAAACAATCCTTCTATCATGTCTCTATTGAGCATAAAGCTCCAGGAGATGTCACACACTTCACAGCACCACAATCACAGTTGTGACCCTTCTTGCCCCAAACTGAGCCAGTGGGTACTCACAAATGGGGCTGGTGTAGAGCAGGCTGGGTTCCGGGATGGGAAAAAATCCATGCACGGTATTGAAGACTGGTGAGGCCAGGAAGTGAATTTGATGTCAGTGGTGTGACCAACTCAACATGCAGCCTGGTGTGCCTGGGCATCCCAGTAGACAAAATTCACACTTTGGATTCAAAGTGACTTCAGTTTTTTTGATATTCGCAGCCCAAACCCATGCATTAAAAAAGTGACTTTCAACCCCTTGAAGTAATGATATTTTGAGGTGTTGTGTTAGAGATCTTCATGGAGGCTCTGCTGTTCAAATAGATGAGACTGGGTTCAGGTTGTTTTTGTTTTGCCAGGAGATTTTGAAGGAGGATGTTTCTCAAAGGTAGATGGAGGTTCTGCACAGTTTCATACTGTATAAGCCTCCTTGATTAAGCTCTTTTCATTTTCAAATTACTTAATTACCATTCCTCTTGCTTTCAAATCAAAATGTGCAACAGCTTATCTCAGTCGTATAAGAAGGCTAGTAAAGGCAGTGATATCACCAGGAAATTAAAAAATAAAATAATGATAATGCCAGTCGGCCTCAAGAAGAGAATGAAAATTGACTCTTACTAATGTTACGTATTAATTACACTTACCCTTATTTAATGTCCCCATTATGTGATACAGAGCAGTGCTCAGTAACCCTAATGTAAATGACAGTGGTGTCACTCATAGGTACCCTTCTACACTCTGCTGTCTTAAAGAAGAAAATTTAATTTCTACTTTATTTTCTCTGAAAATAATACATCTTTTTCAAGCAACATCAAAATTCATCTCTATGAGACAGTTCAGGTCAGATTTTAGGCAGACATGTTTCAGATCAATCAAGAATATGCACATGCCAGAGTAGGAAGCCAATAGGAAACTAAGGGGAGATTGATTCCAGTTTCACTGTTTTTTTTAAAAATAAATAATAAATCTAGATTTTTCAGAAGCATATTGAGAAGGCAATTTGTTCCAAAAGCTGTTAAAGGTTTCTCAGTAGGTGTTTTACATTGATTTTTTTGAACACTTTGGAGTGTCTAGTAGAACAAAGTCAATTTTTTGGCAAAAACATTTTTTTCAGTTAAAAATGCAGGCAGTTGTACCAAAATGCTTAGTGGTGCCACCTACAGTTTGCCAGATTGTTCATTCAATTAAAAAAAAAAATGAATTGTGGTGGGTAATATAGCACTACATTTCAATATTCTCTATGGAAATGTTATTTCCAGAGATCATTTTTTTTTTCTATAATTTTTTTGCATATTTATTAGAGAGCATATGTAAGAAACCTTACCACATTTGAAATAAATCTAGAATATATTATATCAGAATGAGTGAAAAGTTTTGTGCAGTTTCTGATGATTGTTTTAAACATTTTCCATTCATTAGAAAAAAGAAAAAAAATTAATTTTGCTTTAACACCCCCTGTCCCCCAAAAAATATTTTTTGAAAAATTAACATTTTGCAGAAAATTAGTCCATTATGCAGGAACCGCAACTGACAAGAAATTCTGTACCTAAACATATAATAAAGAATACATGTTATCTAGATTGGCTAAAGTTTCACATTATTCCCACAAACACTGGCGTGGAGGGGACCCACCATGCTCTGTGAACACAGTTCTTACCTACTTCAGTAAGAACAGTTCAACCTCATTCATTTCAATAACACAAGCAATTTGGTCGCTTACTTGATAAAAGCTCTTTCTTTCTTAGATTTTCTTCTCTGGTGAAAATGCACTGTAGAGTTTAAAAAAAACCTGATCAGTTCTTCTGTTCTATTATTGTCCAGGACTGAATTTTTGCTGTAGAATGAATGGTTTAAAATGTAAATAGTTAAGGGCTATAGACAAAATCCAAATCTTCCTAGTAGACAGTAAGGTTGATTTTGGTTGCTAAGCTATTCAAATTTTTAAAAACTATTTTAAACGTTTTCCTACAGTCTCTGGGGCTTTTTCCTAATTACTTTTTTCCACAAAACACTCTTTTACCACGGTCATTACACAGATTTATATTGAAAGAGCACTAGAGATCAGAATCTGGCCCATGAACATCACGTATCAGTGTTAGCCTCCTGATTACGCTGCACTTTGTGTACATATCGAAAAGTTACAAGTCCAGTGCAAATCTATATCCTGTTCGGGCTAGCCTTAAAAATCAATAGAGTTGGTGAAGTTCCTCTGTCTGTGACCTCCTAATACTGTAATTACAAAGTCACAATGGATGTAATTGCTCTATAAAACTTCCACATACCATGGAAGCACATAATCACGGAGAATGAGACTGACAGGTATAGTTTGTAGGTTATGTTTTGTTTTGTTTTTTTTTTTTTCCTCGGGACAGCAAGGCTCCACTTAGGGTGTGTTGTGGCAGGAGGACTGGGTATTTTTTCTTCCTGGAATGATGAAGTGCAAACAGTTCTCTCTTTCAGTCCTGGAGGTTACAGGTGTGCCACCACGTTATCCATATCACTCTGCAGCATTCTTCACAGCTATCATCATGCCTGTAAAATAAACTAGGCTCTTGCTGCTGCCTGAGTTTATACACCGTTAAAAATTTACTGTCACCTCCTGATTTATGAACTTGCTTTGCAAAGTTCTGAGCTTAGCTGTGGATGCCGCATCTCTCTCTCTCTGAGTAGTTTCAGCCCACTTCTTCCACACTGTGATAAAATGATTCTGAGCATGTTATTTTGAGGTTCTGGGCTTGTATGTCCAAGGACTGGTGATTAGGGCAGAGGCACCTCTAAGAAGTTCAGTGAGGGATGAACCTCAGATGGCTCAGGGATTCAGGCTGAGGAAAAGCCTTCAAGATTCAGGAGGGGTTTCTTTTTAAATATTCAAAGCTTCTGGTTATTCAAAACCCATCTTAACATCTTTCTAGAAATACCCCATTTATCTCATAGCTGTTTTTAAAAATATCTTTCTGTCTCCAGTTGCAGAAAGAAAGGGCAAATTTTTCAGCAAGTTGAATATTTACAGAGGTTAGCTATATAAAAACTGGTTTTGCCCTGAGTTTGCTTCAAACACTTCCTATTTTACTTTATTACTTTTGTGGACAGGCTTATTTCTTGGAAATGTTCAATCACAGATGAGTTGCTTTTGAAACGTATGGGAGTTTTCTCAGAGACAAAATCGGGTTTAAAATAGACATGAGGCAAATAGTCTGCAGCAAATGTACAAAGTGCTGTGAGAAGCTTCTGTTGGTCTTTTGACAGATCAGATCACTGTCAAAGCCAACTTTCTGATGATGCGTAGAAATCACTCCTTCTGACTCAAGAAGTCTTGAACTCCTTTATGATGCAGATAGTGTCTTCATATGAGGAGAATCTCACAAATACTTTCAATATCCATAAGTTCCACTCTGCACTTGTTTTAATCACATCAGGTTCTCACAGTAGAAGGAAAACGTACTCTCAGAGGTGAAATTATCTGGCCCATCTGATATGCCTGTTTTTCAGTAAGCTGAATCACCTTCTTCACATGCTTCTCTCTCCTTCTGTTGATGTTAAAGAGACCTCAAAGTGACCAGCTCAGACTTAGGTGCATAACTTTTACATGTCTATGTCTTCACACCCCTCCAGAGACACCTAACTCCCCTATAGTGACAAGAGTTGCATTAGGGGAGAGTGATTTTGTGTGTTTGTATATTGTATTTTCTCATGATCTGGTCATGGGGAATGAGGAAAAAGATTAACTAATCAGCTAATCGCTGTGCTACCAATGATTTTGGATGTTTTGTGTTATTCCTTTGTCTTTGAACTTCTCTGAACAACTTCACACTGACCATGTTTTGTTCACTTGTTTGAAGAGCATAGCATGAAATACTGCTGACTCAGCCAGCACAGGCCAGGTTATGTTCTGAGAAGAGCAGTAGTATAGGAATTACTCTGATTTACACAAGGTAATTAGGCTTTGAAAGTGTCAGTCTCACAGACTGTCTCCTTATAAAACTTGCGTACAAGTGATTGTCTTCCCTCTTTGTGAGACAACTTTCAGCCTGATTTGTAGCCTGGTAATGAGCTCTGCTTGGCTCTTGGCTGCAAGAATGGGTGCAACAGCATACGGTAGGATCTTGCATTGGGCGGATCCCTATTAGAAAAGGCCCTACCCAAGTGCAGCATGATGGAAGTTCTTTTTTGCCTGTATCACAGGACCAGTGCACCACATGGTTGCTTAGAACATGGTCACACAAGCCTCTAATGTGACGTCATGTGTTGGCTATGTGTTTCTATCTTGTAGCTTTACACATGGGTTCTTGCACGATTGAAGTGCAAGTGCAAGCCTTCTGGAGAGGCTTGGTAGGACCATCTTCCGCTGCCTAAATGTGGATTATGGACAGATGAGCCCAGACTCTGACCAAGAGTGTGCTAAAAAAGGAAAAAAACAAAAGGCAATACTGACACTGGAAGAAGGGATGTCTCAACATAGTGGCTATGTTTACTATGGAAGCAGTTAAGCACTGGAAAACAGTTTGCCTGGAGAGGCTGTGGGATCTGCCTTCTGAGAGATTTTAAAGATTTTATTGGGCAAGGATCTGAGCAACCTGGCCTACCTTGGAAACAAGAGATTGAATCGGAGGTCTCCTAAAGTCACTTGCAGCTTGACTGATGCTGAGATTCTGTGATTTTAGGCTGAGAAGTGTGACAGATATGATAGCATCCATGTAATATGACATCTTGTTCTTAGCGCTCTGATTTGGGAAAAGAAACAGTATCCAGTATTGCCAGAGACAGGAAAAAGGGTTGGGCAGATCCAAACGGTAAAGAGAGAAACAGCTGAGCAGTCACGTCCACATCTCTTACTGCAGGCTTAAAAGCCAGAGCTGGGTCACAAAACCCTGCTAAATCCACATTGGAGTCAGCTCTGCAGAAAGATTTACAAATGTAACCCTTTAAGACTGATTTTGTAAGGATATGAGGACTTTGTGAGCCTTTAGTGTGTATCTGCAAGATGCCCACAGTAACCTTGGGCAAATTTCAGATCATTGGACAAAGTTTGAGAATGAGTGGAACTCCCAAAGGAAATGAGCTCCTAGTGATTTTCCCCGACTCTCTGAAGATAGATATCCAAATAGATAAAAGAGAACTAAATAATACACCTATTCGAGGAGATCTGCCAATGACAATCCACTTTTATCTGTTTGTGTATCTGTGTATCTATCTATCTCATACTTGTATACTCCCTTTATTATGAATATGCTTACGTACAGCACATAACTGGAATAGCAATTCATGCATTTCACTTGATTCTCTTCTATGGTTGCATTCCACATTTAAGGATTAGAATCTCAAATGAATATATAGGAAAGTGTGAGTCGATGACTTTGTTAAAACCATAGTCACAGAGAAGATAAAATGTGTTCTCTTTCTATCAAACACTTACACCTTCTAGTTCTGATGTACATATTCTCATATCTGAATCAGTTTCAGTAAAGTATTCCAGCTTCAGATTTGTCGATATTGCAAGGACTGTATCAAAATTCATTTCACTCCACATTTCTGTTTTTATTTTTTTTCTGAGACCCTGGCTCAGTTATAATTCTTCTCTGCTGACTGGTGTGGAAACCTTAGAAACGAGGGTATTATTAATATACAGTTACAAAGACATTAATAATATTAAAACTTTAATAAAACAAGCTGTGTGGTAAAGAAAGCGGGAGTGTAATTGATCTGTCAATGCCTAGTGTTGATTATATAAAACCATAGTCACACAACTCGGAGCTTAAACTCCATATCATCAAAATAATGATGCCTTTGAGAAGGAATTCAAGATTGATAAAACCTGGATTCTGCAACAAAAAAAAAAAATTAAAATAACTCACACACGTTTCTTAGGATTCAGCGAGTTCCATTGGAGTGACCTTAGATGAGATTCTGACCTCCAAAATTCTTCCAGTAAGCCATGTGAGGGTGTACGTAGAGGGGTTTGGGTTTTTTTTAAGTGTGAGTAATCAATCATTTTTGCAGCTTATCAAGAGGAATAGAGTCTCAGCCATTTGCACTTAAAAAATCCGGACTAAACATCATTGTGAAAAATACCCTCAAGTTTCAGAACAATTTGGGGGGGTGGGGGAAGGGATGGGGTGTGTTGGGTCAGTAAACCTAATCACCATTGAAATTGCATAGACAGCACCAAGCAGGAGCTCAGATGAAGTGACATTAACAGTTCTTGTGAGTGTTAATGTCTTCAGGTGAAATCTTCACCCTGGCCTGGCCTCTTATCACCCTTTTAACTCCTTTGTACCATTAAGGAGTCTTAGAAACACCAATACAGCTATGTAGATGGAGATGAGGAGAAGCAGGGGACAAGGCAAGATTTCCTTCATATGGGCACAGTGGAAAGCAGATGTGATATCTAAAAATTTTCTTTTTTGCAAGGAGGAGTAAGACTGGTGGGATGGAAACTGACAGTCAGGCAGGAGGAGAAATTCAGAGCTTCAGCAGGAGGCATCTGAAGAGCTCTGCAACTGTCCAAGCCTAGGCTGGCCAGGAAGAGGGGAGCAGCCACAGGGAGGGAGGGTGGGAAGTCTCTTTAACCTTAGAGGAGTAACACATTTCCCATGTTTTTGCTGGCATTTGGCCCTCAGCAACTTTCCTGCCTGGTTATCTGAGTCACAGCAGTTCAGCCTCTGCCCGGAACAACCCCAGCCAGTTTTGTCCTGATTGACCAAATGTCAATGATTTCCTTTTTTATTTTCTTGGTGTGTTTGCTTTGGTAACCTTCATTCATAGAGGAAGTCTGGATCTGATAGCTTTCCTGTTTCATTTCCTACCTGTGTTTTATGAGTGATCATCTTTCCTTGTTCTCAAGCAGCAAGTCTCCATGCAGTTTCCCTTATGAAATTATTTTTGCCATCCATGGGAATTCCCAGCAGAGATACTGAACAGTGAGGGAAAGACTTTTCTGGCAGGTATGAAACACAGTTATGTCTGAAACCACAGGCCCTGTTTAAAAAA
>VXBO01000780.1:157945-193064 GCA_013400135.1 Rhinoptilus africanus | reverse complement strand
AAAAAAAAAAAAAGGGTGTGAAAACCATCAAGAAAGATAGTATGTTGGATATTAGTGTATTACCGTAGTTTAATCCTTGAATGAGTAGAATATATTTTGATAATACACATCTTACTCTTGCTCACACACATTGTATCTTTTCCTTCCAGTAAATATTGGAATGGAAAAAATGCATACGAAATAGAAAAGATTTGTACTATTTTTTAGAGAAACAATGAAGAAGCACTATTTGGAAACAACTATTTCCCGTCTGGGTTCAAGATTATATTGGAGTTATGGTTTGGGTTCAGATGCAAATTTAATAAAGTTTCCCCTTTGGTTCTTTAAACAGCTGGGATCATTTGAAGCTTCTTGGTTTGTTTGGTTGTTGTGGTTTGGTTTGGTTTGGTTTGTTGTTGATCGGTTGTTTTTTAAACTGTCTTCTGAAAATTCAAAATAACCTGAACTTGAATTAGAAAAATTTTTGAAATTTATTTTTTAGTATTATCCAACTGGAGAGCAGAGAGATAATTATTTTGTACTCATCAGATGGAGGGAAGGCAGACAGCTTATTTGAGGAGGATGGATCCTGTTGCATCCTTACTCCAATATAAATCCATTGATTTTAGAAGTCTTACCCCTGTTTTACATCACTATGAATTAGATGAAAATTAGATTCTTGATCCACTGAGGAGTATTTGTGATAATGAATCATGTGATGAAAACTTTCTCTTGCGTGGTGAGCAAGTAACTGTGGAGCTCACTCTGCGCCCGCTTTATGGAACCACTGTTTCCTTATGCTAGTTTTTAATATATAGCTACTTCTAAGTGTTAGTTTAATGTAGAGTTTGGAATGCTAATTTCATATTTGTGGCCACTAATGGGCATAATAAATTATATGGCACTTCAAAATATATTTTTAGCAACAGCTGTGGTACATGAAGAATAACTGATGAACCCCATGCAAAGAGATATTATGATACTCTTCAATTTTTCTCCCAGTGTACTTTTTCTTACAAACAGACGTCAGGTACTCTACTAAATCAAGTCGTTATTAATAACTCAGGAAATTTTACTTTGAATGTACTAAGTTATTTTTGAGCTAATGATATCAGAAAGAGAAATTTTTTCCATGTATTTATTCCTGTTGCATGGATTCAGAGGGGCCATTTCATATTTCATAGCTGGAATAGCTATTGATTTCCTTCTGGCATGAATGTGAAGTTCCTTTTATCACCAATGGGACTCATATATTCACATTAAGTTGAGAACAGGCCCTGATTCATGTCCATTTTTCTTCAAGTATAACTGTAATATCAGAAATATACCAGATGCTTTTTATTTTCTTTTTTAAAATATATTTCACTGGAAATTCTTCACAAACTTAATTACTGTTCTTCAGAGCTGCTTAAAAAACTCTCCAGGGACCTTTTCCATTATATTTTTCATAACACAATACAACCCTTTTTTGGCTAGCTAGACTCTTTCTTAGCTTCTAGCCTTTCCATTCTGTCAGTTCTTTTCTTGAATTCCAAAAATTTTGCCTGAGCAATACTTCATCCTATATTCACACCTGACCATTTAAGTGTTTGTCCAAAAATCAGGAAAACCAACTGAAAAGGTCCCACTTACCCCAGATGACTATGGATTAGCCTTACATTAGACCTCATGTCAAAATTCAAAGAATTTTGTGCTAGCACGGATGTTCCGTGTTTTCTGAGAATGAAGCAAACGGAAACCCTACATCTAGATATTTATTTATTTTTGTCTCTCTTGTTGATTTTGTTAGTTGTTGAGTCAGCTTTTCCATTGCTACAGTTTCCCCACACTTCATTAAATTCAGTCAAATTCGGCAATGCATTTGAAACTGTTTGATTTGTATATTCCCACCACAAACCATATTGGAAATGTTAGGCTACAACTAGCAAAATATCAAAGTATGAGCATAATTTACTCTACAGTCTTTGACCTAGACCAGTAAGATCATCACTAATTTCTAGACCATAATTTATTTACTTACAATTTATGGCATTATACTGGTTTTAGTCCATTATTTTCTGTTCCAATTTTGTTTTAAATCACTTCAGCTTACCAGTGTGATAATTAGACTTGCTTAGTAATATACTGCAGTAGATGTCAAAAGAAATCTTATCTTTTCTAAATGCTTGTCTGGGGCACAGACAATAATCTGAAGTTTGGGAGATGCAGGGTATAAGGGAGGAAGAAGGCCTTTTTTGCTTTCCCCATTTCAGTACAGTGCTATTTGCATTAAGGCAATATCCAGAGGCCCCAGACAATAATCCACTAAAGTTGAATTCTGCTTTATGGGCACAGACAGTCCAAAAAGTTTAATTAAAGAGTGTGTATAAAGTTTGCCATGGAAAGTGGAGGTGGTGAAGATTGAAGAGGCTGCTCCATAATCACAAAGAGTTGAAGATACAGCCTGGTTCTTCAAGGTACTGGTCCAGGGCTCTGCCAGTGTCTGATCGTGCAACACCAAGAGAAAGGAAAATGTTCAGTCCATATTTGAACTTATAAAGTGCCACAACATTGTCTCAAAAGCAAACCTCAGCAAAGGTCGGATATCAGCATACATCTCTAGATGTCTCTACTTTGTTTCATAAAAAATTGCAATTAAACAAATGTTTATATATATATGTGTGTATATATATACCTTTTTTTTCCAGCTAACCTGATAAATGTGCATTTTCTCCATTTCTTATTTTGATACCTTTACTGACATCTTTTCTGATTCTGCTCCATTGATTTTAACTGGTTCTTTTCACATTTACATTTCCATTATTGCTCTTCAGAGAAAGAGGCTGGTAGGTTACAAATGTGGAAACATTCTGTAAATGAACTACATAATCTGAAAATAAATTGCAGTTTCTTCAGAAACACTAAATGAATCATCTAGAAAGACATACAAGAGAGTTCCTATTTTCATAACCTGTATTTTTTATAAACTCATAAATGTTTCAGCCAGCAGACAAGGATGTCAGAATGGAATTGCAACATTCTGCTAACTCATTTTACCTCTTTTTTTTTTTTTTTCCCCTCTTAATTGTAGGAATAAAAGCTTATGGTGATTATTATCCTTATAAAAGAACCCCTTTCTCTCCTGTCCTTTTTATTTCCTCAGTACAAATTCTTACATATTTTTTTCCAGTCTGCCAATATGCTTTCCACAAAAGTACATGGCATGTAGCAAAATGCATTAAAGCTATTATTTTCCTCAATCACTTAAATTCCCAAACACTGAACTTTTAAGAGTTTCATATCCTTTGGGTTATGCAAAGCTTGGTCTGTATCAGAATACAGTGAAGACAAGCTAATAGCACTGTGTTTACCTACTTCTGTATCTTCGATTAATCACCCAAAGAGCCCAAGCGATAGTCAGCTATAAACATTACTAAAAGCTACTGGTTGGCACCATTTGTTTTGGTTGGGGGGCACTAAAGGAAATGAAGGTTTGCTTTTGTTATTTGTTAAAACATAAAGCAGAATTAGTTCAACTTCTTCCAATCACCGATGATTTATGAGGCTGTATTAAATAATTTATTTTACAGGTGAGCTCTTCTGTTTTCACATACATTTCTTGAGTATTGTGGCAGCTAGTTGTCCAAACAGCTTTTAAGCTATCACTTTACCTACGTGTTTTCAGAATAGTACAGGCCATGGCTGGAAAATATATTGGAGATGACAAGTTTATTTGTAAATATACACATACAAAGAAAAACGATGTTTGGTCACCCAAAAATCTTCTTGCCTATTGATTTTAAGAAGATCTGTGCTGTGTATGGCTCCCCTGAGTTCTCAGTTTGGTCCCATGTCTCTGCTCATGTGAGAGGGCACAAGTCTGGTGAAAGCAATGGCACATCCTGCATGAATATGACCATTAAGGTCTAATGAAAGTAAAAGCGATTGAGGGTTGCAGCTTTAGGACCTGAAAAAAAACATTTCAGGCTTTTCTCCACTGAATCCAACAGCTGACCCAATGCAGCTGAACCCCTTCTGAAGTTAATGAGCGTCCTGTCTTTGCGAAGGATATGTGATTGTAAATGCGCCTTAGTCTTTTTTTTGCATGTGTAGGTTCTCCATACTTGATCAGTAATGGGTTATGGGGAACCCTGGGATAACACTTCAGATGTTTTTATAATAAGAGTGAGATCATGAGTCCAGTGAAGGGAACAACAAAACCAGCACAGGGAAGTCTTATCCAGCATAACTTGACTTTTTTCTTCCTTTCAAAAACATATAAACCAACTTTCTTTCCATTCCCAATAGCCATGACCAGGTAAAGTATTATTTCTATCATCGGTGGGCTGGAAACTTTGTGAAGTTATTCGCTAATGAATTACAGACTGTGCAGCATCTATATATGAGTCCCTTGAAAGCTAATTATATGTATATATATAGACATGCACACACTCACAAACACTGTTTCTCTGTATGTTCAAGAAGTTTGGACTCAAGAGCACTCATTTACTCAGGTAGTATTTGAAAACATTAACTGGAATTTTCATTTTGATCCTGTCCAGGATTTAGCCACCTGTACATGCATAAGCACAGAGACCACCTATGAAGCTCACACAGGGAGACTTATAATGGGGATCACTCATATTTTTTAGCTAAATTATGGTAAGTGGCATTTCTGCCAGAAACAGGTGCGTTTATTCTATCTGTAATCAAATTACTACCCCCATATTCATCCAAAGAATGCCTCTGAGAAACAAAATGCTTTTTACGAAACCCAAATAAATGATTTCTAAGAAAAAAGAGACAAGAGAGCAGATCTTCCTCCATGGCTGGTCACGCTCCTTGGCTTCTCAGCTGATGCTGCTGATAAATTCTCTGATAAAATCAGGAGGGACTTTCACAGGGGAAATTTACTTTTAAAGTAGCTATGTAAGACTCAAACCTCCTTACATTGCAGATCTGCTGATCCCTGTTGTCTAATTGTGGTTACATGTGCTGACTCCAGTTTCAAAAATAATTTCTTAATCACTTTTGGCTCATCTTGGTTTTTCACATTGCAAAGCCAGTGCAGCTGTGGAAGGATGGACCAGATTCCATTCTCCCTCACACATCATCAACATCAATGTTAATTAAGTTCTAGGTTTGGGGCCAAGTTACACCCTGAGACACAAATGGCCTCCAGACTGGGGCAAAGGCTTTTCTCTTTGTGCACTGCCTGGCATGATGTGGTTCACGGATCATGTCTGAGATTCCTGGGAATTACTGCAGTAGAGATAATAAATTGCAATAGTATAGCAAGTAAGAAAATTATAGTAATTCCTTCATGCTCACCAGCAGGATTGGTGTCAGCAAGTCAACTTTGTGTCTGTACGGTACGGTGCCCTGCAGTCCTGGTCTTTTGCCTGCTCAAGCTGGAGAATATGGTGGAGCTCACCATGATTTTCTCCTATCCTCATGCAATGAAAAGCAGAGGATGCAGAGAAGTGGTTCATGTTCACATGTCATCCTGAGAGCTGGGAAGCACTGCCCGGTCTCACAGCACATTTTGCGACTGATGAACCTCTTTGCTAATAAGCTAATTCTTCCCTTTAACGCACTCTGCTGTAAGCTGCTTCTCTCACTCTGCAAGGATTCCTTCCTCAGCAAAACAAATGAGCTGCTCCACTAAATGCTTTGGACCCGCGATACCTTTCAGGGTTTTGTTTAGCTAAAGCAGACAAGTCCTCGTCCCAGTACAAACCTGGCTCTCCCTCTCTCTCTGTCTTTCCCTGCAGTGTTACTTGAGTCCCCATTTCAAAATGCTGTAATAGCTCGGAATAACTATTTAGTTGAATACAATCACACAATTGTGTGACAAGACAAATGTAATGTAGAGCACAGGGGAAATGTGATCCTAAACTCAGGGCATCCATTCTGCACCAGAACAGTTGAGAGCTATGTAGTTTTTGAAAGCTAGTCTCCTCTTGACAATTACCTTCAATTAATGGTACACTGCACTAAGCAGAAAATAAAAACTGTGCCATTAAATCCTTTGGTGCAGGCTGGAAGGGTTCCAGGCTGGCTCTAAACTACCCTAAAGAGCCTGTGTTCATATTACATAGTTATAACTTTACAGGCCTAAAAGAATATGAATCAACAGTCATTTATGCTGTCCCCTGCACTTGACAAAGCTTATGTCTGAGACTTTTAATCCTGATGTAGCCAGGAAATATGGAAGCTGGTTTACATTGGAAATATAAGCCTGTTCACAAACATCCGCTGCTCCTTTAAAAGTAAATAGCTACCATACAGGTACTCCTTTCATTGATATATATTTCATTGAAAACTATTGAAAAAGTTTGCCTTGGAAAGTCTTTGCTATGAGCTTTACTTTGGAATCCATGCACTTGATTCCAGACCCTTTACATTCTCTGATGCATGGGCTTTGCGTAAGCTACGCAAACAAGAGCATGATCAGCCAGGATTGCTGAGCGTAATGTGTCCCAGAATCCACCAACCCATCACACAGTGGAGGGAGAGGTGGGATCCTTGGGAGCAGCTGTCACCTCCCCGCTGTCCCTCCCTCACCTACCTCAGGTGGCCTTTGGCCATGTGGCGATTTTGATGTACTGAAAAGTCAAGTAGAGCAGCCGCTCAGGCTATTCCTCATCCAAAAGTTATGATGAGAGTGTTGAGAGGTGATACACCATGCTCTGAAATGAATCAAGCCTTCTGATTTTAATTGTCTCTTTTGGCTTTAGGACTTAAGTCTCCATGAACTAAAGTATTTTCTAAGTTGCAACTTGGCTAAAATTTTTCTGTCAAAAAAGTTCAGATATGAAAACATGCTTACAATTATGTAATATCTTTAAAAGGAAACACCTCTTATTAAAACAAAACAAAACAAAACAAAACAAAACAAAACAAAACAAAACAAAACACACACACACACACACAAAAACCCACTAAGAAAAAAGAAAAAACTAAGTATTTTTTTCCCAAAGAAAAAATATTTTTTTCATGTTTGGCTTTCAAAGGCAGACCAGGTTTTGGGTTGATTTGCATTTGTGTGTTTTTAGTTAGACTTTTTGGTATATTAAATAAATGTAAAGATTTTCTACTGGTGTGTTTAGAACAACTCCAAATATCCTCTTCAATACCTTAAGCACCAACTGAGGAGGTTGTACCCACTTGTTGCTTGTGCTCAGTCTGATTTTGGAGGTAGGCTTGACCCTCAGGGATGTCTGTCTGATGCTCAGCACCTTCCATTGTTGCAGTCTTCAGTGTCAGATAAGCTGAACCAGCCTTTGGGCTACAGCATTTTGCGTATTTTTTGGTTTGTTTTTTCTTTATTTTATTATAGCTGCAGTAAATATCTGTCAGACAGAAGGAAGACAAGATATGAACATCTCTGAGGCATTGCTGATTTCTAGATGCCTGATCACCCCATCCCCCCAGTCCCTTAAAGGAAAGACCCAGGAAATATGTCACTGTAGTCATTGGGAGTGACTTGGACCATGAGAAGACACCACATCCTCTCCAAGTCATGGTTTAATATCTAGAGAGTGCAGGATTGTTACCACAGCCCAACTGGATGATCTAGTGCCTGTCCTCACTCTGAAAAGCACGTCTGAGATGTCCCAGGGAAATGAAATACATTTCACTTGAGTAGTTCTCATGTGGGACCACAAAGTCCTTCAGACTCTCCCACTGAGCAGTGTGCAATGTTCGTAACAAGTTATTGTGACATCCATCTTTTCCAGTTTAATTACTAATAAGCTCCTGATGCATGTTTTCACTTTCCCTTACTTTACCAAGGCAACTTTTTAGCTTCCCTTCCTTCTTTTTGGCCACTTGTATAACAGCTACAATGATTTCTTCTCACAGTTTTCCCTGTCTGTGACACCCAACCAGTATTTTTGGCAGCTTTGAAGAGAGGCCAGTACACTTATTTCCTTGGGGCACTGTAAGGCTTTACCAACATCCTTCATAATTTTGAGATATTTGGAAATTAACTGCTGAAACATGAAGTGCAACAGTGAAATCTTATCAATCCTCTCTAGAATGACAGTAGTTTCACAGTATAATGCAATACAGTTTAACTGCCTTTTTCCCCTAAAACTCTTCAGGCAAACTCTACTTCAACTTTGACCTTTGAATCATTAATAACTTCTACCTTTAATCATTAATACAACTTCATTTGGCCCCAAAATATCCCCACTGTTTAGAGCTTTGCTTCTGAAACACGTGATTATTCAGACCCAAAAAAAGAGAAAGATGTGCTCAATGCACAAGATGTCAAACTGAGATTAAACCCACCAAGGTCTACAAAGCCTGCTGCAAAAATGATAAGTATCTTTGTCAAAATCCCAAGCAAAAACATGTACGTCAAGTGAGATTGTCGATAAAATATGAATATCAGGGTAAGACTAAGTTGTGGGTTAGTTTCAAAGAATTTTTTTTCCTCTGAGATGCAAAAATTATCTAAAATCTTACAACCCATTTCTGAACACTGCATTTATAAGTTCTGATAAGGTGTAGTTTCCTTCTATGGCAACACATAACTACAAAAGACCTGTTTATTAAAAAGTATCTGTGTGTTTCTGTGGTTCACTGAGAGATTTGGGGTACTAATTATATATTTCTAATTTGTCTGCCATTCATTACATGCATACCCACAAACCTACAAATTTTTCACACTGGACATGTTCATTATGAAAGATGAAACCTTGAAGATGGGGCATTTGATTCCCACAGAGACATCATCTGCCACAGCATAATTAAAAGGGGTTTGTCTGAATGATATGATGGGGATTTCTCTGCTTGGGAGGGCTGTTCTGAGCTGCAGCTAACCCTATTGTCTCAGGGGTCCTTGTATTAATTCCAGTCCAAATTCTCCCCTCTTCCTCACTGTAGCTATTTATCTGGAATGTGGTAAGGTTTAATTTAAGCATTTCTTACAGCTTTATTTGTTAGGCATTTCTTGTGATCTCAGAGTTGTACAACAGAAAACGCATAAACAAGCACCAGTTTTTGCTTCACAGATGATGCAACTGGAGTCATTGGACCTTAGTCTTTATTTATGGGAACAGATTGTATTCCTACATCACAAAGTGTTGAAAAAATCACCCTCTGATGAATACCTGATTTTACCCCGGGCATAGCATGAGCTGGAGAATTCACCCTGTAGCTGTGTCAAAGTGACATTTGTTTTAGGTCATTTTAGATCTTGAGTCATAGGCTTTGGGCAATAGACACTCTACAACATTATGGGATTAGTTACACCAAGATGTGATGTTCCAGCCTGAGGTGAGTGGCGTACTACAGCTAGGATTAAAAAAAAACAGCGCAGCTTTGGCTTTTAGATATTTGTTCTTGTTCAGTAATTACAAAAGGTACTGGCATCAGGATGGTCGTACCCACGCCAGGTCAGTTTGTTCTGCTGTTTATTTTGAGGGGTGAAGGCACTGAGATTCTCCCCAAGTGCTGAGAAAAGGTGGAATAAGACAACCGAGTCTTTCCTGGGTATGGTCAAATATGTCTCTGCAGAGCCATATTTTGGTACCAACACATTTCCCTCATCAGACTCCTTCCAGGTTCTCAAAATCCTGCAGTACCTCTTATCCCACAGAGGTCCTTCTGTTGACAAGATTCCTTCCATTCCCCCTACCATTCCCCCAGTTTTTCAGTCCTCCAGATTCATTGGCGTCCTTCTCTCTGCTTCCTAGTTGCTCTGAATTTGTCTCCTCTGTGTCTGGTTAATCAGCAGCAACAATTAATGAAACCGAGGTATGTCTTGATACTCAGTCAAATATGGACACTTACATTCCCTCTCCTCTAAATCTTACTGTGATTTGGATTTTCACCATAGCTTCAGGTTCCCATTTTGGATCAATGCGTAGCTCTTCACCAAATTAATGCTGAATAATTAATCAGTAGTAAGAATCCTTGTATCGAGGCAGATGAAATAGGTAGTTGGAGGAATCTGGTTTGTTTTGGACTTGCATATCCATTCTAAGTAGCCCATTTTTGGTTCTTTGAACAGGCTTAGACCTCATTTAAATCAATCCACTTTTGAACTGTATAGGACTTTTTGCCTGAATAAAACCCCAAACCAAGCTGAATGATAATTCCAACATAGGTCTTACGTGACAGAAAGAAAAGATAGCTGTACCTCAACTGTTTTGATGATTCATCTATGAACTGTACAAGTGTTAACACATCCTATCATTATGATTTCCCCACTCCCACCTGGTTCTTTGCTTCACCCACCTGTTGCATCTTGCCTTCTAGATTGCAAGCTGTTTGGGGCAGGTACATTGTTTACTCGGTGTATATGTACGACCCAGTTTAGGCTTCTAGGGTCTCCTGTAAAATAAAAGCAAAAAATGTAGTGAATATCAGAGATAAGCAGAGGTAATAGTAAGATACTGGTTAGTTTTAGGGTAGTAGCCTTTAAAGTGTATTGTATTTTTTAATAACGATATAATTAATGTGTGATAGTGATCTTAGTGTAAAATCTGATAGGAAAGTAGACACCTGTTGTTTTTTTCTGCAAAGTAGTTAAATGAGGTCAGCACTTTAAGTTTTCTCCCCTCCCTTCCCTGCAGCCAACGGTTGACCTCGCCTTGGTTAACATGAGATAAAATTACAATGCCTGGTCCCACCAGTGTCTTGTGGTGGTAATTTAACATGTGTTAGCTATTCACTGGTGACAATGCTGGAGTGTTTCAAGGAAGGAAGAGAAGGCTATCAGCTGTTTCCTTGGTCTGGTATTCCATGGACTTCACCACACAGGCTGATTTTCAAGATGAGCTCTTTCATAGCTGTCTTTCCCGCTTATTTTGAGAAATTTATAATGCTTTCCAAAGGTACCACCAAAGACACATCTGTTGAGAGGTAAAGATCCTACTGTGAGCTGGATTCAAGCCCTTGCTCAAGAAGAGATGGGCTCATCTGCCTGTTGCACTGGTCCCCTCTACCATGTATCTGTTTGAACAAGAGCGTTGCTCCTTGTTTGGCAATAGAGTATTCAGTAGGCGCTAGTCATCAATCAAAGCATTATCATTAATAATCAAAGCGAGACATTGAACAGAATGGGAAATTAATCACAAGTGACAGGTGAACCATCTCAGTGCAAGATGAGCTTTTCTGCATACTGAGAAGGAGAATTTTCCTGCTAGCCTTCACAAAGGGAAACATTGGGTTTCGTTCTGTTACACCATATCTCCCCACCACCACCTTCCCAGTGCTGTGTAAAGGGAAATGGTGTGTGATCTCTCTATTGCCAAATGGTGTAAAACTTCAGAGTGGTATCAAGTCCTCATACCATCCTACAACAGTGAAACAGGGCCACTATTTCTTGCAGAACTGGGAATTCGAGTGTCCAGTGCTTGGCAACATGATTGGGATAATTTCAGGACTCATTGTGTCTGAAAAAAAAATATTTTAATTATCACTTTTCTCCTTCCTGCATGGGCCCCTCAACATGTACAAAGAGAACTGCAGTGATTAAAAAGACAGAGTAATAACTTTGATTTAGTCTGATTAATAAAGTAATAAAGCTGATTGAAACCCAAACAATTCAAATGAAAGTCCTTCTCAATATATCAACAAGTTGAACTTACGTCACCGATTATAACCACTTTTTGTTACTCTTTCTCCTGAAATGGAAAATGATTCATTCTTTCATTATGACAGTTATGACCTGAATATCATGCTGAGCTAATTGAAGCTTGCCTTTACGTTAGAAAAATCTACAAGGCACAGAGATAGCGTGTGTGTCTTTCAATAGCTGCTGTCCCAAAACCAAACCAAAGCCTATTTTTACTCCTGTAATTGAGTGACATAAATTCATACAGAATTAAACGAAATCAACGTATATTCACATTAAGTCACAGAACGCACATTTAACCAAGAAACATCCAGTATGGTTTTCAGCCTTCCAGTGCATAAGAAATGATGAATTTATTCCTGGTAAAATACTGGTACAACAATCCTTATTGCTTCAGCTTTTAGCTCAGAGGAGTATGGGGGCCTCTTGTAGATGTTGTAGGATGGTTATGAGGATGGCAGCTGCAGATGTAAAAGCATGAAAGAAGTCATGGTGGCTAGCAAAGGACTTTGAAGATCTGGTAGTCCTTTAGCACACCATCAGCTGAGAAGAGTTGGGCAATATACACTTGACTAAATTGATATAAGATTTCTTTTTCACAATAAAAGCCATTTCAGCATTCCATGCTCACATCTCTTCTTTAAATGCAAACCAAATACTGACTGGGACTAAAATGGAAGGGTGCTTCTAATCTTTTTGAGGTGCACTGTCTCTTGAAGGAGAAAGCTGATCTAGTTTATTCTCCAGTATTTAGGACCCCTTGCTTTTTGCTGGCATCTTCTCAGATGATGGTAGTGATATGAAGCACAGGAACATGAGCCTAACATCCAGGGTCAGGTCAAAACTAATCTTTTCCAGAATCCTGTTTTCAACAATGAATGGTAGAAGATATGGAGGAAAAAAGAGTAGGAATAATTCATCCTTTGATAATCAGTGATTTACATCACCTTCAGCTGAAATTATCTGGACCATAATGTGTGATAGCTTTGATAGAATATTCTGTTAATTTGATTAATTTCTTTCTTTTGCCTTCACAACATCCTGTGGCAGTAATTTCTACAGCAGCACAAAAAAAAAAAAATCCTCATGTTAAAGGAACATACAGTTCATAAATATATAGATCACAATCATCCTCATCAGACTTTTTTCCAAGGTAGAGTCCTACTTGGTTTAGTACCTCATTAGATTTTCCAACCTCAGCTTACGACAGTGTTATCTTTTTATGACTGCAAGGAAGAGGATGCTTCAGCCAGAAAGACCTACCTTGTTATCACTTCTGGGCTACATCATATCTAATGATAGCCAGAGAGAAGTTTATTAAAGCAATCAACATCCAGCCTAATAAACACTAAGGCCATATTATACCAAGCCTTCATGCTTATTGTCCTGTGACAACAGCAGTGAAAGGACTGTTTATTGTTTCCTGGATTACAAAAGCACAGTGTTTCTCTGAGTAGCTCCTCCAAACTCTGGAGCAGAAGTTGGATATTTCAAGACTCTTCAGGAGGTACTGTAGGGATCTCTGGTTTGCACTTCGCAGGGATAGGGCAAAACTTTAGAGATCATAGTTACAAACTGGATTTCCAGCAGAAGTTCATCTAAGTCTGACTGGGTACAAATCTCTTTCAACAGCTACCTGTGTAGTGAGACATATGGACAATTTCTGAAGGAGCCCACCTCTCCTCCTCATAATCTGCTCCTATTGATAAATTGTCACTAGAAGCCAGAGAAGACCTTAGTTTCCATTAGAAAGCATGATACACATTAGAAACACATTAGAAACAGGTAAGTTGTTCCAGATCTTAAGGGGATGAGTGCTTACAAAATGTGCACTATAATGCATTTTAACAGTTACATTCAATAATAATAATAACGGTAACTAGTAACTGACCCAGGCAGATCTCTTTTTGAGACGATGAATTGTTTTAAAGCACTCAGTTGTGTTTCAATGACACAGAACTGGGGGCTCATGAAAACACTCAAAAGTGAGGCACATTCCTTAACAGGGGTAACATTACCCTTGGGGTCGCTGAGACCGGCAAAACTGCCTGTTGAAATATAAAATGCCTTAAGTCAATTGAGAATATCCTGCTGGAAAAGAAAATCAAAGGTTAGGGCAGGGGAAATGTACTGTCACTTTCTGTTAAGGAGCTCATTTTTTGCCTCCTTTTACAACCATTAGATATTACTTCAGGCACAATTTAATAATCTACATCGGTATCCCAGGAGTTAAGATAGCAAATGATATTATGGCAAAAATGTCTTAAATACAATGAACCTCAGTAAAACCAGAAATGTTGCTTTTTCATCAGATTCCTGAATAATTCAAAAGCTGTAACATCCAATTTTTAATTTTACTTAAATGGGGATATTCTTGCTCCTAAATGACAACAGTAGTTCAATGTAAGGCATACGCAGCGGAGCAGAATTAGGTTAAGATTAGGTGTTATGTAAGAGATTGTGTAATATAACTCTTTCACATGTGATTGTGCAATTGTCAGTATTAATTGTAAGCAATTATCCATGTTCTTTGGATACTGTTGTTCCCATCCTACCTCCCTGATTCTGTGGGTCGCATTCCAAAATCTTCATACGGGGGAGAGAGGCAGGGAGCACGGGGTGGCAGCAATGGAGGGAACTCCTGCCATGTTTCACAGCCGAGAGAGCCTCAGCTCTTGACAAATTCATGCTGTTTCCCAATGGATGTGGTCTGGGTGATCCTGCCTCTAGCAGCCCTTCTTAACTTCCTCCCATACCCAAGAATCTGACTTATCTTGGAAACTCCTGTCGTGTGCGCAGGTTGTCCCTCAGCCACGACGCTGTCCTGGCACAAGGTGACATTTGTCATAGATGAGCCACTCATGACTCAAGAGCCACAGCTTGGACAACCTTTGTCTGCTGCTTCATCCACACCATGGACTAAATGCATAACAACGAGATAGGCTGATTCCCACAGAGATTAAACACAATTAGAGAAAGGATCTGAGGCGACCTGAAGTTGTTTTAACACTCTTTTTGCCCTTAACTTTTAGCACAAGGACTCTGGGAATGGGCTCTGTTGGTCTTTTAAGCATTGAGGTAAAAGGTATAGCGCCCTTTCTGGTTAAGTTGTAAATAATGCAAGTTTGCAGGCCAGCACACATCTATTTTTTTAGCACCCCTGCTGAGGGCATTAAGACAGGCAGGACAGCTGGGGATAAAGGCTGGGAGGTATGGAGGGACATTTGACAAAGCCTGCTTTTCAGGTTTCTGACAGGTGGTCAGGATACTGACCGAGGGGAAAGGCTGTTCCATAGCAGACTTCCTGAATTGTCTCTCAAAATGGATAAGATTCATTTGACCAAGTATAAATGCTGACAATAAAGGCGTCTATGTCTGTGCAAATCATTCCAGTTTCTCTTTACAGTCAGGGGAAATCTGGCTGATAGATCCCGTGAAGCCCAGGGCACTATTCATCACTTTCTCAAATATTCATCTCAATTAGGTCAGAAGACTCATGACTCTAAGTGCCTACTTTTCTCCCTTAACTATGTGAGGAGAGACAGAGAAGAAAAATTCAGTTACAGATGCCAAAAATGCCTGAAATCTGCTGAAATTAATCATATAAATGATTAATTTATAGGAAGTTCCACCTAAACATGAGGAGGAACTTCTTTACCTTGAGGGTGGCAGAGCACTGGAACAAGCTGCCCAGGGAGGTGGTGGAGTCTCCGTCTCTGGAGACATTCAAAACCCGCCTGGACGCGTTCCTGTGCAACCTGCTCTAAGGTGGCCCTGCTCTGGCAGGGGGGTTGGACTAGATGATCTACTAAGGTCCCTTCCAACCCTAGGATTCTATGATTCTATGATTCTATGATTCTATGATATTCTATTTTTCCATTCTTGTGTCTCGTGTGAAAAGGACATACCAATATAGCCTTACCACTGTAATGTTCACTATTCAGAAAATCTTAGATTTCTTTTTTTTCTTACAAAAGCACAGTTTATTCTATAGCCAATGAATTTTATGAATCAAATAGCAAGTAAAATGATGTGCTACTAGGGAAACAACCCTCTTAAGCTTATTGACATAAACTTTCCTCCCTCTTTTCAAATTATATTAGATCGTATCTTGCCAGGAGAGCAGGCTGGCAACACACCAATTTTACTGCACTTAGCTCCAAAAATTTGAATGGAGATTCTGCCATCATGATATTGCCATGTAACTAAAGCTAGATGCACATTCATGTCCTTGTTCTTTCTCCAGAGAAATCATGAAGCCTACTTGGGAGCTGAACTTGATTAATAGCAAAATATTGTCCAGTTTGGATGGACAGAAGGAAACAAAGAAAAGGAGAAAATGAAATAATTAACTTTAGACCTGTAAAGGTAAAATTGCTGGTATTAAGACTAAGCAAGCAACTTCAAACCCACATTCAATAGTCTCCTTCTGTCCTACATAGTGCTTCAACACACGTCCAATAAACCTTGCACCCCTAAATTCCTTCACATACCTTTATAGTGGTCATTCAAATATATTCTATTCTAGTAGTTAATGTTATACCTTAAGACCAGTGATGCCACACTGATCTCAATAAAGACCTGAGTTGAGCCTGGAAGTGGCTGGTTCACCCAAGAGGGGACAAACTCAGTGAAAGCAAAGTGTATTCAGAGATCCAAAAATTATTCTCAAGGCACCTCTTCAGCAAGATGAAAGAAGGGTAATAAAAAATAAAAAAAAAAAAAAGAAGAAGAAGAAGAAGAAAAAAAGGAAAAAGGAAAAACCTGCTTTATATGGGATTGTATCATTCAGCTCCTCAGATTTGTGTGCCACTTCCATAGCATTAACAAGGACCCATTTCCGGAGACCAGTGTACTGAAAACTGTGCAAAATTCAAGGAGAATCAGGTTTTATAGCTGTACTGACACTCAGGTTATCGATGCATTGAGCTGTTGATGTGCACTTTAACTCCAGGAACATAAAGCGTGCCAAAGCAATATTACAAGTGAGAGTTATTCAATAAGATGTGGAACGTAAATCTATCCCATATCTCTTTGCATCAAGAACATTAATTAATCGTGTGATGAGAATGCCATTTTCAGCTTACAGTGCAAGCTAGGAGAAACTGTCCATGATCCTTCTGGCTTGAATAACTGTGCATTTAGTTCAAGGAAGGAAAAATTAATTTAGTTATTAAATTGGAGGATTTTCTTGATCACTATGAGATTGAGCTGTATGTAGAACTTAGAGTCTTTATATTAGAAGTGGATCTACTAAAATGTGGAAGCCTCTTTCAAGATGAGTATTTTGTCTTGTTTTGTTTTAGAAGACTATGCAAATTCAGGTTCAGATTGTTGCAGAGAGGGGAGCAAGACACTGCATGCGCTCTGTGACACTTAGTATAGGGAATAAGTGTTCTCCCCACATCCAATTAAATCCATCTCTAATACATCAATTTACAGATGTAGGAACCAAAATGAGCCTGATCCTGCAGCTTTTACTTAAAACTCTTCTTCCCCAATGCCATTTCCTTTGGTTTGTGAAAACCCAGGGTCAGCAAATCCTGTGTTTGCTACTGCAGATCATGATGATGAAAAGGGTAAAGATTATATCAATCTCAAAAAATATTGAGACTGTGAGATCCTGTAACACAGTGTGACCTGGAGATACTGTCTGTTAGAAACAGAACAAGAGCGCACATGCTTAAATCTTATGAAAATGGCTCCTTGCAATTTATGCAGCAATTCCAAATGTAATATACAATAACTAAAAAATCCAGGGTCATTTATTAGCTGGCAAAATGCCGGCTACATATCTGTCTTAGAACAGCACCTTTAATGAACTCTCAATGCTGCAACCTGATTTCATCATGTGCTAGCGTGTCTCATTGAAGAGAAATCCTGTTGATGTCTGGATGATATTTGAAAGCTAGAGATAAGAAATTCTTTGACAATGTCAATAATTGTACAATGAAATAAACTGTATACATGTACCGATAACACTTGCATCTATAGGGGGAGCTGCTTAGGAATTTTTTGAATGGAGTGCTTTATTGTCAAGAAGTGCGAACTCATGCAAGTGCTTTTTTTTTTTTTCAGATAAGTTATTTTTGTCTAAGGAATAATTAGTCTAAGAGAGGATGGGGTAGGGCAAAGAGAATGCCGATCACATTTTATTCACAACAATAAACTGGGAAGATGCTTGTTTGAGTCCTTGCTCTGAATCACATAGTTATTTTGTTTTCTAAAACCAAAATAGATTCTCTAAGCACAAGCTTTTCAATGGCTTTTTAGAAAAGAGAGAAAAACCGAAGATTTCTGTTGTCAAATGAAACACAAAAAATAATTTCCTCATGTTTGTCACATGACATTAGGGAGAGAGGCATGTACAGGTAAAAGCACCCTACAGGATAAATGGTTATACTCCACAATTAATGTAGAGCCAGGCATAATTTTCCTGGGGACCTAGAAGATGACCAAAACCCTCGTAAAATCCACTTCTGCCCTGCAACAGCCTCTCCTGTTCCCATTGGGACATTCCCTATACCCCATCCAGGTCTAAGTCCCCCAAGACAGCCCTTCCCAGAGTTTTATTGTCTTTTGGGTCCATTCTTTGTGGAGGGAGATAAGGCACTGGAAGAACAACATCCAGTCTTGAGAAGACTACTGAGCATTCTCTGCTTAGTGGATGTATCAGTGCAGTAGAGCACTATGTGGCAGGGTGGAAACATATTTTGCTGGTAGCCTCTAGCCTTTGAATTTATAGACNTCTCTCAGCCTTGTCTTTGTAGGAGAAGTGCTCCAGACTTCTCAATCTCTGTGCTAAATCTGCGATTTACTGCACAGGAGTAAGAAACTGAGACCACACAAACTTTCAGACCCTACTGATATGCCACATTTTATTGCACAAATTGTACCAATCCTCTAGTATCTGGGAAAAAAGTCATGAGTGGAAAAAGTGAATTTTGGGGTTGCCACTCTCCAGTCATAAATCATACTTAACTAAGATTAAAGTTAGTGACTAGGGACTTGTGTTTCCCAAGTGTTTCTACTGAGATCTACAAGGGAGCAATGCCATGTGTCATGAATGACGGGATTTTTGTCAAAGAGCTTGGTTGTTTCATTGACTTTGCCCTCAGTAAAACCCTATGGGTTAAGCCAAAGTGCTTTTGTATTTGGAAAAAAATGCAAACCCAATCTAATTGTAGAGGTGCTGGAGATAATGTGCAAGTCACATACACCCAGGCAGGCTTTCCAGCACACTCAACCAAACTTTTTTTCCTGTGATCCAAGTGCTTCCATTCCAGTTACACAGGTCACCACAACATTTGGCAAGGATGTGTAAGCACAGGCTCCTCGATATATTTGTGCCACTGCTTCAGTGCCTGGATGTTTTACTTGGAGGCACAGTCCTGTAAAAAAAGAGATAATGGTTAAAGACTCTATCTTATCCCTTGAAAATTCCTAAAAAGAATCTAAACATATTATTATGCCCTTAAAGATCAGTGCAGGAAAATATCAAAAGACAGGTTTTAAAAAAATATAATCTTTTCAATCTTTACAAAAAATTTCCCTGTACTGTGCTGGAGAAAATTGTCAAAGTCTTTTTCCTTTTTTTGAGAAGTTTCATACTAATATATCCCTAGAAAAATTGTTTTCTTGTTGCATATTAACAAAATATTCCCATATTCCAGGAAGAAAAACTAATTCTGGTATTTGAAAAAAAAAAAAAAAATGCTGTTGGTGGCTTTTAAAACTAGGGGAGATTTAAAAGTCATGATATTACACGTACAAACATTTTTGAAGGCCAATATCCAACTGATTAGATCTCTGAAAAACTAATTAACTAATTTTCCTAAAACTCCACAGTAAATTAAAGTATTATCCAAAGCTTAAAGCTGAAAATTTGGGGAAGGTTTCATTTATTTAAAAAAAAGTCCAAATTATTGATACTTAACAGAGCTTGTTAATTATTTCAGTACAGCAGAGATGTCATACCCTTTAATGAATTATATAAAGCAGTCAATATTTTAAAGTAAGTCAAAATTAACTTAGGTTATCCCATTATTCTTTACCTGTATTTGAAAAAAGTTAACAGTGCTGTTTCACCAGAGTTAACTGTGCTTCACAATTATATAAATAATAAAAGGTTTGGAGCTAAGGGTGCTAATATACTATCTTAAGTCTGAGTTTGATAGTGTAAGCAGAGCAGTTAATGACATTTGCAGTGTATTTAGAATCATAGAATGATTTCTTGAAACTAAGCACAGCCTGCTTTGAAATTAAAAAGATCCTAAGTTAAATGTCTGAATTTGGCTTTGTATGTCTGGGAACTGATGGCTTCTATTGCTGTTGCTTTTTAAGTGCAAGTTACCCTGATACAGAGGGAAAGGAGAAACTCTGATTTCCTGCATTTCAGCACTGCAATGTGTCCAGTCATCAATTGGAATTAGTTGGTTCATTCTAGGAAATAATAATAGTGAAAAGCAATATGCAGGGGGCACGGAAGTTTCTTAAATTATTCACCAAAATGTTGAAGTTCACATGCCAGCTTTGAATACCAAAAAATATTTGTCCTGTAGCTGGCCATAAATAACAAGAACAACTACATTTTCACAATAATATTCATTAGCCTCTTTTTTAGTTTCCTTCATCAGGAATTCAGAGCCATTAGACTCAGGAGGCGTCAAACTCCTTGGATTAGTTTATTCCTTTTACATGAATTAAGCTGATTTTCGATTTTGTTGTCTCAGAACCTACTCCCATTTGTGATATAGTTCTCTTTTAACAATACTTCTTTTAAAGGGATTTTTGTAAGGTTCTCTTTCTGGGAGGATTTATGAATGCTTTTTAAAACATGCTCAACAGTGGTTTTTTTCTAGAGCCAGGTAAGAAAAACTACTGTTAAATGTTATACTAAACCCTAAGAAAAACAGAAACCCCACCTTGCCCACCATAAAAATAGCAATGGCATATTTAAAGAAACATTTGTCAGGGGAAGCAGAATGAAATACCTTCCTTATAAAATGTCATTTTGCTCATACAAGGGCCAATCTGTTTCATTTGTTGATGCTCACATTAGGATCCATTTGATTTAACCATATCTTCACTTTGGAGGAAAAAATGCAATGCATTATTAATGCCTCATGGTATATGAGAAATGAGTATATGAGTCAATATTGCTCTGGTGCTGTGCATTATTAAGAATAAGTTAAAGTAGGTCAGCACAGCACATGAAGCTAAATAGACTAATAATGCATTCTTCGGGTAGACATTCATCTACCAAGGAGTCATGCGTTATGTGCTGGCACCAACACAAGATAAGCATTTTGATTTGTGGATTTTCACGATCACATTTGTACTGAAAAAAGAAACCGCGTCTTCAGTTCCTCCAAAATTCACCCTCACTTTTATTAAAGGGGAATAGCTGGGTCTACTTTTACTCAACATTCAGGGGTTTGCTAGGGAGTTTCTTGGTTTGATTTTTCAAAAGAAAAATCTAGTTAAGATATATAAAAAAGGAGATTAGATGATAAATGAAGCTTGCAATTAAATATTCCCCTCAAGTGTTTGCAAGTTAATCACAGAAATTTTCTAGTAGCTCATGAATGTTGGGACATAAAACAGACTAGAAATTGAAATGAAAGTAATCACTCTGGGTTTTGTTCAAATTAAAAGACGTGCCGAAAAGCAAGATACAGAGCACCAAACAAGGAAGAGTTACAGAGCATCAAAAAAGGAAAAGTTACAAAGTGAACATTACTTGGCTAGACAATACTGCATTTTAAGCACCGATCAGTACAAAAATGTTTTTTTAAATTGTCATCAGCACTCATTTAGGGAAATTCCTCTTCAGAAAGTATTGGGAAATTCTTCTTCAGAAAGTATTGGAAAATAATAATATGGCATTCCATTGCTATTAAGTCTCAAAGTCCGCAGATCACATCTGTTTAGGTTACAAGTTAAAACTAGGTTATCATGCTCACGTTTTTGTTTTCTTTGTTGAGTATCATTCGTCATCAATAGGAAAGATATTATAATTGAAAATTATCCTACAGCTCTGTTCCTGATCTCTGAGCCAAGAGCTGAGTTGTCTCCCCAGAGCTAACAGTACTAAAATGCAGTTAAAATGATCAAGTATGAGTCATATATACAAAGAGAAAGGTTTATTAAGCAAGGAGGTGCCAGCCTTTGATGGACTTATACTTTAAGCGGTGTGCTTCACTCTCTGCTGGCTGCGTTATAAAACCAAAGGGGAATATCTTCTCTTTTGTTTGTTTTTAAAGGATAGATTTAAAGCCACTAAAGTTAAATTTTAAGAATGCTGGCTCCATGTTTTCTCAAGTACCGAATAATCCCCTGGACTGTATTCATTTTCACAGACTAAAAACTGGGGTGGTTGTAAGGAAGGAGTGACCACCGTGCAGCTCCTTGACCAACACACAGCCAACCGTGGTTTCCAAGCTGGGTTCTGTCCCTTGGCTTTCTGTACCTGGTGGAGGAGTGACCCCTGCCAGAACTGCTGCTGCCAACATTATTTCTGAGTGCTTCAGCTGGGCACTTGCTGCAGGATTGCTCTTCTCTCACTTTGAGTAAGAGGGAGTCGGGGAACCACCATCCTCTTTGTCCTGCAAACTGCACCTACCGCTTCAGCTCAACCACATATGGGTTGACTTTTGAGACAGTTGAGAAAAAAGTCCATAAAAAAATTTTTCATACATGAAAATAATAGAATTCATGTATGTACACTGTCTGGAGTGTCTTTTGTGTCTAAATAAATTGTGCCAAAGGCTGCCCATCATCTAATTTTGTTGTGTCATTAACAGCCTTGGAAATAGCACAATGCAGGAAATGGAAGCCTGAAGTGATATCAGGGTATCATATTATGATTGTTTCCCGGCTCTAAAATCAAGTTAACAAAGAGCAACTTGCCAAATTAATTGGGCACTCCCTGGTAGAGAAAAACACAGGATGAACTCGGTGCACTTTTTTAGCAGAACATACTCTTGCACAAGTATTTAATGATTCATGTATATTGCTTAAAGATGAACTATATACAAAAGGAAAACAAGAAATCATGCAAGATTTTCTCTTGCTTTGTTTGTTTCAATGTATGAGTAAACAACGAAATGTGTTGTTAAGTATAGAATTTTAGGTTTGATTTTTTCCTTATTTTGCATATATGCAAATAACAGATGGCTGGTAGAGAATAAAAAGAAAGGATAACATAACCAAACACAAGAAAGTGAGAGATAAACATTTTAAATTCATATTTTTAAAATATTTCTGTGTATTCCATGTCTACTAAACACTTGGACACAGAATATATTTGTTATATGTTTGTGACTAATCCCATTTTGATTTTTCAATTAAAGTGCTCCAAAAGCACTCCAGAAAAGACATTCTGACACTCCTCAGCCTCTAGGAAAAAGCAGTCCTAATGTTCCTTGTATTTCTTAAGTTGAAAAATATGAGTAGAGAAGTCTTGTATTAAAAATATCTAAAATCAGTCAAATTAAGTTGTGCCTCAAAGTTCCTTTCTACTAAAAAAAAAAAAAAAAAGCATAAAGGACAAAATCTGCATTCTGAAAAAAACCATAGGAAGTTAACCTAATTATGCTCAACAGAAACAAAGTAAGCATTGTAAATCTGCCCTGAAATCCCAGTTTACTCGTATGTATTATTTTACAAGGCATTTATTTTATCATTTTGGTAAACTTTGCAAAACTACTTCAACATGTTTTGGGTTTTTTTAATATAGAAAGAAGAATTGTCCCTTTTGAGTATGTCTTGAGAACACATTATTATAAAACAGCTTGGAGAATATGGGAGATGGCTTATCTTGCTATATTTAATAGGACAATCTTAAACTGTAAGCTCTGGTTTTGCAGTAAGAAAAACAGATCTCCTGCCATCATGTGGAATGTAGCAGTATCTCCTTTTTGAAATGATCTGATGTTTGAATACCACGACAGTAAATACATAGTGACAGCGACATTTTTTTGTGTCTCATTGAAAACTGAACCGTGATTACAGAACATGATCATTTTGGGGAGTAGCATCCTAGCCCATCTTCAAAGAAACAACCTCCGTGATTGCGGTGGGGGAGCTCTGTGGATAAAGCTCTGGTAAAATGGACCCATTTCTTTTAATTCCTGGTGTCAGGAATGTTAACTTACATGAAGGTTTTGAGACTCCTCCCCACAGGATTGTGTCTGCATTATATATCTCATTGATTTCAATGAAGTTCTACCAGGAGGAGGCTTGGTTTATACTACGTGCTCATTATAGCTATCAGACTATTTGAAAACATGCCAGGCCTGATACTTATCTACCGGTGTCACTTATACCATTTTAAATCCACAGAGCAGAACGAAGCCAAGCTTGCCTGTAGAATATCTTGACCAAATTCCAGAGCCTTTATGCGTGCAAAATCTACATCTACACAAATTTTGCTGCCAGGGCTGCTGAAATTTCAAAGGAAATGCACACTTGCTGGCCATCCAGTTAAAGGCAAACAGACATCCCAGTCTAAAGGGAATGCAGGTCTTCAGTGTGGAGAGATTGGTTTTGATGTGAAACAAAACAAAAATAGCACTCCACTAGTTATCAAGTCAATCACAGAATCACAGGGTGGCTGAGGTTAGAAAGGGCCTCTGGAAATCACCGTATCCAGCTTCACAGTCGGAGCAGGATCAACAAAAGCAGATTACTGAGGGATGTGTACAGTCAGGTTTTAAATATCTCCAAAGATGGAGACTCCACAACCTTTGGATCTCTTTTGACCTTGATCTGTTTTGACCTTGGGTGACCTTAACCCAAATTTTCTGACTTTCTGCTAGTGTAGGTCTTTCTCTAGACCCCAAATGATGGGGAATTCCTCTGTTTGCCCAATGCTTTATCCAGATAGTTTTTGGCTTAGTTTTAGTTTTCAGTACTGGGATATTGTTCTCCCCACTGTTTATCATTGTATTTTTTCACATCACTCTCTGTGGTACTTTCTCCTTTCCCTCTGAAGTCAGTTCTCCTGTTTTTCCTGGTAGTACCTCACTTACCCCTCTTGTTTACAGCCTGATGATTTCCTGACTTAAAAGGGTCGTCTTTGCACAAGATGAAGGTGATACACGCATCCTTCTGGAAATAGGAACTGTAGATAAAATTAGAATACTGTCTTCCAGCTATCCCTGAAATTTCACATTATGCCCTTCATTAAAGCTGTCACTTAAGAAAGTGACTGTAAGAAAATCAACATATGGTGACGTATTTGCTCCTAGATCAAGTTGCACACCTAGGCATTGGAAAACAGAAGATATCCTCATTCTTACTTCTCTCTTTGAACAGAGCTGGTCACTTCAGCCTTTCTACTGTGCAGCTGGGGTTTGCGGAAGGCTCACTGGGTACAGATTTCATCAGATAAGATGATTTTCAAAACATGTCTTAGAATGACCAAACCAATAGTTAATTCGTCTTTGAAAAAGAAGACAGATTAGATTGCTGTTAAATACAGTGATTTTCAGTTTTCTAAGACCCAGATGACATGGAATCCTGCCTCTTAGCTATAATAAAAAAACCACACTTACTTTACAGAGTAATAAAAGAAATTGTTATTTTCCTTAGAAATGCCGATCTCTTTTAGACTAAATTCTAGAATAACATTGTAGAAGTTATGATTGCTGTCAGATATATGGAGAAAGTTATTTCTAAGTTTTACAGTAATTCCTATGGCAGATTCAGCTTCTGAAATAATTTGAATCTCCTTTTTTTTCCTCTCTTCCTTCAGAAAGGTTTAATTTCTCTTCATAATGACTGACATCCCACTGCTGTTATGTTTTAATATAAAGATTTTAAAAATTTCTAGGATAATGCTAATTCAAAATATTGTCAATCTTTTAATAGAGTTCATTCTTGAAATTATTTACATTTTATTTTTTTCTTCCCCTGTCCAAGTGCAGTTGGCCATGTTGTGTAGGGTGAATATGAAATCTTTTACAGATCAATCAATTTTACCTAAGGAACTTTGGAAAAAGACATAATCCATTGTATTTTTCCAGTAATAACATTCCAAGTGGATAAGCATTAAACTAAGAAAAAAAGCTATATTTAACCAAGGATAACTTGTCTAGCATTAGGTAGCCAATAGATCTTGCACCTCACAGACACCCACTGTCCCGGTGGATTTCCAGCTGTAACTGTCTATAATATTGCTTCAGTCCAAGCTGTGGTTTGGATAATAATGGGATTAATGCAACATAAAAGTTTTCCAGAGGCACATTTATTTGTCACGCATCATATTGAATACCCTTCAACGACAATTTAACATTGGACCAATTTTCTTGGCCGTGATGTGATGTTTGCTGCTTTTGTTGCCCCTATAAACCATTTGTGAATTCTTCATTCATTCAATGGTAACAATGATTTTACAGGTGTTGTCTAAAGAGTCTTTTAGCTATGGGGCTTTAGCTTTATTCTCTGCAAAGGGGGATGATTCTTAGTCCATAGGATTGCTGTGAAGTCTAAATTAGTTGTTATTCTTGGCTTAGACTGCAGCCTGAGAGGTGTCCTTGAAAAAGTCTTTTTTTTTTTTTTTTTTTTAATGCTGTTAGTGCTAAATATTATGGTAATTCATAGGTCAGATCATGAACTCTTTACATATGCAAAATTTAAATTGACTTAACTTCTGTGGTTAAGTCTGAATATCAAAAATGCAGTATTATTTGGATTTGTTATTTACAGTGAGAAATACAGTACATATTTAGTTGTGTGTTTCTTTAACGGAACCTTGTGAATTCTTATCTATTTCATGTGTACACTTATTTATTTCAAACTGTTTATACAAGATAACTAAAATGAGTTAGAAAGAAAAAAAAAATCTTGCATGTGTTTAAATAGACCAATGTGATGCATTGGCTTTCTAGAAATACAAACAATACAATGAATATGTAGACTTCCTATTACAAGTTCAAGTGGAAAAGCAACACAAGACCAAATTAATCAGGTCTAAAATTCTTTCTGCAATCTCTTGCCAGACAAATGAGGTTCCTTACGGCCGATGTCAATGGTATTCTAAAGTTTTAAAATCAATAAACAGGCTGTAAAATTGCATCTGTAATCAGGATAAGGAACACAAACATTTACAGAGTAACATGCAAACATAACAAAATACTGCAGCCGGCTAAAATTGAATGAGACGCCCTGTTCAGATGCCATTATTTTTAAATGCATGTTTAATTTAGAATCTCAGCTGAGATAAAATGCAGGCAGAGCCATGCTAAATTGGCAATACCAACTGCCTGAAGATATCTCCAGATTAACCCACCTATCCACTATCCATCTATAGTAAAAAATAAATTAAAACTAAACGACAGAATTCAGGCTTTTTCGTCTTTTTTTTTTTTTTCTTTAGTATTTATTATACATCATTGTTGAAACATTCAGAGATAAAGTTTAGCATTGCAGAGAGCTGGTTATTATTTAGACAGGCTGCGGAATCGGCACCAGGAAGTTCCCAGGTAAGCGTGTGCCTTAAAAGGTCTCTATGTGTTGCAGCAAGTCACTGCGAGTGAAATGTTTTGGAGCGCTCTAGCAGGTGTTTCGGGAACACATTGTTATTTAACCTCGAGCTGCCTCTCTGTAATCTGGCCAGTTTCCTCACATATCATGTAACGTATGACTGATCTTTCCAGAGCTTGGTGGAATAGCCCACAGCAGCGTGAGTTAACAAAACAACAACAACAACAACAAGAGATACAGGAAATAAGCCCTCCAAAACAGAAATGGGAAAGTGAGTGCGAGGAATGAGGTGGATGATGTGTTCTTTGGGATAAAGCAGAAAGGATCAGGAAAGACATACATCGCTGGAAAAAATGAGCTGCCACCCGAAGGAGTGGGGAAAGAGTGAAACTTGGGGCACTGAGGCATTACTGGAAGGAAGATCTATCTTTTGTTGTTGATGTCTTGGGGATAGATGTGTGGCATTCAGCTCTTAAAAAGAAATACTGAGTTAGACCAAAAAGAAAATTGAAGAGAAACAGTGTCTCAGTCTACAACTTGATGTAAATTCTTCTATTTTCAGGGGAATTTTCATTGTGATTTGTGTTTTACCTCAAAGTGTCATCTCCTGGCAGCATGTGATTATGGAAGGATCTCAGATTTCAGTACAATAGAAAGACTCAATCCCTGAAGTGAAGAGTGGGTTTGGTTTTTCAATGAGTTCTTCCATGAGTTGTTTTTCCATTCTGTGCTTCAATTTCCAATCTGCAAAGTGGGAATGAATGTACTTGATTTCCTCATTGGAGTGATGTGAAGATAAATACATTCAAAAACACGCAGTGCTCCAGTAATCTATTGCATACTTGACTACCATAAAAAAAATTATTAATACAGGACAAATGAAATGAAGCTTAAAGATGTGCCTGTACCTGAATACCCCTAAGGGGGCAATAATCAAAAGCCAGATGAAGGAAATAATTTGATGTCAATCTCACACATTCTTGGAACAGGATTCTGGGGTTTTTTTTGACATTAATGGTTGACAGGATTGCCATCAAGAACTGTGTATAAGGTATGTCTACATGTTAGTTGCAAGTATGGTGTTGAGATACCTGTGTTTGCTTTAAGCAGGCTAAAGTTCTAACCACATTAGCATGGAGCTCTGAGCTAGGTAATGCCTAGGTGAAAAATTGTGAAAAAATGTTCCTTTGGTAGGAAAAGAACCAAAGAAATATGGTTTCTCAATACTATCGTACTTCTTGTAAGGAACATCTTTGGTACAGGTTGTTTCCAAAACTGTTTTGCTTATTGCAGTAATATGCCACAGCTATGAGCAACAGACAGTGTCAGATAAAGGGAGGGAAAAGTGCAACCAACTGAGTGTTAGGGTGAGAGAAAAGGAATACAAGGGAAAAAAATGTATTTTAGGAATGAGCTGAAATATATTTGCAGAGTTAGCAGGGGACAGAGTAATGGTATCATAGACAGCAGTTCTTTTGCTGTAGCTACTGGGAATGACACATTTGGGTGGATAAGCAAGGAGTGTGGAAGAGATATGATATGATATGAGGGAGGCACGTACCAAATCTGATAATTTAATGCAGTGCCCGGGATTTACCCTATTTACACTGAGGTGTTCCTTTAGGCTTCTTGTGGGTTCCTTCTGTTGTCACCAAAGAGTTCTTTATTAGAAGAGAATACCCATGCTTCCACAGAGTGATTCAGTTGTGACCTGATAACCTCCAAAAGTCCCTTCTAACCTAAATGGGGCAGACATGATCCCGTGATTCTTCAAACCGCCATCTGGATTTAGCAGCTCTCTCCTCTGATTGTCTAGAAAGCTAAAGATAAATGCTTCTGGTAAATTCCAAGCATAGGGTGGAACCTGCGCCAAGAAAAAGGAATATTTTCAAAATGAGTAAGAAAGCAAGCTGGTTGATTACACATCAGTGGAGTCCTCCAATGAGCTCTGTCATTCTAGAATGCAAGACATCCAACAACTTTAAAAATAAATAGGATGCGATTTTCCTAGGACAGAATGTCTTCTAGAAACTTAAATTAATCTCACTCATGAACACTTTGAAAAGATGTCTGATCTCTCTTGTGTGCTTTTCTGGAGAAAATCCTTCATATCCTTTTCATCTTACAGGAGTTACTTCAGTGGAAATAGCAATTATTAGCCAGGACATGTCAGTGCTAACCCATCTTTATGACAAGATGAAATCACATTATTTGCTAGTTATATTAGACAAGAGAAGGCAGGGGTATTCTGACTCCTTTTAGAACCAAAATTCAAAATTTTCCATGGAACAGGAATAGAAAAATATTAATTTTTGAAAATACCATTGAAAGTTGAGATTTGGGAATTTCTCACTGTATAAGAATTAAAGTTTCCTACATGGTCTTTACTTTATCTTGTTTAATGTAACTAGTGACTAATAAAACTTATCTTGTTTAATAATGGATGAACTAATTATCCCTATACATGTTTAATCCTTTTTAAAACCTGTTAAGCTCTTGGACTTGCAGCTATCATGTGGCAATCAGTTCCGCAGGTCAATTATCCGTTGTGAAAAGATGTCTTCCCTTTTATCCTCTCCGAATGTCTTGCCATCCAGTTCCATGGAATGCTTCATTATTCTTGTAATATGAAATGGGGTAATTGGGAACAACCAATTTCATGATCTCTATCATATCCGTCATGTTTGTTTATCCTTTTTCTTTCCCAATCTATATTTCATTATAAGCCTTTTTTCTGAGCCTCAAATGTTTCCATTACCCATTGCTAAGCCCTGTCTTTGCTCTGTTTTGATGGTGACAATAAGTTAGGCTCAGAAGTCTAATATTTTTCTCACTGTTTTGTTGATAATCACATGAATTGCAATGCTGCATTTGTCACTGTCATTGACTAGTTTTATGAATGTTGCAGCGGTTATAATTAATGGTTTTACTCACTGTCCTAAGTTGCTTAGCCCATATGCGGCAATTGTTATTAATAAATCACCACGTATCTACAGTTATGTCATTGGGGAGTTGTTATTGTTTCCTTTTTCTAATTAAAAGGAAATAGTTCAGGTAGTGATGTATTAGCCACTAGAGATGCAGAAAGACCAGAACACTGCAGTGTCCATTGCTGCAGTGTCTAACTTTGACTGCTGACTGGCATATGCAGCTTCAAAGGGAGTGTATATTCTCCCTAGGCAAACTCACAGCAAAAGGCATGCATCTCCTAAAATTAGTTTCACATACCCAGTGCATCACACTGAACATATCTGTTAGATATGGGACTAGAACACAAGTTTTCCCATTCTGCCTATGCTTAGAGTTATTATCTCTTCCATAAGCACAATGAATATTTAATTAAATGGAACAGATTCATTGGAATAGATTGTGAGACCCACAATCTCCTGGACTATCTTTTGGTGGTTAGGGTATTCTCCTGGGAGGTAAAGAAATAGAGATGTGGTTTCAAATCCCCTCGGGAGCAAGAGAAACTTGCACCTGGGACTACCCCATTCCAGCTGAAGCCATGAGACTTTTGAATAAAAAGAAGACAGCGAGCGGGTTATAAATCTCATTTTCTTGGATGCTTTTCTCTGTGCTCTGAGAATGCTTCTGGCTTAAGTCCTGCAGGCCAGATAGGCGGGGAAACCACCTAGTTTGCAAATCCAGTCCGTGGTGGAATGAGAATAGGTGTGGAGCACCTTGGCAACATGAGACTCCTGGAGAAGTGTAAGGGATTTTATTGGAAGAATGGTAGCTGTAGTAACTCTACCAGTCTGGAGATATAATGTAAGGTGAGGTTTGTTGACAGTCAATGTCTTTATTTAGACCAACTAATATCACTGGAAAAAAACAGATAACTGTTTTAAGCAAATAAGCCCCAAACCATTTTCCAGGCTTTCAATAAACCCAAGAACGTTTAATGCAAATGACAAACTGAGAATGATTATTCTATATTTAATAATTTTTTTTAAGTAAACTTGTCTAGAGGAGTGGTAGAAACTGATGGAAACAGGTGTCTACAGGATTAAGCAAAATTAGGGAATTTAGAGGCTCTAAACTATGACCTTTGGCTCCTGAAGAGTTTTCAATGGCTGTGGTTTTGACTTTTTAACACTGTTTTTCGGCAAAAGTGTTACAGGAAATCAGTAGCTGCACCAGGCTAAAAACATTAATCAGTGTTGTTCAGCGTTCCCATCCTCCATGAGCATTAGGGAAAGCACAGGGAAGGATGACGGTTAGAAGCAGATGGTGAGTAAACTGTTAAGAGTCCAACTTCATTAGCATTGCTTTGATAGATTAATGGTGCCCTGAAATCCTGCCAGGCAGGCTGTTGCCAAAGGTGCCATCTGCGTGGAAAAGCATACACATCAAGAAATTCAACAGAAAAAAAAAAAGAAGAAAAAAAAAAGAACAACTAGCTCCATCAGTCATACCTCAAGTTATTTCCACCCACCATGTGCTGATGGATAACCAAAAAGTCAATAGTAATTATAATAATGTTGAATTACATTAAAAAGAAAAATGATACCTGAAAGTCGTGCTCTGTATTTTCAGGCAGTGGGTCTTTTCAAAATTAACCTAATCATATCTTCTGTTATTATTATTATATTGTCATCAGCAACATCAGCATCATTTTACTTATTATTTTTACCATTATCTGCAATGTGGACACACCTGGAAGGACAATTGTATGACTTTGCATTTCAGTAGTAAGAGGTAAGCCCTGCCGCAAACAACTTCACAAAGGATACTTCAGTTCCGTTCTAGTTAGTATTTAGCTGTAACTGAAATTGTTTCTATTTCATTCTACTTTGAGACAATAACTTTTTCATAATCAGTTTTTAAAATAGAATATATAGAAAAGGGAGTGTTTCAAGTGGCGAAGAGAAGTCCAGTGCTTCCACTGGAGGGAGGTTGAACCTCCAGCTCCAGCTCCCCTGACAGATCCTTTGCATTTGTTGTATAAGGAGCTTTTTCCTCACTCCCTGCATCTGTCTGAGGGGATTGAAAGCTTTGGTGTTGCACTGGATTAGGCACATGAGTGGAAAAGATGTGGTAGGCACGTAAGAGAAGTCAGTTGGAAGAGCTAAATACCTCACCATTCTCCCTTGTTCACTCCACCTGCAAGTAAATCTGTTTCCAAACATGATTAATTTCTGTATAACAAGATACAACAGTGAGATTATTGCAGGAACCTCATCAGGCTTGCAGGGTTGCAATGCGTTACCTCTGATAACAAGAATCAAAGACCCAACCCCTTCCCACCAGAGCCAATTTGTAGAGCACTCATCTGCAGTGTGATCAAAAAGCCTGTGGGCTACATGAGTCTTACCTAGGGTCTGTAGAGCTGCCCAGCCTTATGGTGGAGAAGCAAGAACAGATGTTGTATATGTTGATACCCCATGTGGGAAAGACGGGGAAGGATGAGGGACAGGAAAGCTGCAGTGTGGCAGTTGGACCTTGAAGACAGAAAGGACACTGTTCTGTCACCTAAACACAGGTACCTACTGCAATTTGATATGCGCTAGGGTATTCAAGGTGGATGGCAGATGAACAGCAGATATGTGAGCAGATCCGTGGGAGACCATCACCTGACTGATATACCAGCTGGAGTGGTGCTATACCTTTGTATATCTCAAAACATTTTTATTTAAGCAACAGAAGCAAGCTCAGATGAAGAATATCTTAACACCAGGCTCAGATACTCAAGTTAAGGTGTCTCCATTCAGATGCCTATACCTATTCATGTTTAAACTCCTATTTTTTGTCCATATGAAAGTGATCCAACTGATCAAATGTAAGTGTGTTGATCCAGCTGCTTAACCATGGGCTTCTACCGGCATTCATGATACCCTAAGGCATCAGGAGGGGCTTGAGAGAGCCTGAGGGTCTCCTCTAAGTCCTGGATCAAATATGCAAGGCCTACAAACATATCTCAGATATGCCATGATGTCTCAAATGGCACTAAATGACTGTGTGGGCAACTGAGTCAAGTCTCTGTGCACATAATTGTACCTCTAAATTTAGGTGTCTGAATTTGGAGCAGAAAAACATCTGATGAGGCCTTGTGCTGAGCAGACCTCTGACAGAGGACTGTGGATTTTTCAGGGAACAAAAAACCAATCTAACCAAACAAGCTACAACCAGACTTAAAATTCTTTACTCAGGCAGGTAGTATTCAAGGGGAAACAGTGTCCAAATCTCCTGACTTTCAGTCCAAACAGGTAACAATATATGCCAATCTTGTATGAAATGCTGAGGAATTAAACAGAAACCCAACCTATATTCCAATAGCTTCTAAGCAAAATTTCAATCAGTGGTGGAAACAGAGGGAAAGAGCAGATGAAAAGGGAGATACCAGAAAAAGAGGGTGGTAATATTGATGGTGTATAATTATCTGCAATATTAGCAAAGGCTGGGCAGGTGGGGCAGTCTCCATTACAAATGTTGGCTGTGTTTAACATGTTGGTGAAGTCTGAGTCACTTGCACAAAGTTGACTGTGACTTCAAGTCAGTTTAGACCAAGCTCAGTTACATTCAAGGATTAGGTCTCGATTCTCCACCTTGCTTAAGAATGTTGTCAGATGTCACCAGCCTCAAACCTAGTTAAATCCAAGTATTAATCACAACTAGCTGGCATGATGCTAAATACAGTTTTTCATGAGTTGTGGTCAAAATCCCTGCAGATAGTGTCAGACTTACAAAAATTTTGCTAGGAAAGAAAACACAGAAAATGTCCAAAGTTTACGTTAATGTTAATTCATGGCATATTGATTTTCCAAAGAAGCAATATATCTCTTGTAGATTTAATATTTGGTCTGACCTATCCTTAAGAACCTTGAAAAAGAATTGAAAGGAATTAACTATACTCCATTATAGTATTCTTTCAGCAGTGTTTTTGCCTTCATGGTAAATTAGCAATGTCTGGGGTTTTTTTTTTTTCATTTATTTTTAATATGGACTAGCCTAGACTTAGTCTAGCTTTGCAATTTACATACTCTATAGATATAGTTTGTCTATAGAAAGCCAATATAATTATTTTTATATTTTTGCCTATTAAGGTTCTTTCTACTGTTAGAATATAATTTCTACATGTACTCAATTTAGTTTGCTAACAGAGTCCCAGAATCTTCTTGATATTGTAGAATCACACAGAGAAAATATAGATTCGTTAAACATTAAGAGACAAAGGAGAACTGAGAATATGGGTCTGATATTCTGTGTCACTCAGGCTATTAAGTTTGCCTTGGCTACTTTTATATTGTGTCATAACTGTCATTCTAGTAAAGGATGAATCTAAAAATCTCTTTTTAGATTCATCCTATGGAATATAAAAGCCAGGGTGGGGACAGGGAGGACCTGGACTTATAGGTGAGTATGTCTTGGAACTGGTGCACTGGGTCCTGTTCATATCTGTACACATGTCACTTTTTTCATGGTCCTCAGTAAAGTTTCAGGGAGATCTCAGCTGCTTACCACTATTTGTGGTCTAGCTTATTAATAGAAAGTGAAGGTGCTGCTTGTTTATGTTAATAAGCTCTGCAGTAAACTGTGGTGCAGTATGAATGGCTGGTCCCTGGGGGATTTCCTTAGAGTGATGACCAGAAAAAATGTAGGAACCACCGTATTTGTCCCACGCTAAGATATTGTGAGTCAAGGCTGTAAACCATCAAAAATGCTTGCAGCCTTTTAAGAAGAACTAATTGCTTGGATGAAGGGTTCACAGATCTCTTGGGCACTGGTAAAAGAAGACACACCAGGTGAACAGTGGAAAAAATAAAATCATCTGCATCACATATCCAGTATTTTCAGCATCCTATGTGGGTTCTTTTATCCCCTCTGAATTAAGGAGAGAACTTTTTTTTTTTTTTTTAATAAATTACTTGAGGGTTCATCTTTCTGCTTCTCCATTTCACCCTGGTTTTGATGGGAATAGTTTCTGTACCTCCACCTCTCATTTATTTTCAATTTATGAAGCCCAGGCTAAGGAGTGCCCACACCCAAACAACAGTGACTAAGACTTTGAAATAACATGAGGCATCTTTAACTTATTCTCCAAACGTGTAGCAATGAGTGAGGTGCTGCCCGAAGAAA
>VXBO01000780.1:115617-151671 GCA_013400135.1 Rhinoptilus africanus | reverse complement strand
AGCCTGTTCCCACCTGCTTATTTTCACTCTTTTCTTCAGGCCTTCTCCCTTGCAGCACTAAGAAGGCATTTCTCACTCGTCACCCTCAACATACACACAAAACTTGCCGTCAGGACAGCTGCTGCCTGATCAGGTTTTGTTTGTGTGTTCTGGAGGAGAAATATCTTCTTGCTTTTAATCAAACCTGGTACTGTGTGATGTTGCAGAACCATGACCATACTGCAGATCTACGTGTGCGTGATACCAAACTATACACCAGCAACCAGGCACTGGTATAATTATATGTGACACTAACCTGTGCCCGACTATAACTCAACCTGTGCAAAAAAGCTCATCCCAGCCCCACTCTATGTCTGTGCCCACCACAGCCTCACATCTTCCACCTTTTTTCCTGTGTCCTTTGGTTACCGTATGACCTGAGCCAAAGTGGGAGGTGCTCCTTTTTCCTCTTGAAGAAGATAAGATCTTCTGCCCTTAGGTTAACACTGGGACAAAACATAGTTGTTCTCTGAGAAGGGAGGGGGCATAAGTCTTCAGAAAAGAGCCAGGGTGGAAAATCATATAAGAGGACCTTCACTCCATCGTGGAGTGGCAAAGGAATTCCAGAGGGAAAAAATCAGTCTTAATGACCTGTTGTGCTAAAGGTTCCAAAATGGATTTACTTCTGCCAGGGTCAAGTCCTGCTCCTTCCCAAAAGAACAGATCAGCTAGGAAACACAGATTTTCCCTAACTCCTTCCTCTCTGTCGTCCCCACCTGCAAGTATAGGGGGTACCTGTACAAAATACTTAACCACGCTGTGGTACTTGGTGATATTGTGGTAGTATTTTGTATCTTAATTAACAAAAATTTCAAATGACATTTCCCAAAAGTATCTTGTGGTCCTATTGACTATTCAAAAGGGATGGTAATTTTTAGGGTGTGGGAAGGTGGTGACAAGCATTTTGGAGCAGACTGGTATTGGTCGTTATTTTACTCTACTCCTGAGCAGGCAGAACATGACATCTGACTGTAGTCTTTCAAGCAAGTTACTAAATCCTGCAATGTTAACTATCTAAAATACACCTTGTCTAGTTGTCCAGGCTCCCTCTACAGATAATGAAGAGAATCCATAAGATGATTCATTCCAGAATCATTAGTGATTGAGTAATTTAATGCACGATGTCCGTCTACACACATTTGGATTACAGAGGGAATTTAGAAAACTATCTTATATTAAAAATTACATTTTTACATTTTTAGATGCCTAATGTAAGATGAAGCCATCACAAAACCTTTATCAAGAATTCTTAACTATCTGATCAGCAGAATAATGGCTTTGGTACCTTTACTCCACCTCAGCTGATTCACAAGCTTGTTTCCTTATCGGGACTTGTTTTGTGTGTTCCAGATTAATGATAATCATGATAATTCTTTAGGGAGATTAAGTAATCCTCACAGTCACTATGTGTAATAGGTAAATATAGATATCGCTGTTTCATGGATGAGGAAATAGACAGTGAGAGTTTAAGTGACTTGTTCTATCTAATTTAATCTTGTTTGAGCTAATCTGATCTATGTTTTATAAATAAATCACCCAATCACTGTGATATGTAGGCAATAGACAGTCAAGCCAGTGCTGGAGACAGTAATCAAGAATTCCTAGCTCCCAGGCCTATCTTTGTCCCACAAAACCATTGCCTTAAGAAATAAAACATAGAAGCAAATTATTTTAAAGATTTCCACGAAGCTTTTCTAGGTCATGTGTTTTAATGCAATTGGTGGTCTGAAAACGTCTCACTTCTCTTCTTTCTCTACATGAATTGGAATAAGGTTCGTCACTGCACAGAAGAGCTAGAGTATGAGGAAATGGATCAGAGAACTCTGTGGTAGGCGAGATTTATGTTATGCCTTTGGAGGTTATCTGGAAGAAGACATAAACCCTTTGAGAACAAGGTGCTATGACTTCAATCTTAACTTCTTCCTCTAGGAGTTAAAGGGATACTAAAATTAATAAAGAAAAACTGTTTGTTTGAATTGTTGAATTGAAAGAAAAACTTTCTAGTTTCCACGCAGGTAGTACTTACTCCTAAAAATTGAAATCAGTTTGTGAAATGGGCCTGTATGGGCAGTACCTTTATTGGGAAACAGAAGTTCAGATCTATAATTCATATTTGACTTACGTGCGTGAAAGAGTTAAGTCCACTCTGAACAAGTTGCTGCTTGCTGCGGCAAGGAGGAGGAAGGTTCAATTCCCTTTCTTACTTGAGATAAAGTGCAGATATGAACCAGTCTGGAATGAATGTTTAACCTTGAGAGTATTTGCTATCTCTGGGCAAAATCTGTTGTCTTTGGGTTTTTTAAGTGGTTGGTTAAGGTTGGTGGTTTTTTTGTGGAAATGGGAAAAGGTTTTTGGAATCTTGCAAAGACTGTGGAGGAGGAAATAATTGTTTCATTCAATTTATTCAGCTGGTAACACAGATTTGATAGAGCTACTTTGGAAGGGAACACATTAGAGTACACTTCCGGGACTGGCTTCTAGAGGTTCCCCAAATTATAGGGTGCATTTGCAGAGTGAGGTGTAGTTTTCAGTCTGCTACACGAGAAAGTGATCTCCTCTCGCAAATGAACAATTTCTTCCCTTTTCAGCTTTTGCTGCGGGTACAGTCAGTGCGGCCTTCTGTGATTAGCTCTATCTCGGAAGTACGGGGCAATCACTTCTCCACAGAAACGTGTTCTACCTCTTTCAAAGCCTCTGGTTAAATTTTTATCTAAGTCATCAGATTTAGCAATTTGTAACTGATCTAATCTCTCTGCAAAATCCTTGCTCACCGAAACTGTATCCAACATCTCTTCACTGTAAACCTTGTTGTTCATATAAAAATAGAACCGCAAATTATGTCAGTGTCTTTTCTTTATTCCCTCTCCTTTTTTTTTTTTTACTTCTTACGACCTATCGCCCTTTCTTTTAACCTAAATCAAACAGATTTGCAGTTTTGCTTAACAATAGCACTTTATGAATCATATCACCAATTGCCAGCTATCATACTGTGAAACAGCTAATAATGTGTAATTAATGTTATAGGCAAGTAATGAATCACATCATCATCGTTGACTGTCTACCACATTATTAAAAGGAAAGATTTAAGTAATCACAACTACCTTTTTATTTTCTTCCCTCCTTCCCCCAAAGTACTGTAAGAAGAAAAGGAAATTCCAACTGTGTATGTCAGCTGTTATTTCCATCGAACAACATGATATATCAAAATTATAGCTGTAATCATTTACATAGGAAAAACTTAAGACAGATAGGTAAATAGGTTAAGACTTTCTGTAACTTGTCATATTTACTGTCAGCATGCACATCCAAAGAAGCAATTTGCTGAGATCAAGAATATCTCTGGGCAGAAGGAATAAAAAATTCCATTAAAAAGGCACATTCATCTACCCTACAATTTGAAAAATTATTAGAAAGAAATTCACCTCTAGGCTGCCCTTGGACAGTGTGCAGAAGCTGTTCTCTAAGAAGTTAACTGAGGTAGCCTTCATGCCTTCAGGTTTAGGTTCTAATTTTTTTCTCAAGTTAGGCAAGGTATATGAACAGCCTCTTATCATAATCTTCTGCACGAAATTCTCACTTACTTTGGATCTCTTTTTTTTCTTTCTCCTCTTATTTTTTTTATTTTTTTTCCAGCTTTGGCCAATAGTTCTGTCCAGATCTGTGCATCAGAGTAGTGATTTTTCAGCTCATGTTTCACTGAAAATAGTGATGCTTTTGTGGAAAGCTCATCTTTCTGCTCTCCCCATACAGAACAAATAGTTCCCTCTCTGTTGTACCAGGAAGAAAGTCACCAGAAGCTTTGCCAAAGCCATTAATAAATTTCTAATAAGTGATCGAGGAGAACCATGTCAATACAGCCTTATATAATGCACGTAAGGGGTCAGACAAAGAGTGCTTCCAAGCAGTTTCATTGACCTATTTATTTGCCTCGTTCAATTTGATCAGTGGAAGAGCAACTGCTAAAGCTAATGAAAAAGCTGCACAACAGACATTTTCACTGACCCTTAAGGAGAAACCAGGAACTCACCTCCTTCAGACCGTTTACGCAGAAGTTGAGTAAATATTTACATAGAACAGAATCAGGACATTTTCGCTATCTTTTATGGTCTCAAGTTTCATAATGAGGAAATTTCAAAATATGTATCTTCCCAACATCCCTCAGATCTGACAATATCTTGCAGGCAGGTAGATAGAGAATAAACCCCTTCTCAATAGAAGTCTGTATGGGAGAAGGGTATTGAAATGAGATTTGCTGCAAATACTTTAAATACCAAAATATCCTTCCCCCTATAAAATGTTTATAGTTAATTCTTTTTTAAGTATTTTTTTAAAAATGGCAGTCTGTTTAATAGGCACATTTTAAGCTTTTTCAACAAACACATTTACATTTTATATTTTATCAAAGAAGAGAAATAGAGAAAAAGGTTTTAATATTAATATTTTAATATTTTCCCCCTTATTTTCCCATCTGTTCTTTATGTCTTCCTTCTGAGCAGTTCTTCCCCTCCCCTTATTTCTACTTGCTAACAGAAAAAAACAGAGGTGCTGGATGAGACTCGTTTGCTCTGATGCTGAACTAATCATTGTAGACTCCCTTTTTCCTAGTGGAAGCACCTGCAGGAGGAAGATCTTCTGATTTAGCTGCTACCTTTTCCAAAGTTGCCTATAGCTGTCCTTTGAATACAGAGTATGCCTATGGCAACTGGTTCATACTCAAATATCTAAGTGTAAATACATGAAGGTAAATGATAGTAATACCACCCAGAAATGAAAACTTGAAATAAATTTGGTATTCACTTTTCCTTTGATACTTTTTCTTTTCCTCTTTTTGCAAGCCAAGGTACAAATAGGGAGAAAAATGAGGAAAGAACACAAAATATCAGTGACATTTGGCTTGTTAAAGAAAAAAACAGAAAGAAATACTTAGGATTTCCATAATTAGCTACACATTTAAAAATAATAATAACAAGAACAAACTAAACTTGAGACTGTCACAAACCACTCAGTATGTGTCTTTTCAGTATAACACAACTGAGGTGTATATGAGTCTATGATTCTATGACTGATTTCTGCTCAGCATCCAGCATTTAAATGGCCCAGCAGACGGAGGACGAAGTAAGCTCATTTTTTCCCTGAGTTTAAGAAGCTTTGTACATATAAGACTCACTTCCCACAAGTTTATATGAACAATGGGGAAGAAGAAAAATGTAAAGAAAATGGGAAACAGGAGCCTGACTTGGTCTTAGAGCAGCTAGGCTGCCTAACTGGGAGGGAGCAGGTCTGGATTATGACCTCTGTTCCCAGGCTTGTTTATGTATTTTGCATTAGGCAGTCACTGAACAAAACCACCCCGGGAGCTGTGCCAGGGGTTGTCCACACCCATGCCATTGCAGAACTGGGCCCTCCGTCTTTCCCACAGATATGGTTTGTCAGTCCTTTCATGCAAATAAAGTAGAATTTTCTTCTGCAGTGTCAGTCACTTATTTTTCCCAATACCATTTGAAGCAACATAAATAAGGGTGGGTTTTTTTTATGTTGATCTGTGAGTTATTTTCCCTATTGGTTGTATTTCAGATGTTTTGTTGATATTGTTTGCATTTCCTGGGCTATTTGTCGGATATGTTTATCCTCTTAACTACTGAGTAATTTATTGCTTTGTGGAGTTATAATGTCCAAAAAGCAAGCTAACTAGTGACATTTTCCTTTAAGAAAGGCCTTCCACATGCTACCAAATTACATTTTAATATCACTCATTGAATTTAAATAACATTTGTAGTATTGGTCAATGTATAATTGAGTTGCCTGCTGGGAAAAAAAAAAATCAATCTGGTATAAGTGTCAATTTTGAAGTAATAATTACAGTTTTATGCAGTAAAGTATTTATTATATTATCAAATTAATACACCTTTTGGCATGTCAGGGTCTGTGGGTAATTATAGTTTAGTATTGTGGTAATAATTTGTATGATTTATGTTACCTATGGAGCAGTACTGAAAGCCAAAAAGCTGTCTGGCATAATTACTGTTAAGAGGTAAGATCAACAGATATCCCTAGCCAAAAGAACACAGCCCTAAGGGTAATAGACTCAAACAAGCAGAAGTCACCTCAGGTATTTGCTTTGCAGCTTGCCTTTTCTCACCTGACAGACGGCCCACCCACTGTTCCAGGCTACATTAACAAGAATTGGTTACTTTCATGTTGTCTCTTTCCGCTGGCCTTGAAGTTTTCATTTTAAAAGTGAGATATAAGAAAGTGGTAGTGGGGTCCCATTGCAAGATCTAATTCTTCTGGAGTATGAAGGTAAGGGTTTGCCATGAGAAGAAGCTGGGTGAATTATTATGGATTCTCTTCTTTCCATTGACTTGGGCATAGAAAATATTTTTTTTTTTGTGACTGTGCTCTTGTTTTTATTGTTTTTTGCTCTAAGTTCTGCGCAAGCATAGAACAGAAAGACAGTCTTTACATGAAAAGTCTACACAAAGCTGATTCTATTCCATTAAAGTTTATTACAGTTAAAGCAGATTTGTAAATGATTTAGCAGCTTGAGTAGAAATAGGCTGAGAGTCGTTGTTCCCCCCTCCAGTTTCTCTGTATTTATGCAAATAAATGCACAGAAATGCAAAACGTACCCTCATCTCTTTTCAAAGCTCAGACTCCCCTGGCAAATACTTACCACTGTTGGTTTGTTGTTTTTTGTTTTTTGTTTTTTGTTTTTTTTAATAAATAATGTCTAGCAGTTTTACGTAAATAGCAATATCTCAGGAAAAATCTAAAAATCTTGCCAATAAAATCATGATCACACTGTCCAGCGAAAACTGTAAACCTGCCTTGCTTCCCACTCCCCTCCATCCTCAACATCACCCTTCCAAACGGAAAATGTAAGTTTGGTATCATGTTCTGTGAAGGTTACAGACCCAAGCGTCAGCTGAGGAAGGTTATGAACCAAGGCCAAGATCCACAAAGGCATTTAAATACATAATTCTAATTAATTTATATGTGCCAGATCCCCAAAACATTTATGCATGTACTCAACTTTCACTGGCCGTATGATCTTCCTGAAGTCAAAGACATTACTCACCTGCCAAAATAGAGGTCTCTATATTGTGGTTCAGTAAAGAAATATCAAATGAAGAGTGTTCTGCCAGCAAGTCCCTCTTTTACTAAATTACAGGCTGTCACAAATTCTGCCTGAATCTTGTGAAGAAGGTATTTTTTTCCTTCCTATTCTTGTACCATTTTATTTCTGAAACTCTGTCCTATCTAGAGAGAAAAGTATCAAGACCCACAAATACCCATTGACCCTGTTCTACAATTTCCCTGTCAACACCAACTGACTGTGAAAGGGTTTGAACAAAGTCTGAGTAGAGGATGCAAGTGGGGGAACCAGCTCTCGTAATGTATCAAAAAGTTAAATGTCTAAATCTGAGCTAGGCTCACTTTGGAGTCAACAGAGACAAGTGGTCAGCTCCAGGGAGTGAGTCATTCAACCCATTTCAGACACTTCTGATGGGATAAGATGAATCACATTCTGGAGGTGCCCATTTCTCTCCACGAAGGGAACTTGGGGTGGCGAGCTCAGACTTAGTTGTTTAGTTTTAAGACGTCCAAGTTAGGGCAGATGAATTTTACCTCAAAGGCCTGGAGTGTTTTCCTGAAACTTGAACCAACCTTTTGAAGTTCGCTCCTCATCCTTATAGAATACAGGTGTGCCAATATCCAATTTCTCATGTTTTTAATTCTATAGGAATAAAGTTATGTATGTCTGTGTGTGTATGTATATACTGAATGGCTACACTGTCAAGTTGACCTTTGGCAAATAATTAAAAAGCATTTTAATCCTGCTGCATAATGTTTTTGTTGGCAGGTGCCCCAGAGAAGATACTCTCCTACAAGGAGGCAGCTGGTGAATTTCTGCCCACTGTATCATCTTTGCACAACAAGTGGGTGCTTAAGTAGCTTATAGGTCATACTACAGGTTGATAAGGTTACTTTGTGGTATGGGGCTAATTAATATAAGACCTCCTTCACTTGGGCAACTGTTATGCCTTTATCTTTGTTTACCTCCTCTACATACCTCATATGATTAATGTCATTAGCTGTTGCCAATAGTTATGCAAGATCCCTGGGCATGGTCCTAAATCCAAACTAGCCACTGAAGCTAGGAGTAGTGAAATTAGCTCTTAAATGCATGTTCACATGGCATCAGGTGCCAATAACTTCAGATAAGCTTAAAAGATAGACTTGTAAATAGTCTGATGAGGCAGAATTTCTTTTGCATTATCTAGGAATCAAAATGATTCAACAAATAGGCTCTATTATTGTAATTTTTTTCTTTTCCATGGTGGTTAAATATCCTTCCCGTGTGTCTTCCTTACCTTGAAGATGCAGAAACTTGAGTGCAGCAATAGCTTGGCTGGCGAATAATGGCAACATAATGAAGCACGTGAAATTGAAGCAGAAAAGTCAGTAAGTCATTTCACAAGCCCGATGAATCTGAATGACTCATGCAAACAGCATGGAGCAGGCTGGTTGGTTAGGGTCCTTTATAAAAAAATAATTAAAAAAAAAAAAAAGGTAGTTGATCTCAGACAAAGAATCCTGTTGTGTTTTGCCATGCCTGCGTTTAATGGAGCACGTAATTATGATGATTACCAGTGAAGCTGCCCAGACATGAGGCATGATGAAGTGGTCTCAAAACAGGTCAGAAAAACCCTGCTCCCCAATATCTGAGTTCAGGTGCTCTTTCTAACACTCTCTGTCTCTTTTGGGAGATAGGATGAGTAACTTAACCTTGTTTCCTCAAGTAATAATAATAATGATATGTATAATGGGAATAATAGTTCTCTCACCTGCCTGACAGGGAGAAGGTGCTATGAGAATTAATTAGTTTGTGAAGCACTTTGAAGATAAGTGTTATGTTATTAATAAGTAAAACCCACTGCACTTAGATACAACTTGCAAGTGATTGTATTATATTACAGTGCTTAGATAACACACAGATAGTTGCCTTAGAAATACCAATAGATGATAGAGAGTTGAAGAGATAGACACCCACAATATTTCTAGTGTTTTCATTTAGCGTCACAATTTCTACTGGTTTAATGATATTTAGCTCCTAAAATATGTTCCAGTAGTGGAAATTATTTCTCATATTTTAAAGATGTCACGGGAAAAAGTAAAAGCAGTGGGGTATGGTGAATAAATACTGCCCAAGAGTGAAGATAACTTCTCCAGTGACTTTTCCAGTCTTGTAATGTGTAATCTTTAAAGATAGTTCATTAACCTCAATTCAGATCATCCAGCACTGTTCTCTGCTCACTGAGCTTGTCTACCATGAATTGGAATACATTTGGGGGCTGAGTAAATAATGTTCACTGAAGAGCAACAATTGCAAATGTTTGAAAACTCAAGAGAACAGCCACCTCTCAAACGTAATTAAGCCAGTGAGTAAGGAAATTTACCATCTGCAGGGTCAGTGATATGATCCTGTGATGTGAATTGTTGAGCTGTTAGCAGGAGCTGCTTGGAGGAAAATTAACAGATATATGAAAATAAGAAAGTTAACATAGAGTTGCTCACACTTACTTTTGATTGTCAGAGAGTTCGTTGGCCTGTAAAGAATAAAAAGAGGTGGAAAGTTGAAATCTCAAAACAGGAAGGTAAGTTGGTGGTGAAGACTTCTGATTCCACCCAGGCGACCTGACACTTGCTTGTGAATAAGGATGTCCTTGAGAAATGTCATGGAATTTTTTGTCTGCATGTGGCACTGCATTATCATGCTGTCACTGGGAAGTGTGAAGTGTCCATGCTGTGTTTACAGTACAACGATGTTTATGCTACGCGGCTTTCCCACTGGCCAACACCTCAAGGTGGTGAGCTACCTGAAGGGCTTGATGTGGCTGATGAAGTTTAATTCTAGTTTCAGGTGTGATGCAGGGCTTCTGAAATCCTTCACAACCTGTCCTTATTTCTTAAACAAAAAAAAATGGTATCGGTATCCATTGATATATATACATATAATGAATAGTGTGAAACTACAAGACCTAAAAAATGAGCGTTATGCTGAAAACTGTGAGCAGACAGAACCACATAAACCAGCAAGGAGATCTTCCTGATCCTCTTGTTCCTGAAGATCAGGAGAGAAATGTAGCTGTTTCTTGGCTCAGCAACACTGGACCTATGACACCCACCTCAGCAGTGCTGGCAGCACCCAGAAGAGGGCGGCGGTATATGCAAACAGTGACCACTTTATTTTCTTTGAAAACAGGGAGACTGGAGGTCATAAAATAGACTGAAAGCCATTTCTGTTCCGTTCTCTGATGAATATGGGGGTGTAGCTGCCATAAATGTTAATGAGAGATCACGTGCATCAAAAGAAGCACATCCTCTTTTGTGAAGACAAGATGAAAGCCTTTTATAAATATAACCTACTGGTGAAAACGGCATACATTCAGATGAAACCTATGAGCTTATACTGATGGGTTAGATTTTTTATTTTTTTTAATACAATACATTTTGTTAAGAAGAAGGATTAAAGTATTTGCCAAAATGATTTGTGTTGACAAAATGGCTTAGTACATTTGGCAGATTTATTTTATGAAGCGGAATAAATTAAGGTGTCTCGTAAAAAATGTGGGTTATATCCAGTGAAACAATTTCAAGTATTTCAGAAACTCTATTTTTATTCACTTTGCAAACGTGCTTAGTTGAACTGCCAGTCACTGTTACATTTCCATTTCCAAGCAATTAATTAAAATCCCAAATCAGGTTTTTTCTTGATCATGCCAGCAGGAGTTGGTTGCCATGGTAATAGGACGATCAGTAGCATTTGGGAGGGAGGAGAGGGAGAAAAAAACGTTCTGCATTTGGGCTTTTATTGTTGAAACATAAGTGCAGGTCTGGAGGATCGTGTTGGCTGATCTCTGCAAGTCTGTGGCCCCAACGGTGACAACTGGAAGTGAGCGAGGGTTCTCGGGATTACATTATTGTCAGGGATATCATTTGGTCCAATGTAGAAATCATTATTGAAGCCTTTTCAGTCCTACAGTCTATAGGTTGAAACTATGAATGCAGCTGATCACAGAGAGCTTCAGTGGTGCTGAGGAGGATTTTTCTATCTGTAATTGCCCACATTTGCAGAGAGTTATCAAATATAATGGTTTTTCTCCCCCACAGGCCTGCAAACCTTTAGATTTGAAGCTCATTTTCAGACAATACTCTAGATCCATGGTGATTTTTGAGAGCTGTTGCATGTATATATTTAAGAAAGCAATAATGGTATAGTCAAGGTGGCATAGTTTTATGGGTTGGTGTCAGTGACAGGCAAATAGTGGAAAGAAAACATCTGGCAAGTCAAGAAGGAGGAGAGGGAGGACAACCTCTTCTCTGAAGCAAGCAGGGAATATGGAGTGCTTCTTGAAGGAGGGAATGGCTCCAGGAAAACACTGAGTTTATTAGGGAAATCTTTAATGTTCGGTGGGGGAGGTGTCTGTGATTTAATAATAATTTCTACTGGATGAGACCAAACTTCCTTCCATCAGCAAGAAGAGCATCACACCCATCAGGTGTGATCCACTGAAGCTGGTAGAAACACTCTTATGGACATCTCTGGGCTTGGGGCCAAGCCCGTGTGTTCAGGGAGGCACCTGGATGAGTAGAGAGTTTAGCTCTGAATTCTTCTCTCTTTTCTGACTTGACTGATATATGAAATGTGTTCTCCCCTTTGACATGATAACACACGCTAACTTCTTCGCTGCTATTGTTAATGATTCCTCTCTTAGGTCAGAGCCAGTAATGAAGAGCTGAGAAGCTCTTGCCTTCAAATTACCCCAGGACTGCTTCCAGTCCTCTCCAGTGTGAGCTGTTTAAACCCAGTTCAGGGTTCTTACACCATCAGTTAGTTGTGTCTGAGTTGAACAGCATGACCATAGTAATCACAAGAGTTAGGGTAAAGTGACATTTACTTTGTGTATTGTCTGAGGAGAGGCAGCAACAGGCCAACCCCACAGTGGCGTAACTGTTAGCACAGCCACCTTGTGAAGTGAACACAGAGATGCCTCCAGCTTAAATAAAACCCCCAAATTTCAGGTTTTCACTTTAAATCCAATCAGTTTTAAATGAGATCAGCTTCATTAGGTGGCCACACAGTGTCCCAGAGCTGGGTGCGTGAAGCCAGTAAGAGAGAGAAAAAGTGGTGGCAGATGAAAGAAGTTGAGTACTAGCACAAAAAGCTTGTGAATCCAGAGCCTTGGTTGGAAGGTGGCAGTCAGTAGGACAATAAGACATGGAGCTAAAGTCCTCTCCTGATCCTTCCACTCTGTTGCCCATCACAGTTTAGTTCAAGCATGCTCTGGACTGGTTTATGCATGGCTGTGTGGTATCTTAGGGTCCTTTGCAGCCTTGATGACATCAACATGCGAAAAAACATTTCAGCAGACTTCAATATTGCCATTGTTCGGCTGCTGACAGTGTGGCAAAGCAGGATAGTAGCAGAGAGATTCCCTGGATCGTGAGGCTGTATTAATGCCCAGGAACACAGTGCTTCACATATGGTGCTTGTTAAACCCCCCATGAAATCAGGAGATTGGTAACAGAATTACAACATGCTTAGGGTTATAGGTCATACGCCAAATTTCATCCTTATGCATTAGCTGGAAATTAATCTGAAAATAATTAGGAAAGAATCCAGATATTAAAAAGAAAGATTTTGAGAACATTAGGATTTCATGTCTTACTGCAGCATAAAATTCACATGTGAGAGAGTCAAAAAAACCACTGCTGGTGCATTTGCTGGAGAAGAGAGTAACTTTAATAAAGCTCTTTGACAAGGTCCTTACTGAACTGTCACATCAGAAAAGCCTCACCTGTCCCTGAGATTTGTTGCTTGCCTTGTGCTCGCACCGTCTTGGTAGGGGCTCAGTGTGGTTGGGATCTGAACGAGTTCAGATGGAGTTAAAGAGGCCAACAAGGGATTTATTGATTTGGATATATCAATTTGCACTCGTCCAAACAAGCTGGGTTCAGGGTCCCACAAACTCCAAGGGCTGCAGGGCAAAAGTTGAGCTTTTGATCTTCTATATATTAGGATGTAGTATAATGTAATGATTCAGGGCTTTCTCTAGTGTCTCAAAATGGGGGGGAAGGGATTTGAGAATAATTGCTCGCTTTGTCTTTTTCAATCTGAAGAACTTTTCTAAAGTTTTTGTTATATAATTACTCTTATCATTATATGCTGACCTTGTTTCTGCTCTTTTCCCTGGCATTTATCTAACTCTTCGCTGACCTCAGACACTCGTCTCAAATTCACACTGCTCTTCACAGACATCTAAAATTCAGGGGCTCTCACATGTGGATTAAGGTATTTGAATTAGATAAGATGACTCACAACTTTACATCCTTAGTTCAAGCTTCCTATAACATTTTGGAAACAAAGTCTGTATTCAGATTGCTTAGTGTCATTTGAAAGCCCTCTGTGCCCCCCCCCCCTTCCCCCCCAAAATCTCAGATTTTCACATGGGGTTGGTAGGTAGGATACAGAACCTGCAAGATATGCCCCTTTGGAGAGGTAACTGGAGGCCACGTAGATACTGGATACCAAGTGCACGTCAGATGGCACTAGACACTCTGAGGCATGTGAGTAAAGCCTTAGATAACTAGACGAGACTAGATCTACGGCTTTTTGCTTTGCTGAAATTTGATTAACTGAGACTCACCTTCACTGTCTTCCACATAAGAGGTATGTAACCCGTGATTCTTTTTCAGAAATCAGAATTTACTGACAATCTGAGGTTAGCAGACAATAATAATCTTTAATTATAGAATCATAGAATGGTTCGGGTTGGTAGGGAACTTCAAGATCATGTAGTTCCAACCCCCTGTCATGAGCAGGGACACCTCCCACTAGATCAGGCTTCTCAAAGCCTCACACAGCTTGGCCTTGAACACTTCCAGGGATGGGGCATCCACAGCTTCCCTGGGCAACTTGTTCCAGTGCCTCACCACACTCAGAATAAAGAATTTCTTCCTGATATCCAATCTAAAACTACCCTCCTTCCGTTTAAAACCGTTACCCCTTGTCCTATCCTTACGTTGCCTGATAAAGAGTCCATCCCCATCTCTCCTGTAGGTCCCCTTTAGGTACTGCAAGGATGCTATAAGATCCCCCCAGAGCCTTCAACTTCAGTGATATATGTATCTATCTATATCTATATAATCTATCTATATCTATTTATATGTTCTTGGGCTTTAATATTTTTTAAGTTTTAGACAAAATCCTTCTTTTATTATTTAGAAGAAAATAAACTACTGGGTATCATCTATATGTGCTGTTAGCGTATTTTATATGTTCATGTATTATTAGGTGTGTAAATGTATATGCATTTAGGTATGTGCATACTTCTACATAATACAAATACTATGGCTATAGTAGTGGTGTATGTAAACCAGCACGCCAAAGTGAAAAAAAAAGGTTTTTAAATATCTTAATATTAGGATAAAATATCTTGAAGGCTCATATTCAGAAGAGATAGTATTGCAAAATTAGAAATCCAAATTTGGTTTTTTTATGCAAAAGCACAATTATGGAGCCATTAACTCAAGAACCAGGATCCATTAACTTAGCCATGTATTTTTATTACAACTCTAGACATATTGTTAAGTCTGTAGACAGGCTTCTTTGAAAGTGACTGTCTGGCTTTTATTTCTAATAGGAGTGACGTCAGCGGTCCCTCAGAAAACACGGAGGCCAACCATCCTGTCAGAGAGTTGGAAGATGAGAAAATCATGAGAAAACGATTGCATCCTTTCTTGAAACATCAATTTTACCGAGCGCTATGGGGGGGCTCGAAATCATTGCAGAAATTCTACACAGAATTGTTTGGAATAGATGATTTTCTCAGTCTCTGCTGAGGAGCAAACTTCTAGAGTGGAAGAAAAAATAGAAAAATAATAACCTGTCCTAAAATAATAAAATCAAGCCTCCACTATTGTCCATGCCTGAGATCACAGGGAATTTGAACAGCATATGATATTTGAAGAGTGTGTTATTTTATGACTGAGATCATTTGGCATAAAAATAGCCCTAACAAAAAATGAAACCTTTTTAGAGGGCTTGTTTTAATTTTTTTTTTTTTTTTTACATCTAAGGAATATGGGCTGTGATTTTGTGGAGAGCATGCTGTACTTTTTTAATACATAAGCAAATGTTTAACTCATTCTAAATGTCAAACATAACTCTTCCCAAACCAGGAGCCACAATTACTTTTTCCACATTTGAAAGCTTCAGTTTGCTCCCTACTATCCCATCACACTACAGATTACATGAGGTTTCACTCCTAAGGCCAGAATAAAGTTCCTCTATTTAGCATTCTAGTGGTTTGAATTACTTGCTGTAACTGAGGTTTCTCTCACATTTTATTGGTTGAATACTTGACAACTTTGACAACAGAATACATTTCAAAGTGTAATTTTTAAAAATTGTCCTCAATGCACTTGGCACAGATTTACGAGGGAATCCAGAGGGGCTGTTGGGTCCATCATTGCTAAAAAACTTAAGAGACACTCCATGATTCCAGCAAGATGGATGTGCAGGTTCCCATGAGGCTGGAACTACATCTATTGAGACATACCCATATGTTCATAGGATTTTGATTAAAAAGTGCAAATGTGATCCTTATAAATGTCATATTTATAAGACCTTTTGTACAAACACTGTTGCATTAGAAATCAGGATAAAACATTTTTATTGACCTTTAAGTTTTATTTGCTCAGGAAATGTACTCCAATGGCGTATGCATGCATCTGTCTGTCCCCTCCAACAGACTTTGAAATCACTAACCAGTTTTGCTCAAGCTTGACACAGAGAAAAAAAAAAAGACCAAAAATATATAACCAGTTTAAGATTTGTAAATACAAATATTTGTATATATATACATATTTGTGAATATGTTGCAGGAGAGAGAATACGTTGGTAGTATTGCTATAGCAAGAGCCTAGCTACAAGCTCAAATATAAGAAAGTTTGATTAAGTTCTGTATGGAAAATTGTCTATTGTCCTTTGCGATGCTTTGGAGTATTCAAGACATCAATGTGGGGATGGCAAATATAATACAGGCCCTATGGTGGACTGATATCTTTCTAGAGCAATAACAATGGAGCTAGTGGGATAAACTAAGGCATTTCAAATAGCACTACGCATCAACATATGGGAACTGATTTGAGCCCAGGTGTCTATTCAATGCTGAAGTTATGACAGATGAATACCAACTCTAAATATAGGAGCTCTAAATGTGGACCTGAATTACACCCTACCATCCAGAGTTAATTCAGATATTACCATTACAGTGTAGATTGCACCTAAATGTCCCAAGTTTTCAATAATTCACTAACATGTTTTCACATCTTACATAATATAGAGTAACTGAAAGTAGTTGTACAACATGAAAGCTTCATCAATATAGCATGAAGTTTGTTGATTCAAAAAATGTGTCACAGAGATTTTTCCATATTTGTTTTCAAAACAGTATGATCTAATGAGGGGGTAGGAGGGTGGCTGGTAGTTTTTCAAAGAAATAGCTTTAAAGGATGATCCTGCTCTAACACAAACGAATGTAAGATAGACTACAGAAAGCAACCTTCTATAAATTCACTAATTCCAAAAACCAGACTAAATAAAGTTTACCTGCCATTCAGTAGAGAATGCAAACAATAGACAAATGATGTTAGGAACACCAGAGATTTTACATCTAAACTAAAATGACAAACAGTCAAGCAGCTAATGTAATTAATAACACTAACAAAGAGGGTAGAACAATGGAGAACAGGTAAGAAAAAACAAGTTAGACATTACATGGAACTTTTCAAATTGCCTGGTCCTAGTGAAGTCCAAATTGTTAGACTACTTCTGGAATTGGCTGGAGCAAGCTCCAGAACTGAGGAACTATCTTTTAAAAATTGTGGAAGACCAACGAAGAGTATCACCAGTGTTTAAAAAGGAGGAAGAAGAGAATTCTAACTTTTGAGATAATATTGAAAGGACTACTCTTTTTTACAGTTAACTTAAAAAAAAAAAAAAAAGTTCTGCAAGTATATGATCCACATTAAAAAAAAAAAAAAAAGGTATTAAGGAAGGGAATAGCTTATTCTTCATGTCTACTGTTACCAGAAGTAATGGGCTTAAATTTTAGCAAAAAAGACGGACTAAATATTGGGGAGAAGGACCTTTCTACATGTAAGGATAAGTAAGTACTGGAGAATGGGAATCCTCATCAGTGGTAGCTTTGAAAAAAAAGCTTAGATAAATATAAATCAAGAATGAGGTAGAGGGGATTCTTTCTTGGGGAGTGTGAGAGGCTTGGTGACCTTATAACTGAGTTTAGCATTGTGCAGGACAAAATAATTTTCTCTTCTCTATGCTCAGGATCATTTACTGTGTATTACTTGGGACCTCTACCCCCTACTGAAGTATAAATAAAAAGATAATTACTTTTCTTCTTCTCTTTTCTATCTCATTCCTAGATGTCACCAGTTCTGTAATGATGCCAGTCATCCAAAACTTCTTAAAATAGTAAGATCTAGGTTATTTTCATCTGAATTCTGCTTAACTGGGGAGGTCTGGCTAATCTGATGAAAAAATCTTCTTTGTTGTCTATTTACCCCTCTGTTCTAAAACAAGTTCAATGAAGGAAAACCTAATAAGCAAAATATCTTCATTATTTTTCACATGCCTAAGTATGTCCTCCAAGTTCAGTAATACAGGTTTAAATACANTCCCTTGAGGGTGGCAGAGCACTGGAACAAGCTGTCCAGGGAGGTGGTGGAGTCTCCGTCTCTGGAGACATCCCAAACCCGCCTGGAGGCGTTCCTGTGCAACCTGCTCTAAGGTGGCCCTGCTCTGGCAGGGGGTTGGACTAGATGATCTACTAAGGTCCCTTCCAACCCTATGATTCTGTGATTCTGTGATTCTGTGAAAACTGCAAAATACATGTCATTCATTTTAGATGCTGCTCTTCCCTGTCACTACTCATGATCAAAATATGAACAGGGAAATACAACGTACAATAGATTTTTCTACCTGAATAGTCAACTTCAATGAAAACATTCAGTTCTTTGAGGGCTTGCAAGACCAGCCCACTGAGCAGTTTTAGAAAGAGAGAACAAGGCCCTTTTCCTATCATTGATGTTAGCCTCCTTTTAAGGTTTTTGAAGGTCTGCTTAGGACAGCCAAATACCTCAAAGGATAAGACTGACACTGCCCATAACCAGGCAGACATTTGTGCTTTAAGTATAAAATGGGCATGTGTATGAATTTTTCTGTGATGATGCAATCCCACTGTCAACCCCAAAGACAGAACCAGCAATGAAAGTACTGGATATTTTTACTAGTGCTCTGTAACACTGTTTTAATGCAATATGTATAAAAAAAAGCTTTCTATGTCTTAGGCAACGTGGATTAAAATGTATATCCCTCATGCATCCTGCACCATTACTCTTAAAAGAAGGAGAGGCAGTAAGAAGCTGTTGATTTTTTCACTGTTGATACAATCTTAAATGTGAATGTGTTCAAATGCAGAACCATCCCGTTAATCGGCATTTTTTCTTCTTTTCTCTACTGATCAACCAAATACTACAACTACTCAGGTTGAAATCATTCTCGGAGAAACTTCTGCTATTCTGCTATTGCTTCTGTTCAACAACAGCTATTTTCCAGAAAGAACTGAAAAACTGCAAAGTCTTTTATCACACCATTATGCCAGTACTGGTCTGAGGAAAAAGAGCAGTGATGGCCTTGCAGAATTTCTAGAATTCCCAGTGACTAAAAATTGATTGCGGGCATTCACATAGGCATTCCCCTGACTGAACAGATGCCAGAGGAGATTTGCTCACTAAGATGGAGACAGAGAGTAATTTTTCATGAGTGAAATTACAGCTGCAATTCGACCACGTTATCCAAGTCATTGCAAGGTGGCCAATTCTTAGGGTGGGCAGAAGATAAAGGAATGGCTTACTCAGCTACAGCAAGACAAGATTGATGGAAATAAAGTTTTCCATGACAACCTGAAAATTAAGTTGATCTAAAAAGGGATGCGCCTCAAAAGACTGAAATTTCTTATGTTCTCAATAATAAAAAGCTATTAACAAAGCATTTTTAAGAGTATTTTATCTGGTATATCATGGAATAAAGATCTAGATATAGGCGGTAATTAAAGATCAACTTTGATTTTGATAATCCTTTTTAATTGCTTTTTTAATTGTGGTGAAATTTTAAAACATTTCTGTGAAGTGCTCTGTGGAAAAAACGCTGATGTAGAGAGATTAACTAATCAAGATCACTCTATTCTGTTTGAATAACTAGAAAGGAACTTTGAGTGGGGAAGTGTAAAATAAATCTTCTAACTAATGTATGGGTCCATGTAATCTCATCTCACCTTCTGGGAACAATGTATAACAAATTAAGCTTGGATCATGAAATGTCATACAAATCTGGCAGTGAGATTTCATTTGGAGGGAAGAACTACTATTCTCTTGGTTCTTAACAGCCATAGAAAATTTCAATTACGTGAGCATCTTGACAGATTCTACCCCCAGGGTATGGAGGATTTTTTAAAAGTTTTCTTTAACCAGCCACAGTGTCGCAAAGAATATTGCGTGGTTTAACCATCATAGAACCATCTTGACTCACACCTATTTCTAACTCGCCTAGCCTCTTGGATAAGAAAGCAACCTCAACAGAAATAGTGATTATAAAGTAAAATACTAATAGAGGAATATTTAACGTGGCATAGTAAAGACCCTCACAATACACAGTAAAGTAAGGGTATTGTAATAACAGTAAACAATCTTGTTTCATCTTTTTCAAAGTTTGATGAACCATTAAAGGACTGGATATACATCTTTAAGTTAATCATAATTAGACTAGTAAGGAAGATGACAAGAGAAAGATTCCTAAGGGAACTTAGAGTGAAACAAATTGAAAATTCATACAAAAGGATTGGAGTGAGGATGAAGCAGAGGAAGCAGAAGAGAAAAATTGTAACAGAAAAATATGCACATAATGTACACCAGATATACGTATCAAGATGGCTTTTTTGTTTCTTCTTTGCTTTTACATAGAATTGGTCTCATTAAAAGATCTGGTAATTTTTTTACACAGCAGTAAGTGCTTGTTTGAAATAATTAATTCCTGTCAACAGTGAGAGAGATATAACTTAAGTCACAGAAAAATATACTAAATCTGTATGAATTTGGTAAACTGTGGACATATTAAAAGCTCTTTTGAGAGGCTGGTCAAATTCCAAAGTTGTGAAGAATAAAAATATGCCTCCCATGTTGTCTGTTGCATGAGTTTTTTACTACACAAAGTTGGACACTTCAGAGCAGAAAGACTAGGGATAATGCACAACCTGTATTCAGGGTAATGAAACTTTTATTCCTGTGTCCTCCTTCTAGGTAAAAAATATGTAACACAATACAAAGGTACTTATCGTATAATTCCTCTCCTTTGCATTAATATATGCATCAAAATCATCTTAGAGTTATCTGATAGAAGTAGAGCAGGAGAGACAGGGTTCTGTTCCTATAGACAGACCTTAGACAAATAAGGTGGACTCTTTCCGAAACAGTTGTACACTGTGTCCTTGGCGTACTGAGTCCTTAAAAGTATACACTGATCCTTGACTTTATAGTGCTTAAAGCCTGTAACAAAAAAACAGGACATGGTCTCAGTGGAAGTTCTGTGACTTCTACTACTCCAGTGAACCATTCAAAAAGATAAAAGAATTCAAATTGGAAAAAATATGTACCGATAATCTTGGCTGAAAGCTAGTATCCAACCACTAATGCCTTTTACCTCTTCATCCTGCTTACATGAGACTTGAAAGCAGTGGTGATGTTTGGGAGACAGATGTCAAAAGTTTTATTTAAAATGTGACATAAGGACTTAGCATCACAGCTTGAAAACAAGGCACATTTCTGAAGTAGCATAAATAAGGTTAACAATGCAAAATGTAAGAGTTAACAATGCATAATAGCCATGTGTACTTTCCAAAGAGAATAACATGGAGAAAGGATATGTGGAGAAAAACAGAGAGAAGGTAGGACGGACAGAGCTGGGTTGCAGCAGACAATCAACAGTCCCAAGGAAGACCCAGAGGAGGAAGATCCTGCAAAACTACTGCTAAAAATAGGTTGGGTTTTGGACAAAACTACATTAGCACCACTACTGCTGTGTCTACTTCCACAGAGAGGGAGGAAGGCGTTATGAGTGGCCACTTGGTTGGCAGCCAGAATCACTTTGCCAAGCCTTGTGTCCCACATGCAGCAGACACTAAATTTCAGACCCTGCATGCCTGTCTGAACCCCTTCAAAAAAGTCATGGAAGAAGAAGAGCTGAGTGGTTCCCTCTGTATCTGTTCTGTAGATGAGTGTTACCACATTCCAGTGTCTGTTTCAGAGCAGGTTTGACATGACCTAGGTCATGTAAATCTCAGTTTCCCAGCTTACCTGCAATGAAGTGGAAATCACAAGAATTCTGTACCTTACTGATGTACTGTTTGGCGGTCAGAAGGTGCTCAGATACTGCAGGGTTTGGGGAACGGGTTTTTTCCTCAAATCCTTCAGGTTTGACTATGCAGAATTACTCTGACTAGCTATGATTTAAGTTCAAACCTGTGAAAATAATATGTGCAAATCATTCTCAAACATATTTAATTCATAGTTAACTCAAGCATCATTCCACATGTATCCTGTAAACAGAGCTTAGAAGCCACTGACACCGTGTATCCCTGCCTGTCTGATGACTAACTTGGACTAAACTCTTAATCTTTAGGCAAGATGATCTCCCATATAAATATTGTGAGTAGATTTTTAATAAAAACAAGTGCAACATTCTGCAAGTAACTAAACTTGAACCAAACTTCAAATATTGTCGCTATTTAAAGTATCAACACACACTTTTAATTTCCATTGGTAAAATCAAGAAGCTTTCATTATTAATTAAGCAACTAATTTTCTCTTACTGCCTGAAAGAGAGGGAAGCAGCTAATTGCATTTGAAATTCCCTTCAGCATAATTAGATCTAGGCAAATAGATAATCCCCTTGACACCAATGGCATGTATCAGACTCATTTTAAAGCAATCATTTCACTTGGGAATATCACACCTGTAGTGATTAGGCAAATGTATCTCACTTTGCTAAGGAATTATTTGGGTAACACATGGAATTACCTTGAGAAATGGGCAAAATGAAAGAACATTTGTAAAAATAATAGTATAGTTGCCATAATTAGTGAGAATACATTCTATTTTAATTTTCAAAGATGAGTCTAAAGTAGAATGACAAAAAATATGTTTAGAATATACTTTTCAGGGAGATAAATTTTATGTCTATGGATACAACTGCATTTGATAACAGTAAATCCATCTTAAGCAGTTCTTTGAACTGAAAATTTTTTCATAGACTAGAGTGAAGTTCAGCAGAAATTAAATTTTAAAATAAATGCTTTTCTGACAATATAAACAGTTTAATTTTACCATTCCTGAATAAAAGATTTTTTTTTCTGTTTTTAAATGGCTTTTCATTTTGAATTTCTTGTCATTATGTGTACTGTAAGCACATAGTGTAATATAAAGTGTAAAAAACAAATTTTGATCAGCTTAAAAGACATTTTTCCAGAGAGTTTTTCTTTCCAGCTCAGAAAAACACATTTCTTCCCTATTTAAAAAGCAAAAATAAAAACAAAACTTCATCAATCTTCCCCATTTCGAGTAAAAATATCTGTGTGTATATGTGTGTGTGGTTGTATGCATGCATGAGGGATATAAAGAGAGATGGAGAAACAATTGTAATGACAGGAAAAGGTGTCTTTATATGCATAAGATATTAACTGTGAAATTAGCTCTACTAGGTTAAATTAGTTTACTCTTTGTAACTATATAGATTCTGATGTATCAGCTAGTTTACCACAGGTAGGATTGCTCTGTTCCCTGGAAGACAGACAACCCTAAAGCTTCACTGGTAGACTGTAGACGTGGTCTCTTAAAGAACCTGAGATCCTTCTTGTCATCAAGCACTCTAATTGCTCCATGTTTAAAGGAGGGAGGGTCATTCTCCCCTTCTACTCTGCACTGGTGAGACCACAACTGGAATACTGTCAGGACGGGGGCAACGGGCACAAGTTGCAACATAGGAAGTTCCGTTCAAATACATGGAAAAACTTCTTTACAGTGAGGGTGACAGAGCCCTGGCACAGGCTGCCCAGGGAGGTTGTAGAATCCTCTTCTCTGGAGACTTTCAAGACTCGCCTGGATGCAGCCCTGAGTGATGTGCTCTGGGCGATCCTGCTTTGGTGGGGGAGTTGGACTAGATGATCTCTAGAGGTCCCTTCCAACTCTGAAATTCCATGATTCCGTGAAAGGTACTTTGTAGCAAGACAGAAAATACCTGTTTTCATTAAGGTTAGGACTGTTTTGCTAGATTTTTTTCAGTCTTCAAATGTCAAGCAGCATATTGGAAAACCCTAATACAGACAAGCTAAATTGCACATTTGAACAGCTCATCTGAGCAAATCGGAGGACAAGCGGAGGTTAAGATGTGTTAGGGACAGCTTAGTGCATGTCAAAGATTGCATTGCCCTCTGGACTTTAGATTTTAAGCATTTCTTAATTAGTACTTGACAACTAATATATAATTTTTAATAGTCAGGAATTGAGGAAATTATAGGGTAGCTATTGGGGGTGGTACCAATCCTGTACTGATGAGCAAATATATATTTTACAACATCAGTAATATATAGAAGAGTCAAAGTAAATACCTGTTAATCAATTATCGTTTTTTTCCACGTTATATATTAAATTATCTTAACATGGATATCTAGGCAAACAGCTTGGGGTAACAAAACCGATGCATAGCACTTGTATTCCTGTATCCTGGAATCGGTGCACATTAGACAAAGTAAACGTCGCTCCGTTCTCTTACAGACTGTTCTGTGTGCTATGACTATCTGACTTGGAAGAAGTGGTTGAGCAGTCTTTTCAGAGGTATAAACTGATCTTGGTCCATCAATTAGATTGTTGCAATTTCCACCAGCCAAGAATTTGTAATTCTAACATTATGATAATGTTACACCGAATACATCCAAAAATAAGTACCACTGAGAGAAAATAAGAGAAGAAAGTTTTGGTTTGTTTTGCCTTTTTGTAAGACATTTTAAACAATTAACATACTTAATGTCTCCAAAAGACAATGTTCATAAAGAAAAAGAAGCAGATGAAGAACTTTCCNTCATAAAGTTCAGTTATACAGGTTATCTTTCTGCCTCCACTTGTACAAGGCATCTAATTTCTTTTTGTGGATTCCTACAACTAAACCAAGATTTTCTTCTTGTGGNCCAAGAATTTGTAATTCTAACATTATGATAATGTTACACCGAATACATCCAAAAATAAGTACCACTGAGAGAAAATAAGAGAAGAAAGTTTTGGTTTGTTTTGCCTTTTTGTAAGACATTTTAAACAATTAACATACTTAATGTCTCCAAAAGACAATGTTCATAAAGAAAAAGAAGCAGATGAAGAACTTTCCCTGAAAAAGAAAAAAAGAAAAAAGGGGCTTCAAATGAACATTAATGTCACCTGATAGTGTTTTGCTGATCTCAATGGGATTTGAAGTAAGCTTCTGGAAATAAAGATCTTAAAGCAGTACAAATAAGAAGAGCTTTCAATTTAATGAGGAAAAAAAAAGTCTCCAGAAAAAGCATTTGCAGCTTGGATTAATCCAAAACAATTTCTTTTCTTTTTTTGTGTGTGAAACAACTCTCTAGTTTTAATGGACAAGTGTTTGTCCGATGCCTTATGAAATGTTCGGCTTGTTTGTTGTTTATCCTCTCTTTAAGATTCTTCCCTGATGCAAGTTAATCTCTTTGTGAAAATGACATTTTGAAATACAATAGTAGGATGATTTACTTTGACTACTTTTTCTTTTAGTTCTCTTTTCACTCCCCATCTTTATCCTGGCTGAAATTACTTCTTAATTTGCATCAAACACTGTGAATAGTTTTGATTTCTGCAGAAGTTTGTTAATGGGTGAAAATATTTGCCACATATTTTTTCCATGTTTCTCATAGACATCACACTTGAGAGTTTAGTAAAATTGTTGTGTTCAATACTTTTCTTTAAGGTTGCCTGAGCATTTAAGCTAACCTGCTGTCTCACACAAATTGCCAAATTTCAGTTTGTCCTTCATAAAGTTCAGTTATACAGGTTGTCTTTCTGCCTCCACTTGTACTAGGCATCTAATTTCTTTTTGTGGGTTCCTACAGCTAAACCATGATTTTCTTCTAGTGAGCTTCTACAGTGCAAAATGAAACACCATGGGATTTTATCAGCTGGTGAGCAGCACTTCTAATTAATTTGTGTTACTTTTGAATGAAAAGCAGGACTTTGGGATAGGGTGGAGATGGTCTTACCTTAATACCAAGTTGGGACATGACTGACACATCTACTCAGAACTTAAAATTTGGAGGCACTCCTAAGTTTAATAATATAGACACAGCCATTAATTCCCACCTTTACCACCAAGCTCTGAGTCTCATAAGACAGGTTCAACTCAAGCTTGTCCTCTAAATATAAATACAAGCTTTGTCACAACGTGTTTCATTAATACAAAACAGCCTCCCCCATCATTCATCACTTGAAATGATACACACAGGTGCTGAAGTGAAGTGCAGCTGTCGATAAAGGCTGATGCCAAATTATTTTCCTGAGGTGAGTTGGCTTTCAGTTATGCTGAGTTTTTGTTTTCTACTCTTTCCTTTCTTTCTTTCTTTTTTATTTATTTATATTAAGAGGGTGTGGAAGAGAAGAAGGTTTGGGGTTTAAAATCTTTTTTTTTTCTTTTCTTTAAATAACAACATCTGTAATTTTATTTTTAATCATAGCAGATGTGTCCAGTCATTCAGTAATTTGTGAGGCTGCATTCACACTATGAAAATGTGTTGCTGTTCCAAAGTAATGCTGAGAATCTCAGGTGAAAATCTTTGCTGGCTTTTTCAGTTGAAACCAGAAGCCCCCAAGATGTGAAAACATTGAATATAACCTTAATATCTGGCTTTGATTCCCCACCACCACCACCTTCCCGCCTATTCTGCAGTAGGACAATTGTTTTGAATTTCAGGGTAAAAGTTGTAGATGTTCGCCTTGACATGTACGATGGCTTCTGGGACTCACCAAGAATGGAAAGAATCTAATCTCAAGTCCTTCTCCTGTTAGATCCAGAACTCAGCCTCAGATTTTAACAGTCCAGATAAGAGAAGCAAACACAGCGGATTGGCTGAATTCCTGTGGCAGTAACAGTACGGAAGTAGGTGTCTCTCAGAACTCTCTATTGAAGAACTTCCACTTTCTATAAATAATTAAACAGTCATTAAGGCAAAGACTTAAAATATGATGTTCCATATGATCTATACAAAAGCATTAACTACTTAACCAGGTTGTCTCTTTGTTCCAATTAATATTTAATTTTTTAATATTAAATGGAGACAAATTCCCTCCAGTTTTCTATACAAAGTAGTACATGAAAGCAGAAATCTATTATAGGCTGTCTACGTAATCTGTCATATATGCTGTCAGTTCTGGTTGCTTTTCCACTGGTAAATGACAATGATGCTACTTGTTCCAACATGACCTTGTGCATAAAACGGCTCAGTATGGGTCACATTCACCACCTCACCATTGGTCAACCAGGATTCAAGATATCCATTTAAGCTGGTCTCCAAGGACCCTTCTTTCTTCCAGTGAGGAGAGCTGGATACTTCTCGAGGGTGTGTTATGTTACCCATTTTACTAAAATACCTTAGGACGGAATGAATCCCTTCACAGATTCTTTCTGGTTCTCTGTCCAAAGAGAGAAAAAAAAAACTAGATTATAAAATTCAACTAAACATCTTGATTTTGGATATATAAAATGAAGGGAGATAAAACTCATTTTTCTTTTAAAATTACTAGACTTTGTCATTGTCAACCTCTATTTTTCAGGTAGTAAGTATAAATGTTTTTTTCACAGTATAGCAATGGGCGTGATATTGCATTTGGTAGTTTTAATTTTACAATGAAGACAGTACAAAGAGAAACCAGGTCAGGGAATATTGAGCCCTAAAAGATAGATAGCTCTGTTGAGATGGAAACTTGATGCATATAAAGCCAAGAAGACTCCTCTACTTTATTAGTTAACTAAGATTATTGGCTAGTATTTAGATGGAACAAATCATAAAAATTGCTGTTTATTCCCTAGTGTATAAAACTGACCCCCAGCAAGGAAAGACCATTTTGCCAACAGTCTCTTGTTAAAATGTTGTCAATATTTTCTCCTCATTTCTCTCACAGCTGGAAAAAGTGTTCCCTAAATCTCCCAATTAATAGAACATCCTGGCTAGAGTCCTCAGAGGCTTTTGTTTCCCCGTTAATTGAAGAATTTATTTGGAGATTGCCAGAAGCCGACACTATTTTAGAAAAAGCCGGTGGGTCGCAGCATGACAGAAGAGACTCCCAAAGAAGGAGGCTTGTGGCCTTTCCTTCCTCACGTAAGAGCAAACCCACAGCCCTGGCGCCTGCCTTTGCAAGGGTGGAAATTTGGCTGGCAAGTCCTACCCTCTGACTCCTATGAAAACAGCAACAAAGACTTCCCATCCTGGTGTGCCAAATGAACATCCAAGTGCATAACAATTCAATCCCTCCTTCCTCTCAAATTGCTAAAGCAGCTCGAGACAGTCATTTCCGTGACCTTGTGAAATGTTGCAGCGGAATAACCAGTTCCTCTTTGTAGTAGGAGAAGAAGATTTTATATTTTTTTGGAGGAGGGGTGTTTTTATTTTATTTTTCCACCTCCCTCCCTCCCCTTTTCCTTGAACAAATCCCCATAACAAATAAAGTTACACTTCAAGACTGGATTACGCAGACTGTTAGGTTTGCATGCCAATGTTTACTTTAAGTTAAAAATGATACTTCTGAGAATTCAAATAATATGTTTAAAGTATTTCCAGGCTATTGCTTTGCTTGTATTTGTTTTGGCACTGATTCCCTCCATGAATATGTCATTTTTGAAGGAGAGATGAATGCTGTTCAGTTACAGCCTTTGCCTATTGATCACACATTTAACATCTGTTGGCTTTGTATATGTGCAGTTTCGGAGGGATACATGGCAAACTTAAGAGCACTTGCTGCAGAGAAATTTTGTTGATGAGACCTTACTTCTTTCAAGACAAATATTCTTGGATGGTAAATAGTCTAATGGGGGAGTAGTGAGAGCCCACAGCACTGCTATTCATAGATCAGAGTAGATAATCAGAATAGTCCTTTTTTGACCTCAAAATTTATATATCTATCAAAAAGTTTCACTTCAATTTTTCATTGTAATGGCTTGTCTGGGACTCAGATGAAAGGACTAGAGAATGCCTGTCTCACCTGACATCCTCTGGAAGATATTCCTTTCCAAGTCTGTCTTTTCTCTGAAAGCCAGCTTGCCTGATATCCCCAAACAACATGCCGGATCCTGTACTCTCAGCCTTGATTCAGCTTCTCCTGAGGCGTGCGTATCCTGTGGCTGCATACACCTGAGCTGGCTCCTCACAAGTTCCCCCTGGAATCAGACCTGAGAGGAGATATAGGCCAGGGACAGCTGAGCTGACTCTAATTGAGCCAGTTGCGTGTGCATGTAAAGCTTATTAACTCAAGCTGAAAACAGCATAAACATGGCTGTGGCTATAGATACCTGTGCTGATGCTCTGCAGCAACAGCTTGGATTGTCTTGGCACGAAAATTTCCTTCACCCACTCTATTACACTTATATGGACTTGATAGACCCATTTTTTTGGGCCCTTTTTTTTTTCCTGCCTCTATTTTACCTTGACCTTTGATAAATTTAAATCAGAGCAACTTGTGTACAGACGCAACTTCTTCTGAGAACTATGGAGCATACTTGGTGGTTTCTGCAAGTTTTATAAGCAGAGAAAGAGGTTAGGGATGGCAAATGGGCAAATCTGCATGTGAATTTATTTTTTTGCCAGTTATAATTTTCTCTAATGGTCTCCAGGAGTGGCCCATCTGTTTCTCCTGGAGCTGAAAGACTTAGGAAATCAGCAGGGAAGGTAGGTAAAATATCCTCCAATCTTATCTTGAAAGCAAGCTGAAGCTGACACTTTTTCTAGCTATTTCATCCTGAAAAAGACCTGATATTTGTTCTTGGGAATGACTTGTGCGAAGAACTTTGCAGACTTTGCTTCCACGAAGTTTTCTTAGACTTTGTGTTTATTTAAGGGGTATACAGTAGAGCAAGAAAATGAGTCTGGAAAGTAACTGGACTTTCTCAATATTCAGAGGAAATGTAGGACCAAAACTATTCAGATTTATTGTATTATGTTTTAAATAATGGGTGAATGCCAAAGAGGAAAAGTTGGTCAAGTTAATTAACACTTAGGCAAAGAAAAAAAGAAGACATAACAGGAGTTTTAGAAATTACTTGACATTGAGATAAAAGAATAAGTCATTAATTGGTTATCTCATTGGGACTATAGAAGGAGTCCTAACAAGGTCACCATGACTTTGGCAGTGACCACAGCTATATTGCTTTTAGCAACTGAAAGGGACAATAGTGATAAGGAAATTGGATAGGTAATTATGCAAAGGTCAGGAAGGAGGGTCAGATGATTGCCAATGTGGTCAAAGGGCAAGGCATGTCATCAAAATGGCTGAAATGATAGTTGTCTGTAAACTCATTGTCCCTTTTCAAATTGACATCAAAGAAAATGGAAAGCACTGATAATCTCGCTAAGAAGATAATTAAGCAGATGGGCATAAAAATTAAAAAGATAGATAAATAGGCTAATGAATTATGTACCAGAAAAAGAGATGCAAATGTAAATGTTGAAGTATGGACAAGCTTAATAGCAAAAGCTTACGGGCTTTGTTAACTTGGAAATTTTAAATAATGGAAATATAAAGATTTTAATTCTTAATGATGTAAATGAATTCAGTGGTGGGAAATGACATGGCTCTGGATCTCTCCTGTTTCTGGAAGCAGTTTTACTTATGTATTTTGTGGCAACAGGAATGGATGTGAAAAAAGAGCCAGCCTTCTCTCCTCAACCCTTTCCAGCACCTTAGTGTATAGCTTCTCTTTTGAAAGTTTCTTCTTGGCTCCATTCATATCTCTCCTTCTCCTCACTCAGCTGAATGCAGATGTGAATTTTCTGGGGAGACGCTGGCCTTTTTCCAGTAGTGGGAGTCTCCTCCATGTGATTTATACTTCAAATTAGCCCCACTGCAGACTTGCAATGGCAGACCTCACCTATTAAGGCTATGTCTGCCATGGCTCACAGCACTCTGAAAATCCAGCTGTAGCCAAGGACTTAAATGTTGACCCCACTGCCTTGCAAGTTTAGTTCAGCTTCCTTCTGCAGCCCCAAGATGTGCCTAAGTGTATCTGAGTGCAGTAAATAAAGATGAAGCAATTTATCTTACTTAGACAGTAGATGGGTTTTCCTCTTTTCACAGGGGAATAACTGTTCCTCAATTAACATCGGTTAGAATGTCATTCCTTAAAGCTTAGGACTGCCACTTGAATAAAGGTACCTAATATTGCTATAATTATTCCAATTTCTATATAGGAATTGATAGCATTCCTATCTATGGTATAAAACATTTGATATAAAGCTTTTATTTTGCATTCAATGTGTGTTCATGAAGGGAGTATTGCATCACTTTGTCTGTATAATTAAAATATAGAAATACAGGAAGGGGGGAAACAGATGAAACAAAAAGATGACCTGAACTCTTTTGAGTTTTTTGTTTTCAGATTGACCGAGACGGCTTGTGTTAACAGAATAATAATAATGGATGAAATTTTCTTTTGAGCTCAAAACCCCCAAATATCCAGATATGCAAAATTTTCACTGGAAGTTCATGGCAGTTTTTTCAAAAAACCCAAAGACCTACTGGATAGGACACCCAGAACATCTGTGTTCTTGTCTGGATACATAGAGTATGGACCTGAGCCTTAATTTTCTTTGACTGCAAATGTATCCTGTACACAGGGCTACTGCAGAAGGAAGCTCTTTATTTCAAATTCCGTCCTTTTCTAAGGTCAGGCATATATTTCCATGGAAATTTTCATTTTCCCTCAAATGATACCTCCCAGTGAAAATCCATCTTTTTGAGTTTTAATGATTACATGAGTTTCAGAGAACTTCAGCACTTTTACAGAAAAACAGAATCTCCTATGGCTGTAATTCTGATTTTAAAATGTAGCTCTCTACCTCTTTTCTGTGGATGCTCATGCAATGTGGGACACAGTCTGTCTCAGATATACATTTTATGTATATCAACACTTCTGGTGCCTGCTACAATGTTCCTATATGCAATGTGGAGAGTTAAAAACCTCTGAAGCTCTCCAAAATGAGATCTCATTTATCTAGGTTAGATATCTAAAATCCTTAAGAAATCTGCCTCTGAAAGCCCTCTACTTCTTTCCTTTGACCCTATAGGAAATTCAGGTGTTTAAGAAAGCTTTCTTCATCTAACACCTACAACTTAGATCCAAAGCAGATGTCTAACTTGTTGACTAGATCCCTGTAGCCATGCCCATTCTTTTTGCATCAGTGTTTTGGTATTATGATAACAGCCAAATGCAAAACTTTTAGACTTAGTTAACTCTGCATTTAATTTTTCCACAGGAACCACAGGAATGTTCATGGATACTGAAAACCAGAGCTGAATCTGGCCCATTATTTGTTGCAGGGGAGGGGGAAGGAGAGGATTTTTTGTGTTTACGCCATTTACACAATGCAAGTCAGTCACAATACAAATCTCCTTAACAGGGAACTTAGGGATCCCTCCCAGCACCTCTCAAAATGTTTTATCCTGAAATTGATACAACAGAATACAACAGGAACGTGGTTTCCATTCCTGTTTGATTCCACCAAGGCTTCATACTAATGATTATCAACTAATAACAAGGTGTGATATAAGGACAAGATTGCATTTATGTGGCCAGCTCAGAAAAGGACGAGCTCCCAGCCTATTGCAGGCAAGAGTCATCTTTGAATCTGAAAACTGCATCTGGATCTGACAACAGGATTTCAGTTTCTGATGAAATTTCTTTCAAACACCCCTGGAAATTGCTGATGCCCAGAATCCTTAATGGTGACTTATTTTCCATATACTTCTGAATTTGTTATGAAACAGAAGGGCAAGGAAGGAAAGGAAAAAACAGATGATCTCAGGGCCCTGAAGAAGAATTGCTGCTTACATTCCTGCTTGATGATGGCTATTATTGAGTGTTTTGGATACATGTTTTTTTCCTTTCTGAAATTTTATCCTGGTGATATGAAATTGTGAAAGCCTCATCAGCAGATCCAATTGCTTGTCATCTTCTGGTCATTACTTGTCTTGAGTCCCCTGTCTGAGTGAGCCTCCAGGCACACTCATGGGATACAGGCTTCCTTTAAAGTACTCTTTGGAAGAGCCAGACTCCCGTCCTCATGATTTCCTCCTCATATTCCTTAGGTGTCTTCAGAGGAATCCCCAATGCCCCTTGAGCATATGGCCTATAGTATAACTTTTCTCATGCAAGACATGAGTGACTGTGTGTGCATTTACCAGAATATGAGAGAGAATAAATGGTGCAGAGGCTGAACAAAAAAATCTTTTGCTGCTACTTGTCACAGTCTTAAGAATCACAGGGAAAGTCATTCTGTGCTTGGACCAGAAAAGGCATCTGCTCACCATGTGCTGCCTCACCAGGATCCTCATGCAGCCTTCTTTATCTCAAGTGCTTGAAAAACGGCTGCTTGAGTAAGATCAGCCCCGTCTCTTCTGTGACTTTCAGCTCCCTTTGTCCCATTATTCTCCGATCAGCTGGATGATAACAGCCTTTGTGCTCTGCTGCCAAGGTGGCACTTCTCCTGACAAACTTGCTGTCCCTGGCTGGCTTTACATCTGAGATGTTGTTCTCTGGCTAGAAGATCATCCTGATTTAACGATGTGCTGGCAGGTCTAAGAATTCACCTTTGGGCATTCCACCCTCTGCGGAGATGAGGAGGCTGAAGTGTGCATGCAAAGCTGCTCACTTCTTTGCACTCCATTCAAGTTGTATAAGGTAAGGTCATTTAAAAAAAAAACAAACCAAAAAACAAACGTCTTGGACCATATCACAGACTGCTTTGAAGTATGCTGGTATTTGGAGAAACCCTCTTGAATCAGCATCCAGGAACAAGAGCTGCCCAAAGTCCCATTGCCATACAGCCCAACTTTCCCCATAGTGCAAGTGCCATTTTCCATGCCATTCCCATAAAGCTGAGGACATGGGGATGTGCAGTGTGTTACTCCTTTCTTACTGCAGAAAAGCTGACTTTAAAAGCTCCCAAGTTCCCACATTTGAAGTTCTATTTATAATGCCCAAGCCCTAAGATATTTTTCATAGTTTTAATGCTACCACATCTTTTAATGCACTGCCTTAAACTGCCAAAATATAATGCTTCCAATCAAGACAGCTATATTTTATATACAAGCTATGACTTACTTCTTCATAGTGTGTTAATCAGATTTCATTTATTTTTATAGCATTAGGGACATTAACATTACCCTCTGGAAATGTTCCCCTTCCTATTTGTCCTTGGATAAGATATCTCCTGTATTAGGATAACTTTTTTTCTGAAGATAAATGTTTCCCCATAAAACAATATTGTTAACCTGTAACAACTGCAACATGAAATAAATGCAGTTGTCAAGTAAACTTTAAAAGGGGGAATTAAAAATTAAAAAAAAAGAAAGAGAAATCCAGGACACGGATTAAAATACTGCTGTGTTGTTCTTTGCTATCCTCAAATGCATTTATCTTTCTGGCTATCTCACATGATTGAAAAGCAGAGAAGTCACCTGAAATAACATCAAATGAGAGAAGATGTATTAGCATCCCAGGGTAATGTGCTTGTTCTCAGGAAGAGGAAGGATAGGTTTAGATGTCTTTCATACTGTGGCATGCAAAAGAAATCAGTGTAGATGAAACACTCTTGAAGTTTCTACGTATGAACTATAGGATGGACTTCAAGTCTGCAAATATTTATGGGTACCCATGTCTCTCTGTTCTTGTTCTGTAGCATCTCAGATTTAGGGGTTATCAATAGACATTGAAATCAATGGAACGCTGCTGGCTCCAATGAGTTTTTCATCACTCCCTGACTTCTTTCAGATCTTGGTCCAGATAAATGCTTCAATTTCTGCTTAACATGTAAGAGGTTTTACTGCAGTATAAGAGGTCTTTGCCAGGTAATGTCCATCTGTCTGCCCATTTTTTTTCTCCTTTTATCTTTTCTCCTTTTTTTCTCTCCTCTGACTTTTCTCTACTTCTCTACTGTCTTATGATAACAAAAAAGTTGTGTAGGTTGTATGGTACAATCAGCAAAGTCACTTAAAAAGTTGATTTTTTAAAATTTTCATGTCCCCTGGAGGATATGTTTTTTATAGCAAAACTGATAAAGGTGTGGGGTATTTCATGAGTGAAGGAAAAATAAGGTATTAAAGTTGTTGAAGACAAGGATGACAAAGGTGAATAATTTAACATTTTAGCTCTCTTTTGATGTTTTCTTGTTGTTTTTTGTTTGTTTGCTTGCTTATTTGATTGCTTTACCCCATGAGGCACTGAAAATATCCAAAAGCAGTTTTTCTTTGGTTTTCTTTTTTCCCCCCTTTTTTAGTAGATATCTTGGGTCTCAGCTTGTTGCTTCCTTTCTTGAAATGTTTGTTTCGTAATAAAGACCAGATTTAAAGGGAGTTGGCTTCCTTTCCTTATTCTAGTCCATCTTAAACTTTGTTTAGAATATATATTATTCCACACAGGTTACCCTGTAGATACTCAATCTTAATCCCATGGTGATATCGTCTACTCATGTTTCTAGTTTCTCAAGGTGAGTGTCATCAGTCTTTCTAACTCTTCCCCACCCAGGATCAGCTTCATTAACTTTTCCACAGATGGGCAAAGGGAATAAAGATGTCCATTACATGAAATTAAAAGAATAAAGTGATGAACTACAGAGGGATTCAGTTCCCTCTCAGGCTCTGATATAGTAAGTATTTCCAGAAATTCATTATGATTTATTTATATATGTGGATATATGGAAAATACATAGCAGTAGTTTGCAACCACACAGGTTCTGTATTTCAAGACTAAGTTATATTGTGAGATGATAATAGACCAAAGACTATGAAAAGAATAAGGAAGATAATTCTTGACTGTAGGAGTATTTGGGTTTGATTCTCCATTTTGTTGAAAAATTTTTGATGCAGCTTCTCCACACCTTCGGTTCCCACTTGCAATTTTATCACAACAACGCTACCCTTCCTTTACCACCCTTTTAGAGGTGGTAAAAGAATCAAGTTCTGGGTGTGCTCCAATTTGGAGGCAAGGAAGGCATATCTTACATCACACATAACTGGAGCCCTTGAAAATCTTCCATGGGTGCACTCAGGGGGAATGCTGGTATTTTTTTTTCTGGGAATACTGGGTACGGTATTAGAATAGAAGAGTACAATGGTGTCTGGAGCAAGTCCTAGGGATCTGCCTTCTCCAGCTACTTCTATCTTATCTTTTTTGTATGGGCAACAACAAAAACTTACTCTCTTGCTGGGATTTTTGAGAAGGTATTTTTTAATTATTTTTTTTTTTTAAGTGTATTGCTTTTAAAGTACACTATCCCTGTTGAGCAAAAGGCTCTCCATGCACTTCCAGTGTAGGTTCAGAGATAATAGTTGGTTTCTGCTTAACAAAATAATGCAATTCAAAGGCAGTCTACAGGAGAACCAGAGCTGGTTGTATCTATAAACAGAAGCAGCTTTTGTGGCATTTGCCTAAAAGAAATACCAGTTTGTCTGACCCTTGTTCACCTTACTTAGGCTTGCAACTTGGCACTGTAACCAGGGTGAACTGAACAGGCTTTGGACCCCTGTCCTACTCTGTAAAGGTATGATCACCTT
>VXBO01000780.1:56633-99520 GCA_013400135.1 Rhinoptilus africanus | reverse complement strand
TTCCCCCCCCCTCCACCCCCCCCTTTTTTTTTTAACATATAGCCAAGTGTGTTTCAGGATCCAACCTACAAATTCTGATTGATTTGGCACAATGACAGATTCTGATTATTTTATTTTTTTCTCCCTCCATGTCACAGAATCTGTTTTTCATAACTTGTCAAGCAGTTTCTGATTAATTGGCCTGGTGGTACGTGGGGCAGAATCCAGCCTTTTTCTTTTATGTTTCCTAGAATGTGTTTGACAATTCACTGTGCACACTCCAGTACCCTGGCACTGCTCGCTGGCAGAGCCCAGTGTGTTGTTCCTCAACCATGGCTAGTGACTCGTGCTCAGCCCGATTCTGACATGCACATTTCTAACCACTGTGTAAACCTCCGGCTTGTTAAGGTCTCTGCAAAATGTGTTCCTATTAACCATTTTGATGTTGCCTCGTTTGCCTAACAGAGGATGCACCCTGGAAATGAAAAGGCAACCCAGCAGATTATCAGTATTTGACACAAGGCTACCACATACTGCTGCACTTGCGGTCAACAGCGATGAAGGTAGTGATTTTGACAGAAAAGCTAGAGTTATTGAAATGATGTTACCATGTGACTGTGTGCATGACTTCAAAGAACAGAGAATTTAGAGAGATGGAAAAGACCTATTTTATCTGTTTATCTCTTTTTCTTTTTTTCTCCTCAATGCATTAGTGTCATTAGACAGGAAAAACAGAGGATGGCAAACGTGATGGTACTCTAGATTTCAGTCAAGCATATAAAACTGTAGTTTACAAAGTCTTCTCTATTTGTCAACACCTGCACATACAATGAATTGTCCTTTTTTCCTCCCTACTTGAATTTTTGGGGCTTTTCCTGGCTCTTAAAATTAGTAAATAAAGTTGACATGTCCAGTAAGAGTCAAAAGAATCTACCAGATTCTTTAACTCCTCATCTTAATAAGCAATGGAAAAAGTATCTTAGAGCCTCTCAAAATGGAAGAACTTTTAAAATGGGACTTTTGAATATATGTTGTTAACCCAGCATGGCTGCGTGTCCCAACCCCAGCAGAATACAGAAAATCTCTTCCTGAAGTATTCATGGTCTGTTATAAGATATGGATCATGTCCTGCATATGCCCAGGAAAATCAAACCTTTAAGGCCTTCACAGAAATGTATGGCATCTCCACAAAAATATTGCTGTTCCCTACTATTTTTCTTTTTAGCTGCAAAGTGCCATCCACACACAGTGCCTTCTAGAATTTGGCCCATGCTTGTTGAAAAAACAAAATATCCCAAGATCTTCATCTTATATCAGTTTTGCTAAAATTAACCAAAAGTTTATATGGAGCGTCCTAATCCTGAAGTGACAAAAGCAGAGAGGTTTACAGTGGTGCCTTCACCCAAACTTTTGGTTTTCATGAGCCTGTTGCTGTACTAAGCTGCGGTCTCAAGTAGACATTCAGGACAGATCCATTTTGCAGATTGTTGTGGGTTCCTTGGAGGATGTGACCAGATGATGGTCTGCCACTGCCATCATCCACCGCTGTGTAGCATTTATTATTTCATGTCAGACTCCACATCTGTTCTTCACCAAGCCAGGATAAATGGTAATGGTCACTCTTGTTAAATTTCCCAGTTTTCCAGGTGGATTTCAACTATGATTGAACAACACTGGCATGTGTGAGAGAAATGAAGAGAAATCTTCAGGGCTAGTTGACCTCAATAATATGATAACACTTTTCTCTACTTTTCTTGATATTTTGTCATTGAGGCTGAAAGCAGTCCAGAAATCAATATTCCCAGACTCCATACATGAATAAACCCATTTCTAATTTAAACCAGAATGTAGTAATTCAAATACATTTTTGAGTCAGTGTACATCAAAAAAAGACTAGAAAAAATAAATTGTCCCCAGGATTTGACTCATAGTTTGCTGTCCAGGATCACCAAACCCTCAGAGTTTCAGGGAATCACTGCTATAAATATAATCATAGAATAGTCTGGCTTCGAAGTGACTATTTGAAGACTGTAATCAGATTTTCATTGATCTAGATCACTCTTGCATTTCCCAGTGAAAGCAGAAGGTTTGATATTAATGTACTTATTTTATTTTATTTTATTATTTTATTTTTTAGTTCAGGCTGTCTTAGGAGTTTCCTGTGCTTTGTAGTGTGGGTTTCATTTGTGCCATCTCAAGAAAACTTAGCACAGTGTACAGCAGAAAATGGGTTGTAGACCATGGCTGGTGTTAGCCAGCATGATCTGGTGGAAGGAAGGCCATTTTAAATATAGTCAAGCCAATAGCATAACCCATAAAACCATCCCACTACCCCAAAACGAACAGAAAATTAGATGAGTGAAGCTTTGAAGTGAAAGGTGAGCAAACCTACTGTACTGCTGTATGATCTTAAACCCATTTCCCTTTCCTGCCATGAAAGAGTGCTCTGAAGTGCATCTGCTTCATTTCCCCAGTCTGTGCTCACCGCACAACAACTATTTCTCTGGTTTACCCTTCAAAAACCATCATATTTCCTCATTAAAAATGAGAGGGACCGGAAAGGATTTTTCTACCAAAATTCATTTTGCTCCCTGAATTTTACATACTAGGGGTGGTTCACAGTGGTATGCCTCTTGGGTATGGGTTCTTCTGGATGAGGGATATCACCCCTCAGGGTGATTCAGGCTTCCTACGATGTAAGTCAGTCTCCGTAGGAGTTTATCTTTCCCCATTGACTACAGGGGGAGCCACCAGCAACCAGGATCGTGATCAAGGTGACTCAGTGACTGCAGAAACCCAAGTGAGCTGAATCGCAGCCTGAGGGTTACTAAGTAGATTATGAACACGACACTGCTTTTTAGGATTCAGTGTTGCATTTTCTCATCCAACCGGGCTGAACGAGGGATGAATGCAGTGTTCTTTTTTTCTGACATCCAGGGACATTACTCACATCCCTAGACATGAAATATGAAAAAAACAGAAGAAGGAAAAGCCTTCAAACTCCCCCCTTCCCAAACAAGCTGAAGCGACAATCCCATGCTATGCAAGATCTCTTTTGAAATTCAATTTGCCGAATGAGATTTTGATAAAAGATGATTCTACCATGCAAGGCAATAATAGTCCACATCATTGTTTTTAAATTCTTTAACAGTATCCTTGCTCTATTGCTGCAGTATACAGCATTTCAGGGAAATATACTGTGTCTTCTTTAAAGCAGGAGGGCTTGACAGTTATTTTGAGAATGTATATCATAGTATGAATTGTATAAGCATGTACAGAAGCATTTAAAACTAGCAGGATCTGAATATAACTTTGCAAAGTTAAATTACTGTAATGTCAGAAGGATAAGAAATGTGTTCAGTATTATGGAATGAACAGATATCCTTGTGCCGTATTCAGTCCTTATCATTTAATGGCATATAACAATGTTTTGCTGTTAGACAAGCAATCAAATATTTTTAATGTAAATAACCTTGTCTTAAATCTATTCCACTCTGATCACTGCGTGACTGTAAAAAAACCACAGTGCAGCATCATTTTCAAATGGTTTTCAGACTAGTGGGATAGGTGTCAGTTGTGGGTGTCTTTCAGAAGCTGGAGGTTTTAATCTAAGCAAAGGAGATCAATGCACAGAACAGGAAGGAAAAGACACTGCAAGAGTCTTTAAGCTTTAGGCTTCTCTTCCTCTCCCAGCCCTTTCACTCCCCTGTGATATTAAACACAAACTGTTGCCCTTGCAGTGGCAGTGTACTTTGTAAATTGCAGAGGAATTCTCCACATTGAGGCAAGAATTGAAGCAGAACTAAATAGCAGAGTTTGAGGGCTTCCTCCAAAGCTCCCTGAAAGCCATGGTAAGGCTCCTGGTGAGTTGGTTTTTTCAGCAAGCCGTCAATCTGTCCTCAACACCCCCACTGAGCAGTCTTCAGATTCCTTCTGCTGTTTGCTTTAAGCTTTTTACTCATTCTAGCCATTCTTCTTCACTTCTGTGGTCAAGACAGTTGGGTTAAAGAGCTATAGAAATCACGTGTCCTGAGGCTATGTCTGTACCACAGAAACTGGAGATTTTGCTCTATCCCAAAACAGAACAGTTATTTGACAGAAGAAATTACCACAGTGCTTAGTAAGAGAAGCCTAAGTCTAGTCTAATATGCCACTGCAATACAGATGACTATGTTGACATTTATCAGTTCATGTGAGACCAGATTTCAATCCCCGGTGTCTTCTGGACACTGTGATTTGGTTTTATTGTGATATTAACAATCTCTCTAGAAATCAGCACAGAGAGGGGCAGAGAGATCACAGCTTAAATTGACACGGCAGATGCATGATAGGAGGGAAAACAGAGGCAGAAAGAGATGAAAAAACTGCCTTAGAATCATGGAATGGTTGGAGTTGGAAGGGATGTTGAAGATCACCTAGTTCCAACTCCTCTGCCATGGGCAGGAACACCTCCCACTAGACTGCTCAAACACCATCCAGCCTGGCCTTGTACTTACCAAGGTTGTAGGTACCTTGTGCCTACATTGTACCTTGCATCCATAGAAGATGGGGAATAGGAATTCAGTTCTCTCAGCTGCCACTATGTTCATGCAACTGTCCCCAGCTGCAAGCTGAGGCCTCCACTGCTAAATGCAAGGCTGAGACAGAAAGCACAAAATACTAAATGATCTCATGCATGTTGCTTGAACAGTACCATTGACCAGGGACATGACAACTAGGGCTGGACTGCTGATCTTGCCTGTATTACTTTGCCTGACCATGGTCAATTCTACTGTTGTAACACAACAGTAGCCTAGGACCAGCCTTCATGGTAGCTCTAGATGAGCAGCCATACTCTTACAACCCAGCAGCCATAGCAAGTCATTCAGAAAAAAAACACAAGATCCCATAAGGTATCTGTTTTGCTAATAAAGCATCATCTTTAGTTTTCTTACAAGAAATTGTTGAAGAGAAGGTATTTTCTGTGGAAGGTTTTCATGACAATCCCTAAAGGAGATTGACTGAATGGATCAACTTTCTTTAAAATGAAAATAACCCCTCTCCAAATGTCAGTGATCGTTTGCTTGACTTTATGTTCCCTAATTATAATTTTACAGTTTCAAATCCTTTGAAGCTCCGTTTTTTCCCTCTCTGGTGCTAAGGTGGGGAACGTTTTGACATACTGTTCGTTTTCTAAGAACAAGTGTCCTTTCTGGTTTTTTGATTTGTTTTGTTTTGTTTCAAGTTTGGTTATAAAGCGATTCATAACTATACTAACACCCACAGACAGTATCTCTAAAAATGATTTAAACAAAATGTATTGCATTTTGCACCTTTTTTCCATTGTTCTGAAGAACTGCATTTGTTCTCATTAAGTCTTAACAAAGATCAGATTGAGCTGGAACTTGGGTAAGAGAGGTGATAAGTTTGCAGATAATAATGCATCTCATCAGTCATGAATTGCACAAATTAATCTTCAGATAGGGGCATGTCGTACAAGAATTTACATGCTAGCACTTTAATTGTCAGAAGCTAGTTTCTATTAGGCAGATGGACTGTGAATGAGTAACAGCATTTCCCATTAGTGGAGGGAAAAAGAAAAAAATTAAGGTAAGTTGAAAAACATTAAGAAAATGCTTTAATAATATTGTTTAACTTTGCTTGTAATGAGGAGAAAGAGCAAGACCTTATGTGAATTAAAATGAAATCTACTTTGTTTAATAAATGCCTTCTCTCTGCTTAGAACAAAAGATGAGTACGGAAAAAGATAGTGAATAAAAGAAGTATTATACAGGAAAAGGTGTGCAGAAAAGGAAAGATCTGTTTAAAGGAATACTTTGAAAAGGGCAGAAAAAAATTCTGTGAAAAACAGTGCCGATTATTTTTTTTTTGGATGATATTTGAATATTTCATTTTTTTCCGATCAATGCCGGTAAAAAGTGGGGTTTTTCCTTCCTGTAATAAAGTGGACCAGAAGGGCCCTTGCACTGTGTGTGGTTTGATTTGCATAGGGAAAGAACGTGGTTGTCAGACACAGGCCGCAAATCGGTTGCAGTTTTTATGCTGTACTTAATTATTTTAGTCTTTCCGAGTGTAAATTGGTTACTGCGGGGGTTCGGAAGAGTCCATGTCCTCACCCTGGTGTGCCCTGGCAAAAGACAGTCCTACCTTCATGAGATACCTTTTAGGTTGTATTTGAAAAGGGAGAGAATGCAGCTCAGGCCAGCGATGCTGAGTTTCATGCTGAGCTGTATATAAATGTTAAATAAACCAGACAACCACTAGGGCTATTAAAGATTCACGACAGACTCAAAGTTCTAAGAATAAAAGGATTTGGGCCACATCCTCACTTGGGATAAACTGGCTTCCAAGAGTGGGTATTGGTGAACAGCACCAACTTATAGCCTCAGAGATTATGCTATATTTATAAGATTTCTTTACAATTAAAGGCTTGTTCTGTTGCCAGACAAAGCTCTGCGGGTCATTATGGTGATAGTGCTTTGTACTCTTGTGCTTTCCAGTTATCATCTGAAAGCGTTTTTAAAGTATTTATTACACTTAACCAAAAAAAAAATAAAATTACATGGCAGCAACCTGAAGGCAGCTCAGAATTATTATGAACTCTTGTTTTGCAGGTGAATAAAGGGAAAAGAGTACGTTTTGCCTAAGGTTACTGTGAATCAGAAAAAATGTGGATTAAAATCAAGGTGATATGACTACTAATCTTTAGGTTTAATAACTAAACTGCAGCAAGTCCCACCTGTACTCAGGGTTCTTGATTGTCATTTAGACAAGTAATTAAATAAAGGCTAAAGCAAAGAATCAATCTTCATTCTTGTTACGTTTGGGGGATTTCTTATCATGGATCTAAATGTGACATAAAACCCTAATGAATTTCGTCAGTGCTAGGATGTATTCTAGGTGCTGTTTCCTGACCAAGACGGAAAACTCTGGCCTTGATCCATCAAAGTAACAGAACAAATATGTAAACATATCAATCTTGTTATTTTAAGTGATGACATTTTGTTTATATATATTTACTGTTGTATATATTTGAGTTTTGCAGCAACTGAGGTTTAGGACTTCAGAAATAATTTGTCCCTTTCTCTCAATCCAGTCCAAACACTCAGGGGTAGTTCTGTTGTCATGCTTTGTTTAAAAATCATTTATATACTTACAAAGAGTATTGCAGCATTTTATCTTAACACATGAAAGCACTGGCTTTTGGGATGTTATCCCATGTTTTTATCTGTGACTCCTCTGATCAGCTTGTCTTTCCTTACTATCTGTGTAAATATTTAACAAACTCTCCATTTTTGCATTAATTTCCTCTAAAAAAATCCCATGGCTAATCTGTATTTGTTTTGCTTGGTTTTAATGTATTTTCTCCCATTCTTTAATGTATTTTCTCCCATTCTTTTTCCTACAGTTATTTGAGTTTGTTTCGTTTTCTTTTGATTTTTTTTTTTCCTGGTGTGTTTTGACGTTTTCATGTGGGCTTTTTTATGTGAAACACTCTGATAAAATTCCCATTCTTAATGCTTAATAACATTTAATGTCCTAATTACAAATGGTTCTGTACGGCCTGGACTGATGCAATATTTTGCCTGAGAAATATGTATTGAATATGAAGTGATTTCTGAAAGTTTTCATAAGTGACAAGTCACTAGGAACAACCAAGTGGGTTTTTTTCTTAAATTCAATGAAACTGTAAAGCTTTTTGTATGTTTCTCTCTTCCCATTGGGAATGATAAGTTTGAACAATTTTCTGAGAAAGGAGAAAATTGCTAAATTGAATAATCTTTGTGCATAAGGTTTGGATTACATTTTCATTCACTATTTTAAAATATTTAATTGTAATTGAGGCTCAAAGGAGAAGTATATACATGAACCGTTACTTTCACTTTTGGTTCCTCTGCTTTTTATCTTGTAAAACTTCAGAGTCTTTAAGAATTGCATGTGTATTTATAAAGAAAGGAAGAGAAAGAAAAAGTTCTGATCTTCCTGATTTATCACTAGTTCTAAAGCACTACTCTTCACTAAAAAAAATAAAAAGCGGAGTAGTCTCTTTTTTTCATTTATTTCTGTTTTCCTCTATCTCCCTGCAATCATTCTAGGCCCCAGCTACGTAACACTATTTTGTTTTAGGGAATATTTGAGAGGTCATGGGGGTATCTTCTGTCCGTTCCCTTTTTGGGCACCTACTTCCAAATTATTTTCCCAGTATGAACAATGAAGATAAATGACATCTAATACAATGAGATCTAAGCATAGTCAATCTTGCTTTTTAAAAATGAACTTCTAAATGAAGTCAGAAGAACCAAGTCCTAAAGGCTCCTATTATTTCCCCTTTGCTGGTTTTAAAGGGCGTCTAGGCCGACTTTGCTCAGTGTCCATGTACACACAGACGTTCCCCCATAACAGCTCCTTCCTGTCTAGGGCAGAGATAAAGCTTATCAAACGGAAAGCCACTTCCATGCACCACCACGCTTCGTGCTGATGGGAGTTTCTTGTGTGTAGGAACGTCATAAATTGTGGCAAGGTTTTTCTTTATGTCATGACAGGTTATTAGGGTGGCGGCTGATTTCAAGTCTGTTTTTTCCAGTGACTACAGTGAGATTTAGATCAAATGCCAAACTCCTCATTGTCCAAGGTTTTTTGCTGAACATAGAAAATCAGTCCCTTTAACATTCACAAAATGCATAAGCAGTAGTAGATGCATAAAAGAGATACTTTGGATTAATTTGACTCACAAAATGAGGTTATGAATCTGTGAGTAAACTTCCTCAATATCATAAGATAGAGAGTTAAACAGAATTTCAGAATGGATATGTGTGAAATAATTACGCTTTAAGTCTTGCCTTGCATTTTTGGTGGAAAGAACGGCAGAAACATGCACTGCTGAGCAGCAGAGAGCTCAATCTTCACTCAATCGTAAATAAGATAGATACACTTTGAACACAGAACTTCCAAGGAATGCAGAGGAACCTTTTCAGGATCATCCATGGTTTCCGTTGGTAGGTATTTGGTAACTAACCAGAAAAATTGTGTTAACAGTCATCCAAAATCCTGTTATAGCCAACCTAGAAGAACATTTTGCAAAACAGAAGAGTTACAATCCCATCCTTTGTGTATTTGATTCAAACACACTGATGTTATAAACTGTAAGCTGATAAATGGAGCTAAAATATCGGTAAAAGAACAGAGTTTTTAACCATGCATAACACAGAAACAAATTGTTAAACTTACTCAATTCTAAAGGCCTTTTCCATAATTTCTGCTAATGCAAAAGACTCCTGAGGCAACAAGACAGCTTACCTGCCAGCTTTGACATTTCTATAACCAAATCAATATTTCAGAAGCCGTGCACTATAAATCTGATGTTGATTTGAATTTCCTGAAAGTAATAAATGATCCAATTAGAAAACAAACAAAAAGGTGAGAATAATTACACTGTTTATTCTTCCATGATGATAAGGTGAGCTTGACAAGACAGAATGCTCTTCCTAAACCCAGAGTCTGTCTATGCTTGCAATTGATCTCAGGAGTTAAAGGTTTTGTTTGCATTTTTAACGTGCCAAGTTAAAATGCATTGCCTTGATAGAGATGTTAAGAAGTAGCTTGCTTACAGGATCTCATACCCTTCATTTTATATTCCTCTCACTTATTGCAGAATTTCAAAGGCATTTGGGGATATATTATCTATGTAGAAGTAAGTCTTAAACTGCAATGATTTACAGTATCACACCTTTTAAAATCCTTTCTCAACAGCTCTTTTCTGCACATTATCACTCACGAATTGGAATTCTTACATTGTTAAGTAATTACAGAGATTTATTTTTTTTAATGAAAGAACACTACAAAAAGTAAGAAGTCCAACTTTCTAGTTTCCTTTTTGCATGTGTAGGTGCAATCAAAACCAAAGGCTGTTCTGTTAAGTGTCTGTTCTGTGATCTGCCAAAGCAGGATCACCTAGATCAGACTGGACAGGAATGCATCCAAGTGGGTTTTGAATATCTCCAGAGAAGGAGACTCCACAATCTCTCTGGGCAGCCTGTTCCAGTGCTCTGGCAGTCTTAAAGGAAGGAAGTTTGTCTTCATGTTGAGACAGAATTTCCTGTGTTCCAGTTTGTGCCCATTGCTCCTTGTCCTGTCACTGGGCAGCACTGAAAAGAGTCTGACCCCATCCTCTTGACATCTGCCTTTAGACATTTATAAGCAGTCTCCTCCAGTCTTCTCAGTCTTCTCCAGGCTAAACAGATCCAAGTGCGTCAGCCTTTCCTCATCAGAGAAGTGCTCCAGTTCCTTGACCATCTTTGTAGCCCTCCACTGGACTCTTTCCAGTAGTTTCCTGTCCTTCATGAACTGAGGGCCCAGAACTGGACACAGCACTCCAGATGTGGCCTCACCAGGGCAGAGTAGAGGGAGAAGATGACCTCCCTCAACCAGCTGGCCACACTCTTTTTAATGCATCCCAGGAGACCAATGGCACTCTTGGCCACAAGGGCACATTGCTGCCTCATAATCAACTTGTTGTCCTCATTGAACTTAGCAAAGAGTTTGGCCTACAGCAGGGATCTCAAAGGTGCTAGTGGATTTGGTTTTGGGGTCTCCAAGTACCACTGTTCACACTAGCCAAAGTGAGAGCATGGCACCACTGAACTCTTCAAAAATCAGCTCAGAAGAACCACCAGATCTGCGCTACAGGAGATAGATACAGAATATCCCTGTTGTGACTCACAGTGGTTTCCTATGGTATTCTCCAGGAATCAGATAAACCCCACCAAACCATTCTCATCTAAGAGTAAGACATTTACTGTAAACTTGACTTAAGAGTTTCCTTCATAGAAAATGGACAGAACTACCCCAAAGTGTCAAGTCATGCTGTTTGCTTGAGGTACCTATTTCAGGGCTAGGTGGTACTTATACCTTCTCTCCACGCACGTCCACTCATCCTAGATGATAGCTTCCAAAGAGATGCCTAACTATTAGGAAACTAGGGCCAAGTCAGATGAATCCTCACCTTTGGAGATCATAATAAGAAGGTCAAAAATTGGTTTGTGTGACAAAAGAATAATTAAAAATCTGTTTTTGTCAAAAAACAAATCTGAGGAAATCATGCTGATTGGTCAATTGCTTGTTTGCTCTCCATTCCTCCTCCACAGGTTTTGTGTTTTTTGTTTTGTTTTGTTTTGTTTTGTAAAAACTTATCAATTGATTTGAACAAAAGCTATAGAAAAAGCAGAAGTTCAGAAGATACTGAATCTTGAGGAATTCTTTAAAAATAGACACCTGAGTAATGAGAAAACCCCAAGTAGTCTGGACCAAGGGAAAAGCCTCAGTATGACTTGGTGCCATGGAGGTCATGGTATACATAGATGTTACTGAATGTCCAACCTGTGCGAAACCAACATTGAAAGTCTTCTGAAACAGACTTCAGTGGTTTCAAAGGTCACAGGACTTGCTTTATTAGTTAGTTTTTTATGTGTACAGTAGAAAACTGAAACCAGAACCCTTAATAATTCAATAGTAATAGCAGCACTATCATCAATTTAAAAACAAAAAACCGAAAGACAACAGTAGAAAGATACTAAAATAAAAGATATTTTGCTGTTTTGCACAGTACCATGTGTATATGTTTCCACTGCGTTGTCTTTGTACTCATTTGCACCGAGCGAGGTGGGAGTAGCACAAGCCTGTGCCATGATGGAGGACGGTAACGATTTCCACCCACTTTGCTCTCTGACTGTGCGAGGCACGGGGCAATGGTGAATCAACCCCAGTAATTCCATTCCTGAGTGCTGAGGTTGCTCTGGATGTTTCCAACACCAGGTTTTGTTTTGCCACATCTCATAAAAAAAAGGCCCTGCATTTATTGTTCTCAGAGGTTTTACTGTTTTTTCCCCCATTGCATTGCTATGAAAATTGTTTCATTCTTATTCTAATACTGTGGGCTTCGAGAATAGATCTCCTTGCCTGGCATTCCTCTGAAATATGAAAGAGATGCCCTCTGCAGCAAGCTTAACACTGCTATCATCTGCATAATAAAGATAGGCTGTATGTATAGAATATGCATACACACGTATAAATTTATACTGATATACTGTGTGGGCACAAAGATAAACAGAATAAGAATCACAGTAGCAGAATAGAGGAAGAAACCTCTAAGTCAGTGACTGACATCAAGAACAGATCTCATCTGTCAAATGACTGAATTGAGGGGCTTTTATGAACATCTCTTCTAGGACAAAGTACTTTGTGTGTGGAAAATAAATGTACACAACCTGATAGTGTGTGATTTCCCTAACAATTCCACAGAAAAAGTTGTTTCTCACTTTTTCTTTTTTTTTTTTTTTCCCTTGACTGTTTTCTCTCACCTCCTCTCCCAACACAAAATTAAATAATTGGTTTCTTAAAAATACATGTGCTAAATTGTGTATCTCAATATGGGTAAAATTATCTACTTAATCCGGAGTTCAGATGCTCTCAGAACTGCTCCAAATGTCTCACAAATAATTAAAAATATTACAGTTACATCAGAGATATTTTTCTTGCAGATCTGTGGGGAATTTGCTTACATGATTGTTATTGCTTTTTCTTGAGAGATGTAAAGTAAGGCAAAGAGGTGCATGAAGAGCAACATTTATGAGGATTATATCATCAATGTTATTTCCACAAATACAGGTTGTCAAGAGTCTGCTAATAATAACATTTGCTTATATTCAATTGCAGAATCAAATATCAACTGACTCAGTGAAATGAGGCAAAATTAAGATTTTAGTGGAAATTTTCTGATGGCACATCTTGCAATTGGAAATTTCGTCATTGGCATAGGGCCTTGATTCAGAAAGGCACTCTTATCTCGCTTTTTTCATGTGATTGTGCCCCAGTTGAACTCAGTGGAACCACAAACATGCTCAGGTTTCATGTGGGCTGAAGAAGTTTGCTGAATCAGCACCTGAGCAGCAAGAAGAAAATGTCCTTAACTGTGGAATCACATTAATGACTCAATAAAAAGGCAAATATTTTCAGCTAAAGGCTTTTCTCCAGGAGGAGATATAATCTGCACTTTGCAATGAATCTATTTGCATTAAAGCTCTTTTTTTCATGTAATGAATTTTTCCAACTTTATAACAACATGTGATTTTTTAACTCACTTCTATGTACCTTTTATCAAGCCCACTGTGGGTTTCTGATCTACCTTTTAGGCTCCAGTAAACAGTAAGCATGTTGATTCTTGTCTGAAAACAAGTCTTTCTGTATGAACGTGACTTAGTGCAAGCCGCATTTGACTGGAATGGACAGTGGTGCTCTTCCAAACCAGAGGCTCAGACACCACCTTGCCCCCCATTAGGGGTTTTTGAGTCCCTAACACCACAAAAGCGTCACAGAAGGAACTAAAAAGCAGATTTTTTTTTTTTTTTTTTGCAACAGCACCAAGTAGAAGAAACTTCTTCTTTATTTAAAAAAAAACAAAACAAAAAAAAAAACAGAAAAGAGGGGGTAAAGGAAAACTTAAATAAAAGTGTTTGATTTGCTTATGTTCTTTGAAGCTTTTCTTTGTAAGCAGGGAATCAGTGTGGGGAGAGGGGAGAGGGGAAAAGGAACCAAAAATAATTTAAGAAAACATTGAGTTCTGTCTTTGAATTATATAAAAGCAGCTGCATTTGATTTAATTTTTCTTTAACATAATGTACTGTATAATCACCGGCTTCGTCATCCCCTGGGCCCGAGCTTCCTCTTAGCACAAGCTTTGGGAGCTGTGCCATAGAGTTCAGTGGAAGCAGAATTTGACCCATGCTTTGCTTTAAAAATAGAGTGTTACCTCTGTTGCTGCTCTCCCCTCTTAGAAACTCACTCTTTTGAGATGCAAAATGGTCATAAATATTGCTGCTTGTTATGCCATCAGCCGCCTTCTCCAAGGTAAAAGCCCACAGTCCTAAGGTTCATCAGCTGGATGGAGAAATAAATGGAGGCAGGAGAAATGTTGCAATCTCCCAAAGGGACTGACTACAAGGCTCGTTTCAAGCCGACTTCTTAACCCAGAGCATGGTTAAGGGAGGGAGGAAGAGGATGAGGGACTGCATGGAGGGAGATGAACTTGTTTCTCCATACACTTAAAGGCTGGCTGTCTTCCAAGGTAAAGTGCCTTACTTTCATGAGGGTGAAAGAAAGTTTTGCCAGAGGAAGAGTTGTCCCTAAAAAAGCATTAGTGAGAATTTGAAATTAAAACAGTGTTGAAATATGGCAACATTTCTTCAGTTATCAAACAGGGCTAAATGATACTTTAGTTTTGGGGTTTTTTTTTCACCTCTCCCAAAACACAACCAGAGAGGACCATGGTGTTTCAGAGATTATTTTAGCTATTAACCATGGACAAATAGATATTAATTGAGTCTGTCTCCATATGGAGTAAATAAGAAAATTTATAGCACATTTACTAAAACTGAAATCAGAACAATACATAGTCATTTTAGCCTTTAAGCCTGAAAATGCAAGTAAAATGAACAAAAGGAAATAAATAATAATTTGTCGCTCCTACCACCTGGGGAACTCACAATGTACTCTAAACAGTGTTTAATTAAACATTACTGGACCCCGGTTCAGTAAAAAGAGAATTATTTCTTAACTGCTTATTTTAGGGGAGAGAGCCTTTGGCCTTCAATTACTATAAATTACACAGAGGGCGAGTGTGGACAAGCAGGATTCAATAGCCTTTAGTCAGCCTCATCTTTGCAACTCTGGAAAGCAAGGTTCTTTTTACAGTCGGACTTGACTCTGCAAGCCCTGAAGTCAAAAACAAAACTCACATTTTCTTCCTGGGCACAGACACAGACCCCTGCTCCTCTTGGGTGTGGGAGTTAGAACTTAACTTTGCGTTAGAGCTGTTTTGCTGTACCAATAGTTTTTCTCTCTTTTTTTTTTTCTTTTTTTTTTTTTTTCAAAAAGTGGATTTCCCCCCCACCCCACATAGCTCTCAACGTGGTTTCAATGTACTCATCTTCCTGAGATCAGTTTTACCTGATAAAAGCGCAAAGCCATTATGGCCTTATTTGTCAATTTGGTGCGTAGAGGAGAAATGCGCAATTGAATGTTGAGGTTCTGCAGCTCCTCCAGCATGTGGTGATTCATTAGGACATTATGTGGTAGGTAGTTGCACTCTGGCATGCTCTAGGCATCATGTACACTGCCGTTTGAAACAGAGCAACATAATAAATCCTCTTGTTAATAACTCTAAATGATGACTTATGCCCTGGAAATTCCTTTTCCTCCTGGCGCAAAAAACTATAATCTCTGTGGTGCTGCAGAACGGAGTAGACACCCTAATACCTTTACTGGAGGTGAAGCAATATGTACCTCATTAGCAGGCCACAGATCAAACTATTAGCAACATGGTGGGAAACAAGCTAGGATTTGGTGGGATTTATAAAAGGTCATCTGGAGAGAGCGTGCTAAACAGCTTTTTGGTTTTGCAAATGCCTCTAATCAACTGATTTCCCACTCACTGGGCACAGGGAAGACATTTTATCCCATTGAGCACAATAGTTTGGCAATGGTGATTACATGGGATTAAAGCTTTACGTATCTCATGAAAGCTGCAGCAGTTCCTCCTGGTAAATTAACCTTAGTGTTTTGTGACAGAGAGGAGGAAGCCCATCAGCTCATCTTTGTCTCCTTTGCTCTTTATCTCTCTGCGTTCATAACAGGAGGGAAAGGAGAACTAGAAAACACTGCAATACCTGCCACAAGCAAACACTGTGTAGTTGTCCTGCAGTAGCCTAGAGGGTCAAATCTTTAGTCCATACATAATATAACCAGGGGAGCGTTCAGCAGCTCAGTGAAGTCTGAGGCCTTCTACTTGATGTGTTGTAGCGGCATCGGCCAACTGTATCCTTAAAGGAATCTTCATCTTAATAAAATTTTACTTAGCATTTCTTTTTAAGACAAAACTATATCAATGGTTGTTAACAGAGGTCAGCATTTTTATTCCGCCACGCAGAAAGGGAAACTGAGGCAGGAAGCCAATTCACTTCAGCCCGTCTTGCGAGGCTCCTGAAGCTGCAGGACTTTGGTCACATAATGAAAGAATATTTATCGTATCTTACCTTTCCCACTCAGTTCCTTACAGGAAGGCCCACTCACTGTGAACTCCCAGTTTGCTGAGTTCACCAAGAGAGAAGATGGGCTCTTGTTCCCTGTGTGCATTCTTTCCAGCCCCGGGAGCCCCCAGTTCGCCCTGGACAACTCAAGAGGTTTGTGCATGCTCTCCCAGTCCATCACGCATCCTCTTCAGAGAAGCGTGGTGTTGGTGCTTCTCCTCCTGGACAGGAGGAGTAAGGTACAGGATTCCCTGCCTAAATTCAGGTCAGAATCATCCTTACTGGTATAACAAAGTTTAATTATCAGATGTTTTTTAAAATGCACAGATTAGCTCCTGGCTATGATCTTTGTCTGGTCTTTGGTTCATTCCTCTCAGCTCATAAAATAGCTTTACATGCAGATGTAGCAGACAAAAAAACAATGAAAGGAAATCTGAAGCTTGGCTGCTGCTCATCCAATTTTGTGTTAAAACCCACACTTGGGAAATTCCTTTTTAATTGGTCCCTCCAAGGCCTGGAATATTTATATGTGTGCATAAGGTGTCAAGACCCGAACATGCCAGGTTAAATGGTCCATCTTATTTTAAAAAGATGCCTACAGAAACATTTAGACAGAGTTATTTCACTGATGTCTATATCAAGAAGATGTTTTGCCATTTCAAAGGACATGAAAAGCATGAGAGAGGAAGGAAGACTGGTTCTCTGACCGCTTTACTAGTGAGAGTGGCGTGACAGCAAGAGACAGCAGGCTTACATTAGAAAATTTAGGTTCCCTTCCTATCTAAGCCTGTTACTAAGCCTGGATCATTTAAATCTTTCTAGGTTTCTGTTTACTCACCTGTAAAACAGAAATAATGTTTTTCTGAAATTCCTTAGAACTCTTTTCTTTTCTTTTTTTATTTTTTTGAAAATGACTAACCTTTTCAATTTGACAGAATCTTTCTTCTGCATAACTTAGTAAAACAGAAGACAGATTGTCCATACGGTCCAAATACAGGCACTTAATTAAAGTTAGGTGCTTAGGGAAGAAGCAGATTTACAGCGGGGTGGATTAAGACCACCTTACTTGAGAGGATGCCATCATCCAGAGAGCTTGCACTGGCCTGTGAGGGATTTTAAGGGGGAGTAACAGGACTGTACACAGAGAAAAAGCGACATTCTCTGAGTTCGCGACAGCAAGTATCGGAATCAGTAATTCACTGTTATTTGTAAACTCAGTATTTGTGAGGGCTCTTCCCTTCCCACTCCTCGATCTCAGGCTGAGCAATACCAAGGCTGTTATGAGTCACTGCGCTATCCTCCGAGAGAAGGGACGGTGCAATTCTTTCTTTTAACAGCCTACGCGGAGGTTTGCTGCTCATGGCAAAATGATTGCAGTCATTACCTCCCTCCGTGGACCCTCTTGCTTGGAGTTGAGCATATGGGGAAGACTCAGGGTCACTTTTGGTACAACTTCATATCTTTTCCTTCCTCTTCCAGGACAAGGTCATAACAAGGACAGGTTATGAAGGATGCAAATGTAAATAGAAGAGGCTTTGACTGCATGTGTGTCATTAAATGGTCTCTAATCCTCATTAAATGGTGCAAAGTGCCTGGTTTTACTGAGCTTGGAGCTGTGTGTAGAGCAGACAGGCTGCATCCACACCACACAGCCACCCCGACACGGTGCCTTGCTACGTTTCCACCTATAAAGACACAGGTCCCAAGGGTTACCCTGCAGTTATAAAACATCAGTATTGTTTGGGTTATTTTTCTGTTGCTGATTTATTTTTTAAACTTTCAGAAATAATGCAAAGGCTGCACTGAAGTCCACAAAAACAGTGTTTCTCTAGTAGAACCTGAAAGTATGTGTTCCCAGCTGGTCAGTACTAAGAAGCTGAGTGAGGTGTGTGAGGGCAGAAAGCTCACTAGAACAGTGCTGGAGGATCTCATAAGGCAAAACAACCCAAATTTGGAGCAATTTCATCCTCACGGTGTTTCACTTGCTGCCCCTGGAACTACAGTTGTCTTTAATTCTGCAGAGGACTCAATTCACTCCCAAAGAGAAGCCAAGAGCAAAGTAAGTTGCATGAAATATGGACACTGAAGACACCAGGACCAGTAAGGAAACAAGGATCTATATTTTATAATGGTGGAAATGTACCCAGTGGATCCTGGGTACATCCCAGGTCATACCAGTGCCCGAGTCTATTGAAGCCCCAGGGACAAGATCTGGCTTCTGGGAGATCAACTGTTGGCAGAGGAAGAACAAGGTGGAGAGAAAAGTGAACAAACTAAAATTGTCCCAAACGTCTTGCTGCAGCTCTGATCTTGGGTTATCTATGGTTAGACAAAAATAGGGGATACAATTTAATCAATATGTAAGAATAAGGCATCAAGAGGGGAAGTCTATACAACGTCTGCCCAGCCCTTCTCTAATTAGATGAAGATAACACTATTTCAGGATGTGTTAATATTTCAGTACAGGCTTCTGCTTTGGAAGCATTCAGCAAATGACTTGGTAAAGGGCTTTGCAGAGTAATTTCCCTTTCAGAAAGGCAATTAAAACTGCAGTACTCCTATCTCCTCACAATTTACATTGTTTTAGAACCACAGGACAAAAAATATTACTGAATGGAATTTTTGAGGGATGGGTAGAAATCAATGTAATGTATCTTTTGTGTTAAATGCCTTAGAATCTATTTTCCTGCAATAAAAATACATTTATCATATCCCTAATGCTGATAAAATATCATCTTGATAATCTATTCAAACACCTAAGAGATTTCAGTTTCTGTTTTGACATGCTCTGAATTTAAGTTTAAAAATGCATTTTGGTTTAACTGTCATCAATAGCCTAATGCAATCTCAAAGAAACAGGCACAGGCTATTCAAATATGTTTCCAGTATAAGTCGGAGATTTTCACACAAAGAATAAAATAGCTTCACAGTTAAAGACATAAATGTCAAAAACTAAGAAGAGGAAGAAAAAAGTGTGAGAAATTATGCTTTTTTATTACATTTTCTGATTTGGGTCAATTAATCATAAATCATCATAATTTTAATAAAAATAGTCTACAAAGCACAGCTAAAAAGCATGACTTAGTTCACCAAGATCTAAGAGGGTCTTTGCTGTTGAAATTTTAATTATTCAGTCTTTCAATATTCATAAGACACCTCGTTCTTTAAATCTTGAGGTGAGTCACACACTTGAGATTTAAAAATAGGAAATATAGTAAATTTAGGGTGATTCCCTGTATTTAAGCATTTTCTTTTGTTTTCTCGAATTTGAGCATTTGCAATAAAAAGTTCTCTCTCTGTAGTTTTTATGTCTAAAGCCTTACTATCACAAAACCTGAAAATTTTATGGAACTATATTACTTCAGTAAGTGAAAACCTATGAACCATGCCAGGTATTCCAAATCTCAAAAGGGAAATACGAGCTACAGTCTCTGATTGTTATTAGCAAATGGAGTTTTAAATTCTCTAATGGATGAATTTTAAGAATAGTTATGATACTAATATCTTAATAGTCCACTCACCAGTGAAATCTCAATTAGTGATTAAAACAGTACAGAAAATATTATAAAAATTATAGAATTTTATTTTAAAGATCAGATTACAAGTTTCAAGTTGTCCTACCTAACAAACTAATTTTGTTATTAAACATTATTAATTTTGTTATTGTTATTTTTGTAATAGCCTGCTATTCCTTCTCCTGTATGACAGCATTTTATTTATGGTCAGAGTACCGAGGCTCAGGATGAATTAAGTCGGGATGTAGCCTGACAATTCTTAAATTGTAACTGTAAACCCCTTCTTTGTAGCAAATATTTTTTACAACTCTCTGCCTCATTTTGTAGAAAAGCAAAAGTTACAATATCAGACTAAAGACCTATTTGTGCTGACAGCGATAGGCTTGTGTAAAGGGAGAAATCTTGGCTTTGAAGGATAAGATTGAAAGGCCCGTGTAAGATACATTTTATGTTGCAGAAATGTTTGAAAGCCTTTGAATTCTTTTTTTTTTTTTTTGCCTTCTCTTAGCCCGACAAAGGTCATGATCAGCAGCCTGAGAAACACAGACAGAGAAGCTGGGGCAATTTGACTTGAACAAAAGATGCGGTTCTGATAGCAGGATAACGTAGCTCGGTAGTTTCGTCACCATTCGGCTGCTTGTAGGAGTTCCTGTTCACCAAAAGGGACCTTTAAATTTTCGGCTATTCTGCTTATTTCCTTTCCTGCTAAGCATATTACAATTGGCGGTTGAGTTGTTTGGGTTTTTTGCTTAGGCCTACTTTTTTTGTTTTTGTTTAACTTGTGACTAGACTTTTCCATGATAACCAGAAGGTTTCTGGGTTAAGATGGAGATGTTAATTTTCATCTTGGTAGCTCCCTTATGTTCTACTTATTTACCCCAAATATCGCCTCTTTTTGGCAACACAAGTATGATCTGACTGGAGCTCTGTTAATATTACTAAGAGCGAGTTTATTTGTGTAATATGTGCGCTTCAAATTTATTTTTTCCTTTCTCTGAAACATTCCCAATGAGATAACCCTTAAGTCATACTGAGTATCTCTTTGTCCAAGAGAGTCTGGAAGGGAATTAGGGTATTGAAAACCAGCAAACTTTCTTTAATGAATTGTAATAATCTGAAGGGCCCTTGACCTCACTGAGAGTTCAAGGATATTGTGAGAGCCCCCAGAAGGAACCAAGAGAAGTTTCCTGAGGAAGTTTCTTGTCAGGAGCCTTTACCGTAGGATGCCTCTCCATTTGGAAATTTCCAGAAGTTTGAAAATCAGAAGAGCATGAAAAACACAGGGAATCAGATTACCAACAAAGCAGAAGCCATAAACGTCCCCTGGCCATGTTGGAATGAGACAAAGCAACAGCATGAGAAACACTCCCCATTTTGAGCTAGAATTCATCAGAAGTCCAGGCACATAATTTGTATACTTGATCGGTCTCTAACCCAAAAATGTGTGATGGTTTTGTTGTTCAGGGTGGTGCTTAGCTTCAGTTTCTAAGCATTAGATCTTGATGTTTTTCTCTGCTGCATTGAGTAGACCTCTTGTGTGTTACTCCTCCCTGCTATTAATGGAGGAAACGTGCCGATGTTCTTAGATTGTTGTTTAGGTCTGTAGCAAAGAGGCTCTGTGAGGACAAGTGGCCACTCTTCTTTAATGCTTCTGTCCACCAAATAATACACAGATTTATGGAAATCACACAGCATAAAAATCCTGCACCTCAGATGACAGGCCCAAAAAACCTAATGTAATTCAAGTAGTAAATATTAACAGCTAAATATTTACTCTACCTACATTTGTATGAGGGGACCTTTCCTCCTATATATTACTTTACCTACTTCAACACTGGTAAGTCCCTGAAGAGTGCTGCCAAAAATGTATATTTTTTAAATGAGCAGCAATAAAAATTCCCCATAGTAAGTTTAAATCCTGATAATGGTGCACTTTTATTGCATTGTACTGAACTTTTACCAATCAGTCCAATTATGGGCTAATTCATTCTCATCACTTTGGGAAGCTTTTTTTTTTTTTTTTTTTTCCAAAGCCCTATCTGATTTTTTGCGTATGAAATGCTTACAAAGGGAAGTTAATAAAAGAGCAGTTCATCTGCATATACAAAGAAAGATCATAATATAAAAAATTGCCACATTAGAGAAGTCTAGACCTTGACTATCTGTCATATATTTTTATAACGTCTTATCACTGCGCTATCTGATTAAGTAGTGAAATGGTTAAGATAAATGAGACTTAATTAGCGGAACTGATACCTGTCTATTGCAAGTCTTAAATTTGCATCTGGGAGCTCTGATTTTCAGAAGTGGGAAGTGCACTGCAGTTCTTCTTTACCCTTTGAAATCAATGGGAGTTTTCCCTGCAGTGAAAACAAATGCTCAAGGTTTCACCCAAAGCAAAATGAAACTTTTGCCATCTACTCATCCCTTTGACTCATGACCTAAAACATGGGGAGACAAGCAAATACTGGAGCTGAGATGGAAGGAGAAGAGGAAGAGCCTAGACTTGACTTTTAACATGTCAGGTTGCAGAGCTCAGCATGTGGAGATAAATAAGTTGTGTAAGGGAAAGGGTTGGTACCGATTATTTTCTCTCTGGAACAAAAGTAACCAAAAAATGGCTCGGGTTTTTTCAGCTTTGCTTGTGGAGCAAAGTATTTACATTTGAGCTCAGGGCTTAGATGGCCAGTTGCCATCAGTCTCAACTATTTCAGTACGAATGGGCTGTAGCATAACTTCCCCGCCAAACGCTCTCTGTGCTGAACAAACGATTCACCACAGAGCTCAGAGATGGGGTATTTACATTCATTTAAGTTTGGTATAAACATTTACAGAACATTAGGACAAATACCAGCATTCTCAGCTAAATGTCTGACCACAATTATTTCTGATGAATAAATGGCTCATAGAACGACTCTGAGACGAGAGGTTTTTTTTTCTTTCTTTCTTTTTTCCTCTCAAACCAAAGGACTTTGAAAAAAACAGTGCACTATGCAGCTAAACACACTGTGCAAAGGTTCATGTAGAGTTAAAGAAAACCATAGATGTTTGCGAGATTAGGGAGTGAATATCTAGATTAAACCAGTTTATGTTGTCCTGCATCTGCTGTTCTGTTTTTTCCTTCAAAATCTTACCTTCAAATCTGACCCCAACAGACATGCCTAATTCAGTGAAGATGCTTTGTGCTGACCAAGTACTTTTTAAACCAAATATTATGAGCTGGCTCCTGCAAAGGTACTTTTCCCACTGGAAGTGGTGGCATGAGGGCTGTTGACTACAGCATAAGAGAGTATTTACTAAATATTTCTCGGATACGCCTGACTGTGAGAATAAGGATTCCACTCAAACATACCTAGGACTACCCGGTCTAAATTGCACATTTTCTGCTTAGTTTTAGCACAACTGGCAAATGTATTCTCCCTTACTCTTCTTTTTTTCTTAGGTGTTTTTTTTTTTAATTTATTTTTAAGCATGCCATAGACAAAAATTGCAGATGCAAAGATTTCTGATCAGTGCTGTTTCTGCAATGTGACCGATTCATCTTCACATTAGAAGCTACATTAACCTCTCTGGACAGCATCAGAGATGGAGGGCTCAGGAGTGATGCTCCCTCTTATCTGTGCTACAGGAAGGGTTCATGTAACTGACAAAGACAATTTTGAGGCAACGCTGAGAAATCAGGTGGCAAGAATTCAGAGTGAGACCTGTTCAGGCACTTCCTAACTTAATCTTTGAAGAAAACCAGTCAAATTATGATCAATGGGATTCCACACACAAAAAAAGCGCCCCAAAATTATCAATGTTCCCAATGCTGTTTTCTGAGTATTTCTCATAGCTGGAGCAGTCCAGCAATTGTAGGACTCACTTAACACATCAGAAATAGTTCTAGTTTCAGCTCTGACAAACCTGGGAGCTGAACCTGATTTTCAGGCATCTTGAATGAACATGTAGTTACGAGTCTGTTGACTATTCTGGGATGTGTCTTTCTTGTTTTGGGGGTGATTGTGTTTGATTAGTTGTCTTTCATGACAATAATTTAAAACATCTGATGGAAACAACTTATTAATAGCTCAGCATTTCTGAGAGAAACTATATTCTCTTTTTCTGCACACACACACATACACCCCCCATTCCTTTGAGCTGCTGTTCATCCAACTAGGTAAATAAAATTTCTTGGGACTCCTGACCATTAAAATACAATTCATTACTAGTTTCCCCAAACACCCTAATTTGCAAGGGTTAATTGTTGATTTGGTTCAGATCCCTGATCCCATGAAAGGCAGACCCTCTTTTCAGTAGGGGACAGAAGTCTGTGGGATTCCTATTGATTCCTGGAAGCATCAGTCTGGCAGACATCAGAACCTGGGAGCATCCAGGCCTTCACGGTAGAAGAAGACATCTCCAGGTGGAAAGAAATCCCATCCTATGGGGCTTAAAGCCATTAACAGAGACCCAAGTGTAAAGCAAAAGTTTTTTCTAGATTTGTTTTTCATACAGTATGATGACTGATGAACCTTAGCTTTGAATTCCTGATTTCTACACTTATCACTGACATAATTTTGGATAGGAACACATTATTTCATTAAAAGAGAACAAAAAATATCACTAACACCCTGCATCACCTCATGAGTTGTTGAAGTCAAGCTACTTTACAGGATTTAAAAGCAGAAACAGAAGGAAAACAAGCTCCGAGCATTTAGGTGAGGCTCAGATGAAAATCAAGACCACTTTGGTCCCCCTTACTTCCCTGCACGATGAACACAAACTGAGTTTAAAAACATGAATGCTTCACAGCGGTAGCACTTTACACTCCTTATCCGAAGGTGCAAGAGACTGCGTGACAGCCAGAACAGTGATGAATCCTGTCTGAAAAGTTGCATGCACATTCAGGGAGGGGGTGTGGGAGGGAATTTTAATGAGTTCAGGATTTCTGGCTGCAGAAGCTTTAATCATCAAGTCTCCCCCCAGAATGAAGAATATTCATGCTTACAATAATTAATACTGAACAGGAGATTTATATCAATCTGACAGATAGGAGATGAAATTAACTGTGCTTTCATGTACAATTTTAAGTAGGTCAGATAAGAACATCTATTGTAACCAACTTTTATTTTATAGATAGATATACCCTGACACATACAGACCCACACGTACACATTATGTATGTCTATAAAAATCTCACACACACAGCAGAATCTCCTTAACCTCACATTTTCAATCTACCTATTTCTTTCCCTGGAGCCCACCCCTCTTCCCCTCATTGATTCATAGGCTCTAAGGTGAAAGGGGATGGTTGTGATACAGTCAGATGTTCTGCAAACACAGGACTTAGAATGCCACATAATAATCCCTACATTGCATCCTGCCAGTTGAGGCTGGACTGAGCATACTGAAAATACTTAAATAAAACAGCCTCCTATGCTGCATTGGTTTTTCTCCAAATTTTGTTCTTTTTCTTTTACGGAGGTAGGCTGGATCAGCATCAGTGATCTAAAAGTGCTTCCTCTTTTAATAACATTTCCCACAAAGTAGTGAGAGCAATAGTAAGAATACAACTNAAAACAAGGTGATGGCAAAAAGAAACAGGAAAAAAAAAAAAAAAAAAAAAAAGAGGTGTCAGAATATGGCACTGATGTGATGGGGTTTCAGTTAACTTAGTTCTCTGAAGCTGTTCATTAGCTGTTCACAGCACTTGGTGCTTCAGAATTGAATTCCTTCAACAGATAACGGAAATGCAAATAAAAGATGTCTCTATCCTGCAGTGTAATCGACATGCATATTTTTAACACCAACCTAAATTATAAAGAAATGACAAGTATTTTTTTTTCAAAGCATCCAGGCTCCTTTTCAGTGATGCTGTTTTACCTATTTTCTCAAATCAAAAAGTAAACCTGGTTTTAATATTTATTTAAGACCTTACCTGTTGGCTGTATTAACATATGTCTGCTTGAATAAAATTATTTATTTGTGTGTGAATCATCTAGGGAAAACATTAAAACCTGAAACCAAACTCTGAAACATTGTTTGATAATAGTTTAGGTTAAATGTCTTGCTTTACTTTTCCATCATCTGTTTTCTTCCTTGTTGAAAAGTAGAAAGAAGGGAAACAGGAAAAAATAGGAAAAATCTCAATAGACACAATTTGGGAAGAATCTTTACACAAATTAATTTAGTTGACTAAAAGAGCTGACAGTATTTTTTATGGAAAATACATAAATCTTGTTCTGAAATACTAAAGTAATTGACCTAGGGCATGCCTGAAGTAATACAAATGTTACAGCTATGTGACATAGTGACATAGTCACTAATCAACACTGTGTACGTAACTAATCATGTACATAATCATAATTCTGTCCTTAATTACTTGCTGAACTGAGGACTAGTCCAAAGCCCCTATAACTCTGTGTCAAGCCTCTGTATGGGATTTTAGTTATCCGAGTTATTTCCTAGTCCTGCTCCAGTGTTCCTAGTCTTGCCACCTGTGTTCAGGAGGTATGGAAATTAGGTGAAGTGGGCTCATATTTGATATTAAGTTGGACTGTTGCTCCTAAAGTAGGTTCCCAGTTAAGAGTCTGAAGGTAGATGGAATGAAGACCTACACTGGTGAGCTCGGGGCAGGACCTGAACTACCCAAACTTCCAGCCAAAGCAGTGAAGCTGGTGAATTGGGAGACAAACACTTGAAGGGCTCTGAGTATATAATAATTACAAGGTGTAATTCCCCTTGCGTGTGAATAAAAAAGCAAGGGGAGAGAGAATCAGGACAAGAGGTCTGCTTTTAATTATTTTTTTTTCTTATTAAGACACTCTATTAAAAAAAAAAGTCCCCTTTGGTAACTGCAACCTTAACTTATCACATGAGAATCAACAAATGAAACTAAGTGAGAAAAAAAGTGAAATTGTCTAGACCAAATTGCAGGCAGCGTGGTGAAAAGTAAATTGGGAAGTTTAGCATTCTTTCATTTTTAATAACCTGAGGTGTTATCAATAACGTGTGCAATTAATTTTTTTAAGATGTTCATTTCAGATCAATAACATCCCTATGAAACAGCCAAGGACATTTATCATATTTAAAACAGGAAAGTCCAAACTCTATGGTGAAATTGTACCAATTAACATTAGTGAGGATGCAACTCTATTATTTTCTGGTCTGTTTTGTGTGTGTGTGAAGTTGTCAGCCAAATATATATTAAAAAAAAATAAACTTTGAATGGGTGCATTTCTCTTCACATCTTCTCCTTCTCTGTAGTTATGCATTTGAAGTGTGGAAAATGAGTATTTGGGGAGCTAAGAACAAGTATTCCTGAAACTGTTTAGGTTCTGATTCTCAGGGAAGTTATTTTCTGTAGAGGTGCTAAAAATATTAGCCCTCAGAATAGCACGAGTTGACCGCTGCAAACACTGTAATTTAAGGACTTGTGTGCTCTTGGGTCGCATTTAATAGTTTCATGTGGGCATTTTAGGTTTTTCCCATGAAATATTTTTTCTTGAGATGCAGGCTTTGATTCAGTTGACAGAAAACTAATAAATTCAACAGTGCGTATATACGGGCTTTCTGTCATAAACATGAGGGCAAATTCTCGACAGAGAGGCACAGGTCTCTCTTCCCAAAATAAAACAGCGCTGCCCATGGCACCAGTGTCTGGTGGATCAGACCCTTAACTGGCCTGGCAGCTAAATGAAGCTACAGCTCTTAGTGGAGGAACTGATCCTGTCAGCCCCTGCAGGTAAATGACTGCTTTGGGAACCGACGTCAAATCGGTGACAATCCTGAGCATGAAACTCTAACATTTGCAGCCTGCTTTGTATATGGCCCAGGCTGCTGGTATTTACACCTCGGACTTTGTGGTTGCAGCATAAATGGAGCAGCTACCATTTTGCCATATTCCTACTGGAAATAAAGTGCTGCAAGACCACTGCTGGAGCAAACTCAAATGCAGTCCACTCCCGATTGCCTTATTTCCCCCCTCTTTTTAACTCCTCATTCTTTTCTTCCTGCTTCCTTTCTCATAGAAATGCTCGGTGAATAAGGATAGAATCATCCAAACATCATAAAGACTTGAAACGTCTCTGTAAGCACCCTCAGCATTACAACAAGGCAAAAATACCCAAGATGACCTAAGACATATTTCTTTACGGTTTTGTCTAGAAGGCTTGTTTTACAAGGGATCCACCCTTCATATTTCCTTTGTTGTTGTTTATTACTATCATATAAGAAAGCAAACAGTGCTGTACCCAACACATCAGAATACATTAAGAGAATCTTCGAACGAGCTAAACCATAGCTCCTCATTTGAAGGGAGGGGAAGAAGTAAAGAAAAATTAAAGTTGAATTTTGTTTCCTCACTACTTCTGTGGGAGAAAAAGTGCCCTGCTCTTGTAAGATGGTTCGACCTGTTGTTTTGAACATGATATGCCTGGGAGACAGTATGGAGCTAACTATTTGCTTGCGTATTAAGAATTATTTTTCTATATAGGAAACCTGAAGACTTTATTCATTTTTTTTGTGACTTTAATGTTTTTGATATCTAAAGTTCATGAAAAATCCATGTAATTGGTACAGAACTTTTTTTTACTTGCATCAAGCCCCCTAATCTTTGAACATTAGAATAATTTTGCATCTAGCCTGGGGTAAATTAGTTTCTTCAGGGTTTTTTTTTCAACTTTCCAGCATTATTTATTTTCAATTTGAAATTCTTTTAATATCAAAGTGGATGTAATTAATTCTCTGTTTCTGATGATCTGAAAATTAAAATGAAAAATTACAAATAATATATCAAAGAACTTTCACAAAATATACCTGACCAAAATAGTTCAGGTTTACTGAACCTACATATCAATTTTTGCAGGGGTTTTTTTCACCCTATATATAAAAGCCATGCTTTAGTGCCATCTAGTGCACTGAGAAATCACAAAAGAAACTCCCCTGAATGTTTATGCTCATACCTTGCAATAAACACTTCAAAACTCTAGATTAGAGCCATGGTTATCATATTAAGTAAACAGTGAAATGACTTTTAATTACCTATTTGGACCCTGACTACATGTGACTGATGGTGAGTGTAAAGCAAGAGTTTCAGGTCTTTTCTTGCCAGCCATTACTGAAACTGAAAAAGACTCAGGAGTTCAGTTTTAATCTCTTTCTCCTCTGGAAAATTAGAGGTGTCTCAAAAGAATTCTAGCTCTCAGCTAAATATCATGAGTTTGACACCTAATTGCTGGATACACAAAATACTGTGTGTTGTAGAGCCTGAGTTTCTCCTTTTCCATAACTGAACACTAAGTGTCTTGATGCCAGGAAAAAAAAAAAAAAAAAAGGGCAAAAATCCCAAAAGCCTGCTGATGCACAGTACAGCTAGTAAGAATGAAAATTTGACCACGTATTCAGTATTTTTACTCTCCTGGGGTTTTTTGGTTGGGTTTTTCTTTTACAGATTTTGTCGATGAAAAATGAAAGCTGAGCAGGTGAGAGACACTGCCCTACTGCATTCACCTCATAATGGCCATCCCAAGAAGAGAATTTGGGACTCAGAGTCTGACCAGATAGCTCTCTTACCAATGGTTCCTTTGGGTTTTGGAGAATTAGATTATTTATCAGCATAGGCACCCTGATAGAGTGTGTGTGATTCATAAATAGCTAGCAAGGTTTGAGAGGTTAGAGTATTTGATTAGTCGATCTGAGGTTAGATATTTGTACAGGAGAGGTGAGATCTGCTGAAAGCATTCAGATCTTTGGAGACTGAGACACTGATTATGGGCACCGATTTTACAGCAGGCACATGCAGGTTGTCAGGTTTGACAGATAGCGTGTTTGAAAACAGGTGGAAGATTCCTTATCCCAAATCAAGGCAAAATCTCTTCCCTGGAACTTTTACTACTGAAGGGGGAGGTGATAGTTTTGATCAAAAGGTGAGACTCATTCTAACAATCTTGCAAAACTGATAATCTGTGCTGATTCCCTATATATGTCCCTGATAAAGATTTCTCTATCTTTTTTTTTTTATATGTACTTTGAGTCTAGTATGGCAAAACATTTTCATGTAAAAGCCAGATACACGTAGTGTGATATCTGAGTTCATTGCCTGGGTGACTTGGTAGCGGCTGAGGATCAGGACAGAAGCATTGGAAAACTGCAAATCTTCCCCAGAAGGAAACCTGCCACAATGGGTGGCAACTTCAGCATCATGTTACGACATTACAACCCTTTTTCCAAAGTGATAATAATAAATTAAAAAATCTCTCTTTTGCCTTAGGCCTTTTTGGTGACCAGCGAGCAGAGCTCAGGAGATGGAGTTCAGCTGAAGCACCAGCTCCCTCTCTGAAATGGGACAATCTGCACCACAGTGGGCCCCTAACCTCCCCGTGGACTTCCAGGTGCAAAACGATGATAATAGTCCCCTTCCAAGAAAGCGTGTGCTGGGTAGCGGTGCCAGGGGGAGGATGGGAAGGAAGAGAGGAAGGAAGAGGGCAGCACATCAGATGATGCCTCCGCTTCCCCGACGGTATAAGGGACCACGAGTAAATTCTTCCTGCTGATGGTTACATGACTTTCAGACCCCATGAGCTGCACGTAGCTGCCCTGAAATGATAAGATCCTCCCCCTCAAAACACAGCCCTCAGGAGAATCAGGAGTCACTGCCCTGCTCCTGCCTAGCAAAAAGAATAAAATAACGGCGATCTTGTTAAGAGAAATGCATTTGTCAGCACTCTGAATTTTAATGTGAACTGGTAGCGGATCTCAGTGATAAAGAAAAAGCCTAATGCAGATGGTAATTTTGCAGAGACCTTGCTAACACGTGTTATCCACTGGCTTTCTTTTGTTCACCGCAGTGAATTATCAACTGACTCAAGGCAATAGAGAGAAAAGTTATATTTCTCACTGTGTCACTTTCCTAACGTCATCCAAAGCTCACTGCAATAATTTAATTTTTCAGAGAAAGCTGAGAGTTTCTTACATTTCTCCCCACCGCCTTCGCAGCATTTTGTAGACAGGTATTGAACAGCGATTGACCAAAAAGTTATGATTCATAGTTTGCTGCAGGGTTCCACCAAATGCCTAAAAAATTCATTTCTCTGGGAACAAGAAGGAACCATCCTCCAGAAAGGAAGCTTGATCCAAGACACACAATCCTAGAATGGTTTGGGTTGGAAGGGACCTTAAAAATCATCTAGTTCCAACCCCCTGCCCTGGGCAGGGACACCCACTAGACCATGATCAGAAACAACCATAACCAAGGAGTATACAAGTAGCCCTGCAGAAAGGTTGTGATTAAACAACCCAAGGGAAACTTCCCTCTTAACCTTTAGCAACTATAGGTAGAGAGAGCACTATTTTTCTGCGCAAAGCATCTCTGTTAAAAATGGGGGATTTATACAACACGAATAATTATAACATTTTGATATTGTTACTTTTATCGTCTTATCAGCAAATGGGAACCTTTGGTGATAATGTGGGATGCTGTTTTGCTAGAAACTGATTGCAGAATCACAGCAAATGCACTGGAGCAATGTATATATACTGTTCAAATTATGAAACCGCATTAAGTTGTCAGATCCAAGCAAACAGCAAGAGAACGAAGATGTAGTTCCTTCCCTGCTTAACTTTAAACGTCTGATAGTTTGTTAAAATAATTTCTCTCAATAATCCTGAGCCATTCTTTTGTATCTTACTTCAGTTTCACTGTGCAGCAAGGAATTCCCCAGGTTCCACATGCAAGAAGGAATTTCCTTGATCAGCTGCAAATGCATGATCTCCTACCACTACAGCCTCATAAGTTGTCTCACTAAAGCTCTTGAAGCGAGCCGCAGTTTACACCAGTCAGCAGAATTTAGCCCACTGACTCAACCACTCTGTACAAGAGAAATCCCCACTGTCCAGCACCCCTAATTTAAGCACTGCTTCTGGAAAATGTGGAAAATAACCATTAAAGTCGTCATTAAGAGTATTGCTGGGAGTGTCATATAAATATCTTATTTACAGAAGCATTGAATGCCATATGTTCAGGGGAAGATGTGCCAAAAAGTGCTAATTACACTGTTACTTAATGCCAATCAAGTAATTACACTCAGCCCACTTAAATGCTGCCTGCGATCTGGGTTGCCTCAGCAGCTGAGGAAGGATTAGTGCCGCCCCATAATGCATGTCAGTGCCCTTTCCTGAGGGCACCAGGTATTGAATCGAACTTCTANATATATATAAAAATAAAGGTGTATAAATAAATAAATATATTAAATTAGATATGATACGATACGATACGATACGATACGATACGATATGAATGTATTTGGAACCTTCCTGGAAAACTGACAAAGTTTTGCGCTGACATGTAGCTGTGAGGAAGTGCATCGATGCGATGGACTGCAAGGCTGATGAGCAGATTTTATACCAAGCATTTCGTAGGCAGCCAAACCTGCAGGTACGGTGGTCCTGAGCATTGCGCACAACTTGTATGCNAATGCAGATGGTAATTTTGCAGAGACCTTGCTAACACGTGTTATCCACTGGCTTTCTTTTGTTCACCGCTGTGAATTATCAACTGACTCAAGGCAATAGAGAGAAAAGTTATATTTCTCACTGTGTCACTTTCCTAACGTCATCCAAAGCTCACTGCAATAATTTAATTTTTCAGAGAAAGCTGAGAGTTTCTTACATTTCTCCCCACCGCCTTCGCAGCATTTTGTAGACAGGTATTGAACAGCGATTGACCAAAAAGTTATGATTCATAGTTTGCTGCAGGGTTCCACCAAATGCCTAAAAAATTCATTTCTCTGGGAACAAGAAGGAACCATCCTCCAGAAAGGAAGCTTGATCCAAGACACACAATCCTAGAATGGTTTGGGTTGGAAGGGACCTTAAAAATCATCTAGTTCCAACCCCCTGCCCTGGGCAGGGACACCCACTAGACCATGATCAGAAACAACCATAACCAAGGAGTATACAAGTAGCCCTGCAGAAAGGTTGTGATTAAACAACCCAAGGGAAACTTCCCTCTTAACCTTTAGCAACTATAGGTAGAGAGAGCAATATTTTTCTGCGCAAAGCATCTCTGTTAAAAATGGGGGATTTATACAACACGAATAATTATAACATTTTGATATTGTTACTTTTATCGTCTTATCAGCAAATGGGAACCTTTGGTGATAATGTGGGATGCTGTTTTGCTAGAAACTGATTGCAGAATCACAGCAAATGCACTGGAGCAATGTATATATACTGTTCAAATTATGAAACCGCATTAAGTTGTCAGATCCAAGCAAACAGCAAGAGAACGAAGATGTAGTTCCTTCCCTGCTTAACTTTAAACGTCTGATAGTTTGTTAAAATAATTTCTCTCAATAATCCTGAGCCATTCTTTTGTATCTTACTTCAGTTTCACTGTGCAGCAAGGAATTCCCCAGGTTCCACATGCAAGAAGGAATTTCCTTGATCAGCTGCAAATGCATGATCTCCTACCACTACAGCCTCATAAGTTGTCTCACTAAAGCTCTTGAAGCGAGCCGCAGTTTACACCAGTCAGCAGAATTTAGCCCACTGACTCAACCACTCTGTACAAGAGAAATCCCCACTGTCCAGCACCCCTAATTTAAGCACTGCTTCTGGAAAATGTGGAAAATAACCATTAAAGTCGTCATTAAGAGTATTGCTGGGAGTGTCATATAAATATCTTATTTACAGAAGCATTGAATGCCATATGTTCAGGGGAAGATGTGCCAAAAAGTGCTAATTACACTGTTACTTAATGCCAATCAAGTAATTACACTCAGCCCACTTAAATGCTGCCTGCGATCTGGGTTGCCTCAGCAGCTGAGGAAGGATTAGTGCCGCCCCATAATGCATGTCAGTGCCCTTTCCTGAGGGCACCAGGTATTGAATCGAACTTCTAAGTACAAACCCAAAACCTCACAGCCCATTAGTTCCTCTGTTCCTCCTCCTCCATTTTCTAGATGCTTTTCTCTCTGCTACACTCAGGAGTTTTTTTCCCCAACCCAGAAACACCTGCAAAAATCGTATGCATCCTTAAATCTTCGCCTTCCTTTAAATCATTTCTGTCCTTGTAGGACTCAGCTGGTTCACGGTTCATCTTCTGATTCCTGGGACAGAGGTGACCATCGCTTGCTGAACTTGACCCAACTCCCCAGCAAGGGGCTGCCCAGTCCTTTCCAGGGTTACTTGGTTGACTACTTCTTTCCGCACCTCCGTTTTGAGTTATTCAAAGGATAGGATTTCTGCTCAAATCCTTTTCTATTTCTCAAATAATTTTCTCGTCAGGAAGCCAACCCAGTGGCAAGGCACAAACTTAGATANGGTCCTGAGCATTGCGCACAACTTGTATGCAAAAAAAAAAACAACCAACATGAAACATACTCAGTAATCAGTGGCAAAATTTGTCATCACTTTAATGCAGCCAGGAGGCAATCGGAGACAGTTTAACAGATGTTTCCATATTTAAGCCAGAACAAACAGAACAGATTAATTTCCCACTTTCTCCTCAGAAGCAAATGCCAGAAAGTTCTGGGTTTGAAATTTCACTGTGTAACACAAGGAAAAAAAAAAACCACTGTTTTGATCCCGTCAGCAGCAAAAGCGATGCGTGCACCCGTGGTGATCTCAAGAACCAGAAGCCCATCTGTAAATTCAGGCTGCCACTTAGGGATAACAGGGTCATAGTGAGGTCTACTAGTGTCTGATCACACAATCTTGGTACAAGCAATTTAGAAATATTGCTACTAATATGAAATAGTAATACCAAAGCAGATTATCTGCGACTACAGCAACAATATCTCAGCCTGGTGTTAAATTCACTTTTTTTTCCTGAACTGTGGGGTAGGTTGAACCTGGTGTCCTTTTTCCCTACATAATGTGGTTTTTTGCCAGAGGAGGGATGAAAGGTGGGCTCACTGGCTGCCTGCGCCATCCCACTGATTGCAGAGGGGTGTCCCAGGGCACCCATCAACCATGAATACAGCCCAGAGGTCATAAGCTGCCTCTCAAATTGCAGGACTCCCACACTTAATTCACGGCTCTAATTATACCATCAGCTGTCATTACTCCTGTTATTTAGATCTGTCATCCTGACCCAGGCAGGGAGGGTTGGGGGTGAGTTGGTGCCCTGGGTCTTGTGGAGGCAGAAAGGAGAGGAGGAAGGGCTGCAGCATCCAGGGATCTTGCACCTGAGGTTGCAAAATGGAGCTGTTTGGAAGCTGGTGGAAGGGAAACTGCTCTGGCAGCAGCCTGCGCCCCGCTTCAGACACGAGATTGTTTTACAAATCTGCTTCCTCCCTCTCTGCCTGTGTACGAGGGGTTGTTTTTCTGATTTTTTTTCTCACTCCTCATGGCTTGAAGCCTACTGAAAGTGGTTGTCCAAAGCAAAGAGGTCCGATCTGACGATGACGGGTAAGCAGCATCACAGAAATCACTGTGAAATTTCACATATTCTCTTTTTATCTGTAGCCTCCCCTATGCGTTGCTTTCCTGCAAGCTTTGGGAGGACAAACAAGGAGAGCAAAGGGTTAAATCTCCTACCTTCCCCAGCAGCCCATGAGTTCCATCCTGTGGGTTTGCTCTTTCCTGAGCACCCCAAACGTGAAAGCTGTGTAATAACCCCTTCCTCAACCTTGACTCAAAGGTTGCCAGCTCAGTGATTCACCCCAGCTCCGCCACCTGCTTTCACTGGAACCGCGAGCTGAAACCCCAACCCCAGCCGAAAACAGCCCACGTGGGGGGGGCGAGGAGAGCTGTTGTCCGCACCAGCCCACTGCTCCCCAGGTTCCCAGCCCCAAGTGACAGCTGTAGGGCTGTATTTATCACAGGTGTGCAGTTGGCATCTGACATGAAAACAGGGAGAAAACCAAAAAAAAGGTGGTCTTCCTTCCCCACAATATTTCCCTTCCATTTGCCATTTAGAAGGTTTTACAGTCATTAGACAGTCATCCTCATGACTGCCTCACCCAAACTTTGCTGGAGCTTAAACACATCTTCCGTGTGACAACGATTTCAGCCCTGGCAGGATCTAAAAAAGGGTTTTAATCCTAGTTATTTTCTGTTCCGCTTAATTGCCTTACCCAACACTTACGCTTCATATAAAGACAATCCATCTTTCCCCCACTTCTGAAATAATCATTATCCTTCTCTGCAGAAATTTAAAAAAAAAAAAAAAAAGTGATAGGGGTTAGGAGGAAACTTGACATTGAAAACAGACACCCAAATTATAGATTACTTTGAATAATCCAAAATATTTGTCATGCACTTCACAGAGTTCCCTTCTGTACCGAATGGAGCTTTAATAAAGGATGTTTCCCCCCCTCCATTCTCCATGCAACTTCCCCTCCCCTTTCCTCTTCCACTGTGAAGTTTCCATGAGTAATCCCAAAACCAATATTTAGATGACTGAAATGTTAGAGAATAATGTTACTGCATAACATAGCATGTCCAGAACTTTCCTCTGGGATGGAAATCTTTTATTTTCAGCACATTAAAGGAGAAGTAAACATTGTAGTGGGGAAAAAAAGGGATGCTTTGAAAAGTTATTTTATATTTTTGCCATTTTCTTATATTTATGTTTCATTAGCCAGCAGACCACTGGATCAGGTACTATTTATGCAGTGTACAAAAAATACTGATATGTTTTCTCTAGCTTTCAAGACAACGAAAACTACTTCTGTTGCCTTTATTTGGCATTTGTGTAGTTTGTCAAACAGCAAAGTCAGACTTTGTCCTTGGTGAACCAAACCTTTACCCACAGCGTAGTTTATCAGATCAGCCTTTTTCTTTTCAAATTCAGTCTTTTAAAGATTTCCGATCAGAAAATTAGTAGCTGAAATATTCCCAGAGTTCTGTCCATCCAGGGATAACAACCATACAACAGCAAAAGCACTTTTTCAAGCAAGATTGAGATGATTTGGGGCAGCTCCTTGCTCTTCCCCAGACTTTCTGTTTGACTGTGGGCAAGCCCCACCATTTCACCAGACAGCAGTTTATCATCTCCAAAATGGGGTTGACAGAAGATATTAATTCTCTGTCTTACAGACAGACAGTGTGAATAAATCCACAAAGAAATGTTTTGGGCACGTCTTCTCCAAAGAGGCTGTGGTTTTGGTGGAGATTCTCAAGACATCTCTACACTGGCTCACATAGGTACCATCAACAGCCACTCACACAGTACAGACCACACTTCAGACCTACTGTAAAGCTAGCTCAGGTATATCAAAATTACAGGGCAGACACAACAGTGAATCATGTAATAAGGAGAAGGTTAAAGACAGATACACCACTTGTCTTTTAGACACTGAATCTATGGCATTAATGTGGTAAGAGCAATAGAAAACCTGTTATTAACCAGTTTTGTTTTCAGAATCAACCTGCTTCTCACATCCATTAAAAAGCTTGTGGTTTGTTAAATGGGTCTTGACAGGGGTGGGGTTTTTTGCTGGGCTTTGGTTTAAATATGGATATTCACAATTCACTTTTCCCACTGCATCTTAAGTCTTGAGCAAATGAGATTTTTTTTTTCCCCTCAGTGGAAAATTGTAGACTTTGCAGCCACTTTACTGACCTAGTCAGCTGGCCACCTTTTTTCATGCAAAATGTTTCACATGAACAGCTCCTGTTTTATGCCATGTAACATTTTCATGTGACTCACGACAAGTGATTCATATTTCTTTGGTATTCACCAAAGAGCATACTTAGAAATCGGATTCTTAGAAATTCTTAATTCCTTTGTGTNCCTTAATCATCTTTGTAGCCCTATGCTGCACCCTCTCCAGCAATTCCTTGTCCCTCTTGCTGGATTATTAATAAATAATAATAATCACGAATTCATTAAAGTCTTGAGCTTCTGATTTGAAAAAAATGTATAGTAGAGCCACAAAAAAACCTAACCAAGAACCCTTCCAAAAGAAGTTGCTCTTACATGTAAAATGTGTGAATAAAATAAAGAAATAAATAACCTAAAAAATTGAGTCGTAGGCTGGGATATAAAATCCAGATTTGAGTCTTTTTCTTGTTAGTGGACTTCTACTGTGACTTCAGGGAAATTACTGAATCCCTGTAATTCTATTTTCTCCTATTAATTATGCTACGTGTTAATGGTTTTTGTCCATTTTGATCCTAAGTTCTCCAAGTGAAAGAAGGAAGATTAACTGTTGAGTCTACACAGTGGTTAGCAAAGGCAGTGAAGTGATAAGAAACAAGGGCTAGAGAATGCTCATGATTTCAGCTAGGAACTCTCAATACTTCTCTTATGCGGTTGAGATTCAAACAATGATGAAATTAAGATGATTAGGGTACTAGAACACCTCTCTTATGAAGAAAAGATGAGGGATTTGGGTGTCTTCAGTCTGGAAAAAAAGACAACTGAGGGGGGATCTTATCAACACTTACAAATACTTAAGGGTTGAGGGTCAGGAGGATGGGGTCAGGCTCTTTTCAGTGATGCCCAGTGACAGGACAAGAGGTAACGGGCACAAACTGGAGCACAGGAAGTTCCACCTAAACATGAGGAGGAACTTCTTTACCTTGAGGGTGGCAGAGCACTGGAACAAGCTGCCCAGGGAGGTGGTGGAGTCTCTGTCTCTGGAGATATTCAAAACCCGCCTGGACGCGTTCCTGTGCCCCCTGCTCTGGGTATCCTTGCTCTGGCAGGGGGTTTGGACTAGGTGATTGCCAGAGGTCCCTTCCAACCCCGACCATTCTGTGATTCTGTGAAAAAATATGAATTTCTGTAGATTTTTCAGTAAGAGATTTTTGTTAGTACTGGCATAAACTTTGAAATTGAAACCTGGTGTGTGATCTAATTTTAGGAGCTTGAGTGCTCTGCCCAGTCAAATGTTGTACAAAAATTTCCTAATTCAACCATCTTTAGGCTCTTTCACTCTTCAAGAGCGAAACTCACAAAAAGTGATGAAGATGGGGAATTGGAGGGGAAAAAAAAAGTGTGTCCATTAAAATAAAAAAAAAAAAAAAAAGAAAAAAAGAAAGGAAAGGGAAGACAGTGGGTTTTTCAAGTCTTTATGGAAATTCAGATTTCAGGTGAAAGTCTGGCCTGAATTGGCTGACCCGTGCAATTTCCACTTCTGTTGATATAGGCATCTTGCGTTAAACCCCTAAAAGATGTTAATACCTAGAGCAGGGATGATGAGATATTCAACTAGAACAAGAGAGTTTTAGATTTTGATGACTACTCCTAGGTTTTTACTTTTTACTTTAAAAAGACACTTGGTACAGTAAGTTAATTTAAAAAAAACCCCAAACGCTTAGCACTTTAAAGCACTCTAAGTTCTTTCTTGGATCTGATCTACTGACATGGCAAACTCTTGCAGCCGATTACTCTTGGATTCATGACAGTTTTGCTAAGGCAAACATGTCCTCGTTGCTCGGACTTCTCTTTGCAACAGAAGAAATCACATAGGGTTAAAGATTAAAGTAATGTTTATGTCATTGTTATTTATCTGCAATTTACTGTAACTGAAACCAGAAAGACAATATTAAAGCTTAGGAACTTTGTCAGAGTAACTGAATAAATCAACTTTGTGAGGGATGGATCTGTTAGAGCAGTAAGGCTCCCCCTTGCTGTAGCCAGCAGCCCCCTCCAAACTCTTACAACAAAACGTGGCATGGAAGAGTTTCCTGAAGTCCTTACTACATGCCTTTCATCTTTACCCAAGACTTAATTGTTGTTTCTTAGTCAAAACTGTGACCAGAACAAATGATCTGGTGAGAATATGCTGTAAAATAGAAATTATTTTATTTTATTTTTTCTGAGCTGTTCACCAAGCTGTACATTCGAGTCAATGCATTTGGCTTATGTGCCGCTCTTGAGCTTCTCAAAGGCATCTAGGACCTGCTGTTGCCTTGCTCTTGGTGGATACACATTACTCATTCCGTGTGTTGGACAAATACAGTAGTCAATATACAAGAGTCTTGTCTTTTATGGGATTCAATTAACAGAACGAAAGGGGATCTTTTCTTGGCTTTACTGAGCTTAGGAGCAAGCATTAGGGGAAAAAAACCACCCACCACACAATTCTGTCTAGCTACCATTTTCACTTTCCTCATATATATTTTTGATGTTTTAGTTAGAAAGTATTCAATATGACAATATTAACCTTTATGTTCACATGTCATTCTTAAGAAATTTTTCACACTCATTGTTTAACTCAGAAGCATTTATTTAGAGTCAGTAGAAAGTACGTCCTCTCAAATAGATGTCAAGTGACAAATGCATTAAAGGTTAAGATAATGTCCATGGCTCTCTTAGGTAAATACTATCAGTCTGAAATCTCCGTTTAAGGAGGAGATAACCAAACTCACTCAAGAAATAACAGCAAACAAAGTGAGACAAAGTAAACTCACATTAAAAGAAATTAGTACCTAACAAAACAGGGTAACAGCTTAACAAGCTACTGGTGCAGCCCAAATCTCCTCTAAGTACCAGGAAATAAGCCATTGAAACTTCATCACTAAAGTGAAGTCCCCACTTGTAAAACTTCAGATAGCTACAAACTCCTTTGATTCGATGCAAATCAGAGGTGATTTTTTTTTCCCTTTTCTTTCTTTCTTCTTTTTTTTTTTAAGGTGCTATTTGCTTCTAATGTATCTAAACAGTAGGTGAGCTGAGAAAGACCAGAGATGAGCAAACACAGGATAGCGTAACCTCCTCGTGCTTATATATTCATTGAGGATGGGCAAATTTAAAAACAACAATAGCAACTCTTAAGTGTTTGCATTTCTGTTGATTTTCTCCTTTCATCTTCTGGCATAGGGTGATGCTTAGAGTGATATCTTGTTAACCACTCTAAAGTCTTTCTGCTTTGTAATCTTCACTTCAGAGGTACCTGGTATTTCCAACTTTAAATAAGGTATTATACCCACACATGGAGAGGTAATAATAAAACTTCTGTTATGACTCAGTATAAGGTTGGATTCCTTTTCAAATTACATCTTCCCTGGCATATGCAACCCACTGCTTACTGTCTGGTCTGCTTTCTCCTCTGTACATGATCTAGGGACAATACAAAACTGTTTCAACTCTCAGTAAGAGGCTTAAGTCTGTAGCTCAGACTATAGGCTTCTAGAGACTTTAAGCTCTGAATGGGCTGTTGGATCAGCTAGTCTGACCTTCTATACAAAGCAAGCCCTTACAGTTCATTCAGCCTCCTCTGCAAGAAGTGTCACAGATTGTTTGATTGAATCAGGACGTCCACCTTATGAAATATATCTCTCCGAATGTGCATTCAAACAAAAGAAGAATCCACTACTTTCCGTGAGATCGTATATCAATGGTCAGTCAGCCTTGCACAAAAGTAACCACCTAATTCAGAAATGTAAATTTATCTATTGCCTATTTGTTGCTCCAAAATTTCTAGACTGATCTGGAGGTGTTTAAAAGACTCACCACAGCATGCCACCCTAGGCAATTGATAGGTCTCTAAATCTTCTTCCATATTGTCTTAATATTTTCTCTGCTTTGCCTCAGTCTTAAAGAGTCTTTTAAACTGTAGGGTTTCAGGGTGTCCATTTTTGAACTACATCTTGCTACTCATGGCCTTTTTGGCCTTGATGAGTTTCTCTTAACTTGAAATCACTATATAGATTCGTGATGAAGCAGCCCAGCTGGTGACACAAAGACAGCAGGGAGCTGCAGAAGCACTGCGCTCTGAAATAAATAATTCGAGTGGCCAAGTTACTTAAATCACAATGAAAGGTTACTTCACATTTTCCCTGTGTATGTAGGACATGCTGATGCATTTGATGCCAGTAAACACATTGAGCTACGTACCCCATCTTGGTTAAAAAGATGTAACCCAAAGAGAAGCAAGCCTGCACAGTCCCACTGTGCAAACATGGAAAAGATACCAAAATTCCACATTTCTGCAGGTCTCAAACCTCATTGCTTTACTAGGAAATACCTATATAGTTTTAGGTCATGGTGAGCCTGTGAGGGTGAGCCTGTGAGTATGAACCTTTGTAATATTCCTGGCCAGATCCCTTCATAGTGTAAAATTTCCATTCTTGATATCTATATAAATACAGAGATTTGTGCCTGGTAAACCAAGAAGACAACATTACCAAAATATAAGTAGATAAGTGCAATTCACTAGCCTGCTGTGCAGTGGATTTATTTTTCATGAAATGATTCTGTGATTCCATGATCTGGAGAGTGGAAAAAGGAGTGCTATGTGTTAACACAGGCTGGGCAGCATTTACTTCAACTCTGCTTCTTTTCAGTCTTCCTTGAGCTTTAAATCAGTCTAAGGGAAACAGATTTCTGGGGAAGTTCATATCCAGTATGTTATATAGTTGACCATTGTCTCTACAAAGCTTTTGCTTGGCTTGAAGTGGAGTTGGAATTCTTCTGCAGGAAGGCTGGCAAACAGGAGCCAGCTCAAGCCGAGTCCCTGAGGATCTCAGCTCTGAAATTATGTCACCACTTAGCGGAATAATGAACACTGATGGGTTGAAATGAATCCTGGTCCCAACAGATTGAACTTCTTAGCCTGTCCTGTATCAGCCATCTCTTCATTTTTATGTATAGAGTTTCAGTAAAGTAGAGGGCAAGGCCAAGTTCAGAATGGCACTCTGCGCAGGGATTGGCATTAGTAATATCGGTTTTACCTGTTTGTCTGAGGGGCTTTTTTTTCCTACCGTTTATCCAGCTGGACTTTAACCCTTCTGGCCAGTCTTGAAACCATTTTTTTTTTTTTTAATTAATCAGAATAAAGCTGGATTTGCTGGTTGCATATAATATATATGCAATACAAATTATTAATTTCCAAGGTCATTGTGAAACTTCTCTATATTATATTATCTATCTCAAATAATGGATTTAATGATACTTATCTTGCAGCTGTGCCCAGTGTTAATTTCTGATAGCGGTCTGATAAGGTAAATTGCTGCATGGCAGAGGACTGTCATTTTCAGTGTGGTTAAGGTGGGACCAGTTTACTCTCTGACTCATGGTTTTGACAACACATCTCCACCCTCCCTTTTTCATGTCACCGGAGCAAACACCGTCCACTGAGAATCACTGGTGTGTGGCTAAGTGTGTGGCTGTATTGCCCTCTAGTGCTGACCCTCAGAGGAGAAGTGCTAACGTTACTACAATTGAGAACAAATCCAACCCTTTTAGCAGATATGGGTCCTCAGATCCACTACTGACTTCATCTCAGGAGATGCTATATGTCTTGTGGGGTAAGAAGTTCTAGTGTGAGAAGTCCCAACAGCCAGTGAAGAAACACCTGAAGGCTGCTTAAAAAAGCCTTAAGTGCAAATGGGAAGGTTTTATTTTTGTTTCGTTGTTTTGTTGCTGGGATTCACC
>VXBO01000780.1:8125-56615 GCA_013400135.1 Rhinoptilus africanus | reverse complement strand
CCCCCCCCCCCCCAACTTTTTGGATTAAAAAAAAAAACAGATAAGGACTTTTCAAATGTTTCTATTTTTTAATAGAAAACTTCAACATTTGAAAACACAGCAGTTTAGACATGTGGACCATAGAGGGAATGGTCTCTTTAGCACGGATGGAATTTTTCATTGAAGTGGGGATCATCTTTCAGTATTCCTGCACTCAAGTTCTTAAAACCACCAGGATCCACAGGATAATAAAACTGCATTGGACAGGGAAGAACAGCGGTCAAATAATTTTTCTGTCTGATTCAGTACAGGAACTTTCACCTCCTTCATCCCAACCACGTCCTAAACACGGGACTACTAGCTATTTTAAGAGTAAAGCTGACAATGTTGGGCCTATCTCTCATTTTGACCACAAGTTCAATTTTTCCTTTCTTTCTCTTTCAGTTTTATTTCCATCCTTCATCAGGTCTTGCATTTTCTCCCCTGAAACTTCAGATTATATTCAATTACCTAAGGAGAACCATGACCTGTGTTAAGATAAAGCACAGTCTCACAGCCAGTGTGTTTAAGACACTGACTGTGGTCTATTAGGAGTCATAATATTATTGTTTAAAATCTGTTACTGTTCCACACAAGCATTACATAGCAGAGAGAGTTGTTTCTAGAGTGCAACACAAAACAGAGTTTGTGGGGCTCAGCTGTGGTGAGAGATCACTTGGCTCAACAGAAGCCAGAAGGCAGAAGAAGAGGTGGCTTTGCCAGTCCTGTTCTGCTGGGACAATCACAGCAGATAAGTCCCAGGCCAACAATTCATGCCCTGTTCTGGCTGCATATCTGGTTTCATGGCCTGAGAACCATAGCTGACCTGAATGCTTGAGTTATTCTTGTGCCTGAGTTGCTGCAAAACTGATGGGTCTAGTCTCATCGCAGCACAAGGGACACGCTGCCCTGTCCCCCACCGTCAGCAACATGAGTCAGTCCCATCAGCCTTCACTCATTTAAGATTAGTATGTTTTCATATAAATGGGATAATCGCTCTATACTAAGAGGCATGTATCTTTGTGCACTGCTTCTTTAAAATATGTCTTCTGAACAATAGCAGTGCTTGTTCCTAACAGCTGAAGAACCACATCCTAGGGAGCTTTTTAAGGTATAGTGCTTCCCACAAGCCTCTCTCTTCCCCATCCTCATATAATCATATAAGTAAAAGTTTTCATTTATAGAATTGCAGTATTATCAGGGCAGATTCAACCAAATCTATTGAAGTGCCTTCACAATTGAGTAGCCATGACTGTCACATGCAACTCTGGTCAGCCATTGTCCTCCATCCAGGTAAGTGTTTGCCTGATTAGCAAAAGAATTGATCAGTTTTTTCTAAATATGACTAGTAATTCCATGTGCCTACTTATTCAAGATTTTAGTGAGAGCTACCTCAAAGGCTGAGATACTGTTACTGAAAACTAAGTCTCAAAACCGATCTAGCATAAATCATTATGCTCTAACATTGTTTTCTTTTTCCCCTCTTTTGTCAAAAAAATACTTGAGGGAAAGATAATCTGTTAAAAATGAAATAATAATAATAAAGTCCACATAAAAACAAAAATATCCTGTAAAAAAAGCAGAGAAAAGCTAAAATTTCTAAAGAAACAAAATCTTTGCTGAAAAAATATTTGGTTTTTTTTTTTCCCTAAATTCCCATTTTTCATCCAGAAACAGTAGAATTCAAGGATCTATAGTAGCACCACCAATATAGTTTTTTTTAAATGGCAGTCATTCACTTAATGCGATTATCACTTTTCTTTGAAGATGCTTGACTGAAGATTCACAGCATAAACCATGCAGGCTACATCGTAGCACAGCAACGGAAGCCTCTTCAGAGGCTTGGCTGTGTGACATAAGGCAGGAAAAGTGTAGGAAAAAAGCTCTTTTCTAATGTTATCTGAAAGGCTATCAGGGGAAAAGTTCCTAAAGAAAAGAAGTTACCAGTGAACATGTCTGCACAGGACATACTAACCTACTGAACAAGTTAATAAAGCATGGAATAGTATTTTAGCAGTTTGCTTGTTATTAGCAAGGGACCATACCCCACATGAAACATGACTCAGCCAGCTGCAAATAAACCCCTCTTCGTCCTCTGAGGTTTCTCTCTTTGATGCTCAACTTATTCAAGATACTTCCCACCGCCTGCCTCCAATTTTGCTTTTGCGGTAAATTGTTTAGACATGATTTAAAAACACATTATGGGCTATGGAGTGAGATAAGATGTAAATCAAGCTCACCCAGTCATTCAATCCAAAAATAATATTCTGGCATGGCGGGATATCAGAACCTCTGTAGAATCCCAAGTGAGAAGTCTTGAAACAAAATCAAAGTTATTGTTGTTGTTATTATTACACTGTGCTGAAGAGTGGAGGATCCTTCCCTATCTGCAATGGGCATCTTGTGTCAGGTTTCCCACACTTTGGAAACCAAAGCAAACTCTTTGATTAGAAAGAATAATACACTGTGGCATATGTGGTGTGGTCTACTGATGCCTTGTTGTACTGAATCCATGTTAACATGAATGATGGGCAGGTTGACTTGGGTTAGGTGAAATTTGAAGAAAACTAAAACTACAATGAAATTCCTTTGGAACTTCCTCAGCCTAAATGCCAAAAAAATGTCATGTCCTGCAATTCTTGTGTTCTTCACGTAGGCTGGAAGTTTGGAGTATATAATAATAACCTGTTAGAAAAACAAGGTGAAAGGAAAGCTAAATCCCCACTAGTGGATAGCATCAAAGCTAAACTCCTCACGAGCAGTAAAGATGACATATGGATAAATATGATTTAAATGATCCACAACAATAGATATATTAAATGTTGTATTTCATATATACCGTATCAACCATGATATAAATTACCTGTGGCCTAGAAAGTGATAAGGACTGGAAATTCTTTCTTTCTAACTAGTACCAATTACTATTTCTTTGTTGACACAGTTGTGACACGTTGGTAAACTTTCCTGTGAAAATAAATATACTATTAAAAGTCTGTTCTGCTTAGTACAGTGGACAGATGAGAAGTTCAGAGCACAGGGAAAAGATAATAAGAGGAAAGGTGATATCAGAAATTCAGTAGTTTGCCCTCTTTCTTCTGCTTCACTAATGATCAAATATTTCAGTATGGAAATTGAAGCCTGTCTCTAAATTCTGTGTTCAACTTGCTTATTGCTTGCTCTAAAATTGTAGGATTTAAACAGATGCAAATCCTGAATGAGTCCAAAAGTCAATTCTATCCTTAGGAGAGGTTCTTGAAGAGATATGATCTTTAAAGAGGCCCATGAGAGCCAGACATGGGGTTGGTGGTCATTCTCCAGCACAAGCTAGCTTAACATTTCTATAGAAGTGCATTATACCAAAGAAACAAAATGTGCACATGATCTTCTTTCCACAGTTTTGGTATCTTTGAGGTATGGTGGCCCTTGAGAAGGAAGAAACTCTTGATGTGATTTACTACTATATGACAATCCCTTGTATAGCATGGAAGAATTATCACGTTTGTGACTCAAGAGATGCCATCTGGTACCCTATGGTATTCATAGTGTCTGGAGGATTTTCAAGGTAAATGGTGTGGAGCACAGGTATGGTACATGCTGAAATCATCCTAGGAAAGGATGAACACAACCAATGCCAAGTAATTGTTCACCTAGATGGAACAGGATTCCATCACCTACTGAAAACAGGGGAAAAAAGTGAACTGGTGCCCTACCAACAAAACATGCAGAAATGGGGAGGAATCCAGCTACATTCCTAATCTTTACGTTTAACTGGAAAGTTGCAGACACCTGTTCGTAACCGAATGAAACTACACTATGGCAAGTTACTTGGTTACGTTGGAAATCACTTAACCTCTGTCCTGCTCTGCCCAGATGAGACTAACATCTGTTGCCTGTGGTCATGCTAAAAAGAAGGTCACTTGTTCTGGCTGAAAGCAGAAACTAAATAGTTCTAACCATGTGTTTCGTTATTTGATGACTCAGGCCCTAAATGGTGAATAACAGAAGTTGAATGTGATTCAACCCAAACAAAAGTTGAACTCTTTCCCAATGCTGCATTATTGTCAGACATTCCTGAATAAGTGGTACAACCTTATGCAAAATCCAAACAAACCTAGCATGTGAAAATGGCATTTAAGCCTGAATAAAGTGTTAAAATAAACGTATTAGGCAGCAAGGATATGTTTTGTAAACACATCAGGATTTGTGAACAGATTGTCATATTACGTTAAAACCATTTAAAACCCCATTTGTGACTACAGCCATTTCAGAATATCTTTTTCTAAGTGGCTAAAGAGACATATGTGTTTAGTCTATTGAAGGAGAGAGCAGGCGTATGTGGGGAGTGCTAGTCCATGTAACCGAGCCTGTGTTTCACCCTGTGTAACCCATGTCACCCCATCAGCGCTGCTGGCACAAAGAAAGCACCCTTGAGCTGACTTTGGCAGGTCTTCCCTGTCAGAATCTTGCACAAGTGACCTCTTCTGCTTATAATTTTTGACAGATTTCAAAATGTTCATGGTACAATAGCACCCTGACTACCCAAACTGATGACTGGAAGTCTGGCTCAGCTAAGCCATTAGGCACCCATACCTTTGGCCCACTTCTGCTCAGCAAAGCATGAATGCACATACCCACACTATCTCATGCATTGAATTTAGATCACTGTTGAATTAGGAGTGAAGACCAGAGACCCTCCCAAATTTGCAGTTTTCTTTCTTGTACATACTTCTCTTAGGATTTTTTTTTTCCAGTCTTTCAATTAATACCAAATCTTTCAAAGTCAATCCTTCAGGCCACCTCTGCAAAAACTGATGAGAGGGGCATCTCCAAGGACATTAAAGATCGTTGAAAGGATGGTGCTCCCTTCATTGGCTACCTCATGGGACAAAACACGTAACAGGATCGTGACTTTCTGATATCTAAAATTGGAGGAAATTAATTATGTCGCCACATCTAACTGTTTAAAAAAAAATATTTAAAAAGAATCCTGCTATAGAACAAGAATGTCAAATAGCACATAATGGAATAGTATGACTGACTTCTATGAAGTTTCTTTTTCGTGGTGCCTCCCCCATTGGCAGTAGCTGAGTATCTGGCCCAGGATTTTCTTACTAAAAATGAACAAGAACATTAATATTAAAAGATTGAGTCATAGAGAGCTTGCTTATTCCAAGTTAGCTCTTGTCGCAAGACAGTGTTCTGAATTTCATGTACTCAAATTCAGGGGGTTGGCTTAAAAAAAATTAAATTGCAAAATAAATGAATGGCAGGATAATGCTTGTGTCTGAAGCGTTCTGTATACATTTAGATTAACACCCCCCACCCGCACAATACAGAAAAAAAAGAATAGAAAAGGTAAGAAGCAGCTGCAATGGCCTTATAATAAATTTATTACAGGAGCTGGGGATTTTTATTAAACAAGGATCACTCCAGTTCTCAAGATGAATTTGTAAAGGCAGGTGTGTATCAACACTCAGAGCTTACAATACTGGTCACTCAGAAGTGGGCCCAGAAGCAGCTCTGGCAAATCACAGCATGACACTAGTTGGGAGCTGTCAAAGGCTTTGTTATCAGCTTCGCCACGAGATCCACACTAATTATTTTACTCCCTTCCCAGCCTGGTGTTTCCAAGTTTGCTCACTAGCCCCAGCCATTGACTTTTCACAATAGAATTTCAGTCTAGCTGAAGTTAATTAATTTAAATTTGGCTCCGGCTCCTGTTCATCTCTCGTTAAGCCATCCCTTTCCTCTGCCTCAGCAAAACCCTATTACCTCATCTGTTGGACTGATCCTCACGGGACAGTGTCCAGCCCAGACACAGGTGTTAACCCTTCCCCAACCCCTTGGTTACCTCTGGGATGATTTGCAGAGAGGGACTATTTGGAACTTAAGTTTCAACGAATTTTCCTCCGTTACAGCAATGCTGGAAAAATATACACAAAGCTTGTTTATTTGATCACAGCGCCTGCAGAAGGCATAGAAATTTTTAGGCAGTCATGATGATTTATAATTGCGGGGAAGCTGCCTCCAAAGGACTTATTTTATGTTTAGTGTTAGGCATCTTTATCCTACTGTAGCACTGCTGAGGGACCCCAAAAGTAGAGATACATCCTTGCACCCATTGAGGTCTCTTCCAGGGTGAGTGGGCTGCTGAATTAAGAAGCCAGGCCCCAAGTGTCTGCTAAGCCATAGGCAGAAAATAAAAGCTGTTCAGCCAGGAATGCCCCCTACAGTTCTTTCTACACCTTCTGTTTCCGAAACTGCCTCTGCTTTAAATTCCCGCAGCCTGCTTTCAGAGATGTCTCTGAAACTCAGAAGCTCCTGTTTGGAATATTAACTGTAAATAACCTTCCAAGATAAGCTTTGTATGGCGAAGTGGAAAATTTTCCTTTGACTCTTCCTTGATGATGCAGCACAATGTGCCCTTACTGTAAATTTCTCCCGTTCATGTATGCTGCAGATACGTCTAATGAAATGTCTTTCAACGCCATAGACACTTGCTTGATGCGTCCCCATTAAACCGCCCTGCCTAGTCACAGCAGACACATCCACTGGCACAATAGGACAATCCGAATGAGGTGATGTTGTGTTTCTCAGCTGCCACCATCCGGGGTGGGAGGACATACAATGAGATACAGGCAAGAACTCAATTAAAATTGCCATTTTAATTCATGTGATTTAAGAAATTTCCTTCTGCTCCTAAAGATGGATAAAGAGGTTTCCTATCTTTACATTTCAACCCACTGGCTGATAAATTCAAGGCACTTCTTGTCTGCAGATACAGCTAACTGCAGAAGCTGCCATGCCATCAGAAATGACTTGAGAGAGACAGCCAGGGATTCAAGCTGCTTCTTAGCACCACTAAATAGGTTGATGCCTATAATTCCTAAAACCATAACAGCTCACTAGTAATTTCTGTCATTTCAACAATATAGTTTTAGAAGAGATTTAAAAATGTATCACCACTATTTCATCAAATGCCACATTTCACCTTCTGTAGCCACTATTTTGTATCCTTCTTTGCTATTAAATTGACTTCAGTTCTTCAAATGACACATCTGTTTAAGCCTTATCTGTTCAAAGAAAGCTAATAAGCATAGCTAGGTTTAAAAGGATTAACTTGGATGGGAATTCTAAAAGTTTTCAAACATTCTTGATAGTATTTGCTATTAAAAAGGGGAAAAATGAAAAAAAAAATGCATTTACCTTCTTAAAAACTCTCTCAAACTTACAACGATGTGAGATTAATTCCTTAGCAGGTCAAATGGATGAGGATGACATTTCTGTGCTTAAGGAAGCTCCTGATAGCTATCTAATGCCTCCCTGAGTACTTTTAAGACCAGTACTGGAAAGGAGGAAAAGTTACATTTTTTATTTTGAGTAGTAAAATTCAGAATAATACCTATATATATGTGAATGCTCTACTCAGTTATATATAGATACATCATACATCTGAGTTGCTGCAAAAACACAAATAAAAATCCTATGGGGTAAAATGTAGATCTTCAACTACTTTGATTTAAAAAAACCCAAGAAACGAACAAGACACCCAACAAAAAGAAAGTTGTTTTCCTGTTTTCATCTTATGAACCTATGTTCTTATGCTCCATAGTATATACATCTTGCTGTATGTCCTACATATTTTCCATGAGAGTATATGTGAAGTTTAAACACTAGTAAGTAATCTGAAATACATTCATAATTATTTTAGATGGAGAAGATGATAGATAAATTCTCATCAATGGCAGATAAGCAGCATGAATCACACTTTGGCTCCTGGATGGGGTTCTCAGCACTCTCTTTTCTGTGAATTCCATGGTGGTGATGTGAGGCCGGGGAGCTGATTTGCACTGGAAGAGATCCTCATCTGCATTCATGCACGTACAAATGGTGGATGAACTTTGTAGAACTGTGTATTAAATTCACACTCATTTGAAGGGACAAAGCTGGAAAAATTTCCATTCAACATGGGATCCTTCAGAAGATTAGTAAAGAGAAAGCGGGAAGTTGTCCCAGATCCAGCCTCAACATATTGAAATAAATAAGAAATAGCTGACATGTGAGAAACAGTAAACACTGCTAAATTTACTTGCTGCCACCAGGAACAGATCAGCACAAGAATAAAAACCTAATTTATTTTCTTAAATGAGAATTGAAAGCAAAAAGCTATTGCGGCCATTTCTCCAGAAGAGACCAACTCTGACGAGTGACTCTGACTCTCTCTGTATATGGATTTTAGATGCAATTACAACTGAAAGAGAGAGAAGCCAAGCAAGGCAGACACAGGCGCTAATACTGTATCTGTCAGTCACAAAAATGAGCTGCTCACCTCCAGCTTTAACCAAATTAACACATCAGTGACTTATGCATAACTTTGGGAATTTAATTCATAGCTTGACAAACCATAAACAAGAAACCAAGGCACAGTTTTCACATTTTTTTCAATAAACTCTTCAAAGGCAACTGGAGTCAGTGAATAGCCCAAGTGATGCAGTAGATGCGTTTGCAGTGGCAGAATATCCCAAATCCTCTGATACTCTGGGTTTTCCTATTACACAGAGGTAGACCAGGAGGTAACGTACAGAAATGCATAAAGACAAAACATGGCTTTTGATTTGGGTTTAGGTTCATCCCAGAGACAACCTAGAAATCAGTTCATTTGTTTCCCTGTGGTAAAACTGTCTAGAAAGTGAATCCAGAAAAGAAAGTTTTATCAGTTTTGGAGCTGAACCAAAAGCCAGATCTCATAGGCTGGCTCAGCTCCAAAGATTCACGTCAGTATCTACTTTCATCAAAAAGTCAGAGTGGGAGGCTGAGATCCTGCTCTGGGTCCTTATTCATGTGTAGGCACCAGGGAGAGATATGAATCCACTGAACATCTAATCAAGAATCTTTGGAAATCTTATTTGCTTTTCTTTCTCATTTCTGCCTTTTTTAACCCTCTGAAAGATCCAGCGTTCGGCCCTGTAATTTGACTATTGACTTCAGTAGATTTATCATGATTTGTGCTAGGTTAAAAGAGCTGGACTCTTATTTAACTCAAGCTAAATATTGTTTTCAAATAAAGATCATTTAAACAGACATTGGTTTTGGATTAGCAGCCTTTTGAAGTAACTGTGAAGCTCTATGTGAACAGTACGAAAATGAGCTTTCCCATAAAAGTCTGGATCCAGTTCTATATTGAAATTCTAATCCATTTCCCTTCAAAATTCATCATCGTTCAGCTCCAAAGATATTGCATCACTTTAATTACTAGTGGAAAATGATCATTTCACCCAGTTAATCTAGTTTGTCTTTGAAAATATAATAAAGTACTATCTAATAATAAACTATGCGCTTATCATCTGACCAAGCTTCTAGCTAAAGTACTGTTTACTGATCTAATGATCTGGCTTTGCTTTAAACAATAACATCTAAATATAAACACTGATTCTTCCACTTGATCTCCTACACATTTGATTTTATGTAGGTCATTAATGATGTCGGTAAGGATGGGCCTTAATGTATTTACATAAAATAAAGTTGGAGAAGCATGTGGGAGAATAAGAATTCAACCCAGCAGCTGAAGCATGTTGGGTAATAATTTCAGTCAGTGCAATGTGTCATAGCTGCCTGTCCATGAAGTAGGTCCCTTATTTGGATAGGGGCACTTCCAGCACGTATCATAGGGTTGGGCTGGAAAATACAGACCAGAAGAACCATCAGTACCCAGCTGGCCGTTCCTAATGCAGTGAACAGGTTTACTCGTTGAAGAAAGTAGCTACATCAAAGCATTATGTGAACAGATGTATAGAAAGGATGTGAAACAAAGTCCAAAATGGCTCTTTTTTGCCTTGTGATGAGTCCCAGAGACTGAATCCTGACTACGTTGAAATTTCTGGTAAAAGTCCAGTATCTTCACTAAACAAAGGTACCTGTGAAATTTGTGCTGACAATTCAGCATGTCAGTAATAGACAAATTGCAATTACTTCTCTTCTGTGCACTTCCTTCTGTGTAATAGAAGATGAACTGTTATGAGGAAAACTATTTGTCAGTAAAACACCAACACACCTGAGAAACTGCGTGAAAGTCCAGGAAGTCCTAGTGGTGGGGCTTCCTGGCCAGTCTCCGTCTCTCAGAACAAGAGATGTGGTAATATCAGGATGGATTCTCTGAGCCCCCGTGGTTAGAAAAAATATTCTGCCCTCGCATCTTTATTTCCTGCTTCCAAACCTCCCTTCATGAAAGGAGGTTTGATTTCAAAGATGTGCAAACATATATGAGACTTATGTAGAGCCCCACGTAAAGGAGGTACCAGGGACAAAATCTGGTTGCAGATACTTGAGGAAAAGTGGTTTGGTTCCGTATGTCAAATCTCTTAATTAAAAACAGGATTTCTGGCAACAATAATCAAGCCTCTGGAAAACTCGTGCATTTAAGGGAACTTGTTGCTCTTTTGCAGCAGACAAGTAAAGTGCAAGACTCTGGCAACACCCTCAGAGCTGCCTATGGTGGGGTAGAATTCGGCACAATTCTTAGTGTGCAAAGCAGAGGTATCCTGTATTCCCAGGAAATCTGTGTCTCTGCAAGACTGCCATTGAAAATACCTCTGAGAGAACATTTTGGGTGTCTTTGGAACAACATATTAAAAAAAAAAAAAGAGCAAATCACAGTTCTCCGTGGCTTGAGAGTCACCCAGAATCTGTTCCCACAGTTCTATTTAGCTAATGAAGTCATACAAACCCTGCACAAAGTGGCACTGGTGACCTCTGTGTCTCTGGATGCCAAACTTTAAAGGTAATACGATAATGGTTTTGGACGTAGAAACAAAGAAAGTCTATGTGCAACCACATAAGCAGGGGAATGACAAACAAAGATGCTATAGAATGGAAATAGATAATTTAAGGCAAGGAGAATGTAAAGTAATAGCTCCTGCCAGTTCCACTGCTCATTGCTATGCGGGCTTGCCTTTCTGTTCTCCTTTTCTGCTTTTCCACCTTTTATACCCAATAAAGAGATTTGTTTTGTAACATGGAGTAAAACCACACAAACAAAGTTACTAATTCCTCCCAATTTTCACATACAATCAAACGTACAAGTATCCTCTCAGGGCTGTGAGACATACTGTCCTCCAGCATTTGAAGCTTTGACATAAGATACTGCAAAAATGTCTCATTAAACATTTAGTTTCTCTCCCTATTTGTGTGATGAATGTGTGTCTTTCTTTTTCTTTCCTTTTCTCTTTCCTTTATTTCCTCTTCCTTCTTTCCATTCCTTTTCTACTTTTTCTACTTTCTTTCTTGCTCACTCTCTTGCTTCCTCTTTTTTTCTTTTTTTTTTTTTCCCCGTGGACTTTGAAAATAAGAATGAAACCAAATTTTAATAATTCTCATATATTTATAGGCAGTTTGTTTCCAACCTGAAAATGTGTAAAATCTTCAACTGCAAAAATTACTGTGAAATAAATTTTGAATGTAAAGGAGAAGTTCAATTCCCTTGAAGTCAGAATAATTACTGAAAAATTAGGCTTTGCAAGTATGTCAGAGTAATAGAAAGATACAAACTGCAATGCTAGTTTCATGAATTTGCAGTTGTAACAGTATAATTAACAAGTGAAAATACACTAAAACCCCATATATTACAACTCTATTGGGTTTACTTTTCGGTTTGACGTAAGCATTTTTGTTAGGCAGTATAAAGTAAAGAGAATAAAAATATTCATCCGTATTTTTTGAAAATCACAGCAGCTTATGCTTTCAAGTCACAAGTACACATTAAAATCTACTTTTTCCATGAAAGTAGTGTCTTTTACTTTTTAATGCCCTTATTTTAGAGCTGTCGTTCCTAGTAAGGAATTGTTGTGATTCCCACTCTACAGCTGGAGGCCTCAGACATGGAAACACCCATACACCACCTCTCTAGCACTGAACCACCCGGGCGAGCCTTGTGCTCTGGCCGGAGGCCAAGTGGTGCAGCCTGACTCATGTCCACATGCCTAACTCTCCCTCCCAGAAAAAAAACCCTGGGTGGTTGCATCCAAATAGCCTATTGAGAACAACGCTTGGCTTGTGCTATCCCCCAGATTGTCTCTGAGCTTTATCTGGGAGAGTTTTAGCCATGAAGAGTGATGATGGCTGGACCCTATAGACCATAGGCTGCCCCGCTCCACCCCGTACTGCTGCAAGTGGTTCAATGGCACAGGCACGGCCACAAGGTCTCCCTGATGGAACAGGATTTGGAGGTTTAAGACCCAAACTGTTATTCCAAACTCTGAATAATCTTTCAATCCCTTTTCCTACATAATTTTTGTGCAAACAGGAACCAACATTTGCAGAGCTGCTGCACTCTTGTGTTAGGCATCTGTAAAGGCAAAGCACCACTTGGCTGCACATGAAATGATTTTAATTCAGAAGTTAGCATGGATCATGGTGTTGCATACAAACCTTACCAAGAGGCCCATGTTGAGAGAGAACAGTGCAAGCTCAACAGCTATATAGCTTTTCCAGACCAGAGCCGGCTTCCACCTGGCCAGCTCTCAGCAGAAGGAGAAAAGGTCACATCTCTCTCTATTAATCTTTGAAGACTGGACTCTCTGCTGTAATTTTGACGTCTGTTCCCAGCATAGGTCAGCTTTCTATTGTTCCCTACTTTTGAATTACAGTAGAAAACAGATTTTTTAGCAATTTTGGTCAACTGCCTAACTCGTGCATATATCATTTAATATATAAATGTTAAAATAAATCCGCATTGCTATAAATAGTTATTTTCACAAGACACATGAGCAATGTTTCACTCAAAATCTACAATCTGAAAGGACACATTTTGTCTTAATAAGATATGTGGTGGTTTTCCTGTATGTGACATTGAAAATAGTGAATGTTTCCCAGTAGACCATTTAACTAACATAAATCCAGACTTGTTCCTTATAAAGAAACGTTGTCAGCAACAAATTGTTTAACAGTTGTTTTAAGGTCATGCTTTCTAAACCCACTTACTTCCCACAGTATTTACAGCACCACCATTTAATATAGTTAAAATGTGATTGATTGTACATGTGTGTGTGGGCGTGTATGTGATTATTTTCATTAAACAAAATAGTTCTATTGCCATCTTATCAGAAATTGCAGAAAGAACTGAATGAAAATGAACTGAATTAATAATAAATTGAAGGAGGATTGTGTAACACCAGGTTTGCTACCAAAGGCAAGGTGAACTTGAACTGGAATGGCTCTCATAACTGCTTTTTGGGATGCATTTGTGCTTAGTCCCCTCTCTTTTTGGTGGGATAGCAGATTAAGGGGTGCCCACCCCTCTAGGGACAGGGAGGTAAATGGAGATAATTCCCTTCTCTGAAGAAAAACATGTAATTTTGACTTAAACCACCTAGGAAGTGCTTGTGACCAAGTTCTACCACGGCACCCGAACTATTGCCCTGGGTTTTGGTTGAAACAGAAACCAACAATTCTTGTCACCACGGTGAAACAAATCTAGGTGCCAAACACATCTGGACTTGGGTAGACCTCTCTCAAACTCTTCATTCTGCTATTTCCCACCTTTACACACACATGAGGCCAAAATTGTCCCAGTCCTTACCCCGCCAAGCATTTTATCAATCTGAAAGAGCTATTTGCTTTCCTGAGTTTAAACAAAACTTTTTCAAAGGATTTTATGACGGTGCAGTGGGCACAAATACCAAATATTTACATGCATAATAAAGTGGAACAAATTTACCATACAAACGTAGCTACCTGACTGCCGAGTACCAATATTTTTACCACTGCTGTAAAGACTTAGGTACTGAACAACTTAAATATCCATTCCACAGGGTAAAGAGAATTAGTCTCTCTCTCTGGTTAAGTCTAGGGCTAAAATAATGTAAACTGGATCACACCCAGGTTTAAACTAGTCAGGCATTAGATTATTTGAGACAATTGTTCGACACCTTTGGGCAGCAGATACTTTGAAGAAGTGCTTTATTCTCTGTGCTTGAGTTTAAAACTATTGTCCTGTCCTGTGAATCTTGAGTATGTGTGGAGCATCTCTGCCTGTCTCTGTGCACTGAACTGGAGAACCTGCCGCTCTACCCACCTTCAGCCTATACCTTCTTACCCTGCGATAGAGCTCACGAGCTGTTCCCAGGCACAGAGGGAGTACTCAGGTAAGACAAGCAACAAGTCCAGACCTCTTCTATCCCGCTAAATTAACGTGGTTTTATTGTTGCCTCATTCCCCATGCTCCCAGGCCAGCCCCCGCTTGTCCATTTAATATCCAGCTTTGTATCCTGTCTGGCACACAGATGGTGAGCTTGCCAACTTGGGGACTGTCTCTTCTCTCTTGTTTATGGCATCCCCTGTCTAGTGGGGCTCTGATTCTCCACTAGATTTCCTAGCCTCCTCTCTATTAAAAGGAGAAATAACAAAGTATATCAAGATTTTATAGGATTAACGTCTTAGTCTTTAGTGGGTGGGAAAACCATCCAATCCTTTACAGGTTGGCTTTATTATTGTTCCTAGTACTGTTGCAGCTACAGGCCACCGACTAGAATTGAATCGACTGCCATCTACCACAACGCAGATTAGTTCTAGCCAACAGGTTTTGAGCCAAATGGCAATTTAAAACAACACCGTATTTGCTTGCGTAACAGCCTCGCACATGCAATGGCCTTGCTGTGTAACTGCACCTTTTGACTGGTCATGAGCAACACTTTAAATAATGGCCACACTACTGGTTTTTAAGGGAGAAATCTGGGGAAACATAAGCAGGCATTATGCAAGCAAATATGATAATCATATATATCACATGTTAACAGGAAACAAATATGTGACTGGCTGGCACCTCCCTTGATTAAACTCTGGGAGTAAGAAGCAGACTGGGCTTTTTATTACTAGCTGTCAGGGGATCGAGCTCCCATTGTGATAGGCACTATATATATGCAAAATGAGATGCTATTCCCTCCTCACCCAAGAGCTGGCAATCTTTGGGCATAGACACATTGCCTGGTCACACAGTCAATCTGTGCCACAGCTTTCAACTCATTAGACCACACACCTTCTCTCATATAAAATCTGTAATAATGTCTATATTATTAAAAATGGACTTTTGCCATAAAACAAACCCAGCACATTAAGCAAGCCTATGTGAGAAGAGCAGCTTGCCGCATGACCTCAGAATCTTGTGATGCCAGCTGCAGCTATAAGCTATCTTTTTCTGCTCAACAGCTCACTAATAATTCAGACAACCCTTGTTCTCGCTAAATTATTTTTGTGAGCTGAACTGGGAGAGCACTTGTGAGAGGAGAGCATTTTGTTAGAGTTTTCAATGCTTCTCTGAATGTGACTGGCAGCATGTTCTGGCAGTCCTCCATTTGGACAGCACAATGGTGTCACTTCTAATAATAAAGAACATACAGACATTTCACGAGCTTTAAAGCATCGCTTTGCTGCAGACTTCAGGGCCCTCTTATTTCCTGGAAGTGTTAGTAAGTACAATGGAAAAAAAATAGGCCTTAATAAAGGGAACTTCTAATGCTGGATAATCTGGCACTACAAAGTGCTTTTTTAAAAGATGATGGTAATGTAGTTTTCTAGAAATACCTTGATTTTGTATTAGACTTGGGACTGCCTTCTTTCCACATTTGAACTGTTTGGTGGCTGTATCAAAAAGTCACATAACTTTTTGAGGGAGTCGGTGTCCCTTTCTCCTCCTGCTTCTTGACTGAATTTTTAATTATTTGACTAATTCGTTTAATCTTCCTCCATGGAGATATTCAAAAGCTGTCTGGATGTGTTCCTGGGGAGCCTGCTCTGGGCGGCCCTGCTTGAACAGGAGGGTTGGACAAGATGATCTCCAGAGGCCAACCTCAGCCAATCTGTGTTTCTGTGAATTAGATTTCAGGCTTTTTAACAGAAAGGAGAGTTCTCACTCTGTTCTGCAGCACACACAGAAACAAAACCAAGTCAAGCCAATGGCCAAATACTCTCTTATTGAAGTTGTGGAAGAAATGGACACAGTGGCCCAGATAATGAAAAGCCATTGAAAAAAAGTCAAATATGCCTTTACCCAATATATACATATCATCTGGATGCATTTTCATTATTACTTTGGGATGCAACAAGCTAATGTCATTTAATTTGGTCCTTCTTTGAGAGGAGGATTTGTCCAAACCTCTAGCAGCCATTTTCAACCTAAATAAATATATGATGCTAGAATTATAAAATCTCAGGGTCTTCCCTTCTGTAGCCCACACTCTCATTATTATGAAATGTGTATATGTGTGCATATAATGTTTCTATACCCATTTTTGGATGAAGAGAGAGCTGGTCATTACATTCAAGTAGCCTGATGGACAAAACTGTTGGATTAACTCATCTGAGTAAAGGAAAATGAGTAACACAAGAGAACATGTTCCTGAGGAACTTGAAAATATTCTGAGAAACACTGATGACCAGGTCTTTAAGTACATTTAGAGCCCAAGTACCATTGAAATACAAACAGATTCCTCCAATCAGTCATCTACTTCCCTTTAAAACACAGGTTCTGATTTCAGAGTGTTTATTTACATGTGGACTTAAGTCTTTTCCAAAGACATAAAAAGCTATACATTTTGTTGCTGAGTTTATATAAAGTCAAGCTCTGAACTTCTGCATATGCTATGTTTATCCAAAAAATTTCTTCATCAGTGTTGAACAGAAGTACCTTCATTTAAATGGCATTTCAGGTGATATCCTTGTACAGTGCTTTAGTGGTGTGTGTAGACTCATATTCTTCAGTCTTATTAAAGTCAATGGTGAAAAAACTGGTGCCTAACAGCTGCGCTGTAAGAAAGGCAGAGCTTGGAGATCTCATTAGGAGCTTTTAGTCTGATGGTAACACTACTTATTACATCACTAATACGTATTCGAATGAAGGCACAATGCGTGAAAAATAAACACACCTTGGCAGTATGTAAGGTGATCTAAAAGTAATGCATTTCCAAGCAAGATTTTGATGATACCCTCAGTCAGATAAAACCTGGTGCTTTCGCATGTATTCAGACCCAAGCTCCCATTGTTAATTCAAGCTACTATATTCTCTCCTTTTAACTACCACTTATATCTGACAGCTGTAAAGGCTTCCAGCCATAATAAGTCTCTCCCTGACTTCTCAAAGCAAACAGTGTTGAAGAGAGTGATCCCTCCAATAACATTTTGTCAGCTCAAATCACCACTGCGTTGTGAGTTACTCAGACAGTTTATGCTGACTATTTGCTTCCCAGATTTCTTATGGTCCTTACTTCCTACCTCTGCTCTGATCCTGGTATGTCATTAATCCTAAAAGGTGTTTTACTGCAGCTCTACCTGGTGATTGGATTAATTACTCTTTTACTTTTAACTCTGGCAAGTTTTAAGTTTGAGCAGTTCATCAGATCCAGGTGCTTGTATTCTCCCCAAAGGCATTAGGTGGGTTACTAGATCTCATTGTGGAGAATCTAGTCATCCAGCAAGACCTTAAAAAAGCCCCTAATTACTTCAGTAAAGACCATTTGATTATTCATAACTGATCTACTATGTCTTTTACCAAAATTATGGAAAAAAATTCAGATCCTTGTGTTGCTACAGTGTGCTTCACTCCCCAGCACAACTAAAATTCTTCAATATGGTACTAAGACATAGGAAATGGAAAAGAACATGAGAAATGGAAACCAGCCAAGATTTGGACCTGAACACCATAAACTTATCACTGGCTTGAGAAAGGTAATTCCTGCTGATTTACTAAGGCATCCATTCACTCACATTATTAGGAATATCTTCTCACACACTTCATGTTCCCCTTTTGTGTTATAGGGCAATTAGGCACCTTCTTCATCTCTGAGAACTCCACACAAGGAAAGAGGAAAGAGTGTACTCTAGGGAAGAGCTGGATGTGGTCTTTGCCCAGCACTGCTGAGCACTGGCATGGGGGGGAAATATAAATAATTCCCACAAGCACTGAGTACTGTGTCCTGCCAATGAAGAAATCCCTATCGTAGTAAGAACCCTGCACTGTGGCTAGTGGGTGATAGAGAGGGTCGGGGGTACAGATAATACATCAGCTGAGGATAATTGTGTCTCTTCAGGAGCATCAAATGAGCTTTGATGGACCTACACACGTACATAGAGTAATTGCTCTCTTGCTCTCTTTTTACCCCAACCACATATCCAAATCTGACAGTGTGGGAACTACCTTGGATCATCCATGAATTACTTAGAATAACTGGAAAGAATCCAATGAAATCAGAGAAGAAAATGCTACGAGAAAGTCATCTGCCTTCATCAGTTTTTCATACCACTTTTTTATGCCTATGGCCAAAACTGCAAAGAGGAACTGGCCATTGAATATTGATATGAATATACAGTTAACTTACCCTTGGCTTACTTGCAGACTCAGTATTTTTGAGGAGTATTTGAGTGCAAAGAAAGAAAAAGTTTTGCAAGTTTTCTGTGCTGAAAGCACTTCCTACTTTTAAGAGGATACTTAAGTGCAACCACTTTTGCTCTGCTCCCCAGTGTCCTACAAAAAGCTTACATTAGTTAGATCTTCAGTGTTCCTCAGCATTGGATACAAGTAAGGATAGGTGTAGGAACCTAGGCTGGGGTGAAAGAGTCCCAGCTCTGCTGTATCCAGAGAACCATTCTTGCCAGATGAAGTCTAGGAAGTCAGAATTGCTCTGAGGTAGAGTTACCTAATATCTGAGGATCTAGAAACGCTATCTGGTAACAAATAGCCTCTGAGAAAGGAGACCCTGACATGGTCAGTTCTTCCTGGCCACTAGTATCAGCTCAATACTGTCCCGACTGAGCGTCAACCAGATGTACCCATGGAAGTCCCAGTTTTCATCAGGTGTGGTAAAGCAGTGAAATAGCTCTGTAAGGGTCTAAAATGCAAGGCTTCCCTGTAAACTGATCAAACTATTGCTCTTCATGTGCCTCCCCAAGGTGGCTTCAAAGATGTTTAAGAGAACTTGACTGAAGTCCACCAGCCTTATACTTGATCTCAGTATCTTACTTCTAAGAGGATGAAGGTGTATATATTTACTGGTTTTGGAACCTTCCTGCTCAGTGCATGGCCTTCATGCAGGACAACTGACAGAGGTTTATAGGTTCCACATGCAGTAAAAGGACAAAATTAGGTTTCTAATTTAGACCCTTCAGAACACTACCTCTCTGCCTTGACAACATAGAGGATGTAAAATCAGTATCTTGCCTACTCGCAGTTTACACATTGCAACTCCTCAGTTCTGTCAAGAGGCAATTTAACATGAACCATTGTAAGGAAAAATGCTGAAGCATTACTGAAAATTAATTTGAGGTCAAACTCACTCTTACTAAAAATCCCTTACCCAAATGGTTATTTTTTAGTATTGTCCTGATCAATGTGCTCTAGAGTTTATAAAATAAAGTGGGTGTCCTAAGCATTATCTGAGGTGAATCACCATATCTAAAGCTGTAGTTTGTCATTTTGGATTAAGTACTTTCAACTGCTTTGGTGCATATTATAAGCTGAATTTAACGGTGCAATGGCTGAAATCAAGAATGAAAAACAAAGTAACGTTTGATTTTAATGCCCTGTGTTGTTTTCCAGGTATTTATAGATACCCCATGGTCTCTTCTAGACTCTGCCCCAATTTGCAAATAAAACAACCTCATCAACAAATACCTGGATGGGCAGATTTTGGTGTCCTCATTGATAACTCTTTGCTTTGCTGACAAATGCTATAAAAAATTGTGTCCTTTAATGGGTTGATAAGGTTTTTGCCCTCATTATTTACTGTGTTTCCCCTTGATTGTCTTTTGCTCATGCACGGACTCATAAATACATTCCCATCCATCTTTCTTTCAATCTACTTTTTTTATTTGCAGTATGTCTCATGGTGATCAGCTAGTGAACAGAACAGGTGGAGTTTTCCAGATGTCAAGTGGGTTTGTGCTGCTCAGAAAAACATTTCAAGGAAAAAAGACCTCATGTTGATTGCTTTGAACACTGGCAACTCCTTTTCATAAGAAAGCAAATTCAAAAATGGTTGCCTTTGGCAGGTAAACATACTGTTTTGCTTCTGGCAAAATAAGAGGGAAAAAACCTGGACTGGTAAATTTTTTATAAGACAAAACATTCAAAGAGGTGAAAGTGGTTTTGATCAGTGACAGAGGCTGCCTATAAAAACAGTCAAGTTCAGTCCAATATTTTAATTAAATGTATTTGGTTTATGGTAAAGAAGTTATGGAAATACATATGAACTGGGATTTTCCTTGGGTGCAGTATCTTTCAGATCTATTTCTCAGGTAAATGAAGAATTGTCATGCATTTGCCCCAGGCTTGAATTCATCATTTTCATAAGCAAGTTGTATTTTTTGCCCCAGTGTGATCCTAGTAATGAACTTTTCCCCCCTAAAACAAACCAGAAATGCATTCATTTTATTTGCTTGTTTATTTGCTCCAAAGCCACTGAGTTGGGGGTGAATGATACCCTTTTTTTTTTTTTTTGTGAACCTGCAGAAACATGATTTCTTTTTTTACTAGTTATGAATTCATTATGAAAAGTTTTTTTCAGCCTCAGATAAAACACTGGACAGGGGAAGGGAAGGGAAGGGAAGGGAAGGGAAGGAGAGGAAATCTGATGCAACTGAAGTATCATCCATAGAAATACATTGGTTTTACTGATTACCCTTATAGAATTCTTTCCTTGTCGCTACACTTGCTCCCATGGGAAAATAACTTGTGCCATTTTTAGTCAGTCAGACATTGCTTCATCACCCCTTGCATAATTTCACAGAGTAAGTGGAAAATGTGCCAAATTCCATCCCATCCATTTCTCTCTAATCCAGGAGGGAACTGATGGTCACACAGAGCAAGAGGGGGCAAGTCAGGTTCTTGCTGAAGACCTGCAAGGTCCTGTGGTCCAAAATCATCAGGGCTGGGTGTCCTGTGTGATTGCACAGGCTAATCTAAGAAATATGAGGCTTGGGGAAGGGTAATTTAAGATTTTATTATTATAGGCCCAGTGTTCTCTTTCTATGGAAAGTACCAGGGTAATACATGATTATGCTGTCATTACAGTCGAAAGATGAGGATTGCTTTAAAAAATGAATGAGTAACACAGGAGACCATAACATGGTGAAATTCTGATGTCAAGTGAACAAAAGTTACTTTTCTTGGGTCAAACGTTATTTTGAAAGAAAACATATGGAAAAATGTACCTGCTGGTATAGAATCTGATTTTATGTTTTGATAGAATCCTTGGGAATTCTTGTTTGATCTTTACCAAATCATTTAATGACATGTCTCAGGTTTATCCACTGTAAAGCTGCATAGTAGGACTCCAAGTGCTTTGAGAAATGTGATTTGGAATAATGAACTGTAGAAAGTGGTCAGGATCTTGTGCTCATCCAAAAGAATATTTTGACATGACATTGTTGGGAAAGGGCTCTTGAACTGGATGGTCCACTGGTTTATTTTGAGGAGACACTTATGTTCATACATAGTCTGCTAGATATTTATTACAATAATATTTTATGACCTAGAGTGGATATGGGGCTTATAATTCTTGTCATTTTGGATGTACGTAGTATGTAAATCGATTAGAAATTCAAAAATGAGAATGAGAGTGAATATTTTTCCTACTGAAGAAGGATTTGTTTTAATTTTGATGAAAAACAATACAGCAGCATTATATTGGCCAGGTGATGAGCCAGAATTCCATGATTTTTCTATTATTTTCTATTTTTCTTTAGTTGTGTTGAATATTAGGAAACTGAAGACTGACAAAAAGTGAATTTGAGATGTCTAGTGCAACAACACGTAAATATCCATAAAGAAAAATCACAAGATTCTTCTCTTTCTTTTTCTTTTTTCTTCCTTTTCTTTCTCCCCAAAAGTATAAAAATCCATATGAGTGCTGCCATTTTAACCTTCAGAAACTCCAGCAGGTGATGACAGCTTTCAGCAGTCCATGCAGCTCCAAGATAAATGTTCTGTTACAGCAGGCAAAAAAAAAAAAACAAAACCCAGAAAAAAAAGAAAAATTGAACTGCTTGATTGTGCAGGCGGAAACAATATCACTTCCTGGCAGGAGATAATAATCCACTTAGGTCTCAATACGCAACCTTTGAGGTCAGTAAAAAGCATGCTGATGAATTCAGTGGGTGTAGGATCATTTCCCTTGCAAGCATGGTGTATGAAGCAAGGTGTAGAAACTGCTTCTGTGCTGAGCTCACATTTGTGCATCTCAGCCAGGTTGAGGGGAGGAACACTGGTGTACAAATCTTACTTACATTCAAACAGTGAAACATTGGCTCCAGCAGCCTGCTGACAAATGGTTTCAGTAGCCTAGCCATTGAGCCTAGCCAATGGATAAATCAACCGACAAGGATTACCAGCTGTAAGGAGGGGCAAGTGTTATCTACTTGAGAAAGGAGCCTTTGTGCTTGAGCTGCAGCAAGTAGGAAGAGCAATCATCTACTACTTTAAGAAAGGACACAGACTCAAGGAAGTCTGTCCCTGGGACAGCTGCTATCAGTGGGAATAGTGAAGTTTGCTCAGAGCAGTTTTAACACCCACCTGGGGAACTGACTGTGATTATAACTAATGTTGATAGAGTCAACTCCAACAGAGTTCCCAGCTTTTAAGAAAGGGTGGGCCAAGAACTTCATAAGCAACAAGATTTAAGGCTTAAAAAAAAAAAATATTTATTTACCGTAAAAACTGTCATTGCTTTCAGAATAAAAGTTTAAAATAGTATTTCAGGATTTAACCTCCTCTCCAACTTTAGGCTAAAGGTTGTAGTAGGGTGTAGGTTGTAGGAATCTACTTACTTCCAGGCTTTTCCATTCTCCTCTAACCAACGTGGCAGCAATGACTTTGTTAGAGGCACAGTGCTGGAGGTAAGGGGCTCTCCCTGCCCATTTCATGTTACTAATGGCAACAAAGCTTTGTCAAATGAAAATATTATCTTTAGCCAGAGCTTTCAACCTTCTCCTGTTACAATTCTCTTTGCTGACTTGCACCAAACAACCATTACCCTCTGGGCCCGAAACATGCTCAGTAATGGTCTTCAGTGATGCTGTCATATGAAAAAAGAATAACAATGCTAACAAGGCGGAGATATTTCACCTAACTTTTGATGGAAAGGATCCATGTACAGGCAATAGAAGAAATAGATGACTTTATTCTATCTGCTTTTAGAATCCTAGAATCAGAATCACAGAATGGTTTATGTTGGAAAGGACCTTTAAATATCATGGACAGAGGCTTCTTTTACAAAATTATGTTGCTTAAAACCCCATCCAACCTTACGTTGAACACTTTTAATGGTGGGACATCCATAACTTCTCTGTGCAACCTGTTCCAATGTCTCACCACACTCATCATAAAAAATGTCTTCCTTATGTCCAACCTAAACCTACTCCTTTAGTTTAAAACTGCTGCCCCTTGTCCTGTGACTACAGGCGTTGATAAAAATTCTATCTCCATCTTTCTTAGAAGAGCCACAATAATGTGTCCTTTTCTTCTCCAGGCTAAACTCTAACTCTCTCAGTCTTTCTTCACAGAAGAGGTGTTTCAGCACTCCTAATATTTTTGTGGCCCTCCTTTGGACTTGCTCTAACAGGTCCATTCCTTTCCTGTGCTGAGGGCCCCAGAGCAGGACATGGTACTCCAGGTGGGGTCTCACCAGAGTGGAGAAGAGGGAAGAATCATCTCCCTTGACCTGCTGGCCATGCTCCTTTTGATGCAGCTCAGGATACTCTGAGGAAGAAGGGCCTAATCGTCTCTGTTGACTGTGATCCTGGACTACAAGCTCAGGTGGAAACATTAATATTCACTTAGAAAAATCCCACTCTGCTTGCATTATAACTTGTAAATAAATCCCATCGTTTATTGGTGTTTCTATTATTTCAGTACCTATGGGACCCAACAGAAATGCAAGTCTTATTTTAAGCCCTCTCCTTCCTTTCTGTGCATGTACACATACCAACGTGCATATGTTAAAAGCAGTCTGTGAAATAAAGGTTTTACCTTCTGAATAGAGGTGGATGAAAGGCACACAGTACTATGATCCCCATTTCAGAGGTGGAAATGAGACACAGGCAGATTTAGGGACTTGCCCAAGGCAAAACAGGAAACACGTAGCATGACCAGGAATCAAACCCACATCTCTTCTGCGCTTTGGCTAGACGAGTAGTGTTCCTCTCAGTGCAGAGCACAAATAAGATGGGAAGTGGCACTTTGAAGCACTTTTCTCAAGATAACGTCACTGTTATTGTTATAATTTAGCAATAGATGTTATCAATATGAAAGTAAAGCCGGTTGCAATTTGACTTTATCCTTTGTAATGACTCACTTCTTCCATACTGCCCACAAGAAGTGAACTAATAACCAGTTATTCCCCCTGGATTTCTCAGTATGAATTGTCTCTGTGTTACTTGCTTTTTAGCTATAAGACAGATTTCCAAGCCACCCCAACAGAGTCATATGGTCATACCGAAACCCCCATTAGACCTCTTGGTGACCTCCTGATGGAAAGGAGGCTGCAGACATATCCAACTGCAGCATGTCGTTCCTTGATGGTCTATAACTCTGACAAGAGACTCTCTGCATTTAAAACTGATATACTGCTGATGTACAGAAAACACTTTGGGTTCTTTAAGCTTTATTGCTTTTAGTGGACTTGAGCTTGCACTACTGAGTTGAGTTGCAAGCACTGTATCTGCACTGTCTTCTGCTGGAGCAGGATCTAAGAGGCAGGCAGTGTGGGTCCTTGGGAATTTGTCTCAAGCCCTGTGCAGACACCTCAGTTTAGACAGAGCCATTTCAGCCTGACCCCCACAGTCACAGTCCATACTCTCATTTTGTCAACCAAAGTCCCGTAGGATGCCAGGCTGGCAAATGTTGCTTAGCTCCCATCCTCTAACTGCATGGTGAACTGCACCATGGCATTGAAAAGGCAATGAGAAAGTAGAGATACTGGTCAATAATGCCTTTAGGAGGCCAATAAACCCTGTTAGGTTGTCTCAAGACTATAAAATTGGAAATGAACTCTGCAAAGTTCTCTATCATGCACCTCAATTTAGGTATACAAATAGCTTTAGAGGTACAATATTTGCATGGGGTATCTTTCTTTTCCTTACTTCAGAATACAGGCTGCAATATGCTCTGATTCTCTAGACCAATACTTTTTCTTAGTGATCAGTAGAGATCACTTCATGATTGTATGGGTCTTCCTAACTGAAAGTGTACAGGGATATGTTCTAGTCACATCTCACCACGTCTGGATCAGACAGGGTAATGGCAGGAAAACTGTCAGAAAAGTCACTACAGGTCACAGAAAACACATTACTGCACTGAAGTCTTCTGAGCATGTATCCATGAAGCTCCAGAAAACTTCATAGTTATTATTGAGTCAGTTGCAGTCTACCGAGCTTGGCCTACTTTTTCCCAAATGAATAGTGAATGGAGGCACTTCTTCTGGGGCGCTAGATACGCAAGCCTCTAAATAATATGCAGAAGGAAGATGTCTAAGATACGTCACATGAGTGTTTCCCACGAGGTTTGGGGAGCAGATCTATGTCAGGTTGGGATCAGATCACTCATTGCAACTAATAGTACTTGTCATTGAATCCATTAATGATGGTTTTTTAAAAGCAATGTAGTCTGAGTTTTGGGGGTTTTTTTTATTATTATTGGTTTGGGTTTTGTTGTTGTTGCTGTTAGTTTGGTTTTTTTTTTTTCATATAGCCAGTTCTTTTACACAGAGTAAGCATTTAAGTATTGTTCTGAAATGGGCAGCTGTGGCTCTGAATGAGGATCTCAGTGCTTTGACAAAATACTTACAATGATATCAGGTAACTAAATAGTGTGTGTGGCGCTCTTGCAATTGAGCAAGCTGGCATTTAGAATATACTTCATTCAGCATGCATGTCACATATAGCCAGTTTCAAAGAAATAGTGGCTCTTGGTTAACTAACAGCATTGCAAAATGTCCCAAGCAATGTTTGATTCAGGGATTTTTTGTGGTTTTTCTGTGTATTCTGTCTATATTTACATATATTTTTTTTCCAGAATTTTTAAAGCTCTTTTCTGAAAGTGCAACATTTTGCAGATTATCTCAAAGTCACTGAAGATTTGTTGTGTTTTTTTCCCAGAGACTGGTAAAATCACACTGGCTCCAGAGGTTCAACTTTCTGCCCCTGCTAAGGGAGGTCATCAGTAGCGTGGAGTCAGCTTTGGATATCTCCCAATCAGAAACAAATAAAAGTTAGCCCGCTGGGACTTTAGCTAGGCTGTATCTGCCCTTCCAATGAACAGTTAAGCTTTGTAGTGTGCCTGCTTGAGAAACAGCTGTTTGCCTAACCTCTGAACTGCTCAATACATTAATCTGAAGCATAATTTAGCTCTGTCTGAGCTTCCGAACATGGCACCAATAACTGGCTAGCATAGATTTACCAGCCTTAAAAATAATCATTTTTGAGGTTTGTTTAAAAAATAGTTCTCCTCCTGTCTTAGATTAATTAGAAGTGATAATCTTTGGCAAGAACATAGCCAACAGAGAACACAGTTCATAGAGTTCTGAGCAAGATGCTCCCCCTCAAAACCGTCATGTTACAGTTTGTTCCTGGTGCTTGTGAGTCAGCCATAGAGGCAGACCCTGTTTTTTGTTGGCCTTCTGTTTGGGGAGTGTGGTTCAGCTCTGCATCACCATGTTGTCCCTCTGCCAGCTAAGAACAAAGATCCAGTCAGAAGGATGGGAAAATACAGAACTATTTCGAATGAGGAGGAGCCAAGCCTTGATCAGATCTGGATATCTTCAAGCTTCAAAGTTAGGAGGCTCCTGGATTCGGTGTGGGCTCATCTCTGATTATGAAGCTAGATTTAAAGTCAGTGAGAGTCAGTGGGACTCTTTCCATTGGCCCCCGTGAGAAAGAAGGTCTTAAAAGGTGGAAGAAATAGAAAAAAAATAAGGAAGAGAATGAATGTTTGTGAAAAATTATAAGTGACATACTTTTGGCTGTTGAAATGCCGAGTGATGCAAGATCCAGTATACTTCTCTCACTCACAGACACTCAGTTCTTGCTTCACTTTATGAGTGTATATACACTCCATTGCCTAGATTGCCCCAGAGAAAAATGGCAGAAAAATGGATCACTCTTCTAAGAATTTGGCTTCTGAGAGTTCTTGTTATGTATCTCTGTATCTAGGTCATTAAATATCTGTCTTGATTCAGCACTGAAATGTTGCTGCAGTAACTTGCACTCATTAGGACTTCACTACTGCACCACTGGGAGAGATGGAGGGCTCCAGGTTGAGGTGGATTTCAGTGAAGCAAAGCAAAGATATTTATTGTCCCTCTCTACATAAGATGCATAGGACTATTTTGCAAGATGAACTCTTTCTTGTAGATACTTACAAAAGAATTGTATGATGGCATGTTAACACATAGATGTTGCATCTGCTCAAGTTAAAAGGCATCTGGGAATTATGAAACAAAACATGAAGTATTATGGTATTGTGAGGTTTTGCTATTGCACTTGTTGACTTTCAACTATCAACACCATGGACTACAACAGAACCTTAGAAAGCTTGTCCTCCCATAGAAACATGCATGTAGACAACTTTTGTTTAGTCTAATTCCTCCCCTGTGTGTTTTCTTTCTTTCTAAAGCTCTGAATCCAACAGTCAAGGTATTATGAGACATCATTCAATTTTCTTTAAAAATGGATGCAGAGCTGTCAAACTTCCGCAGTTACAGAGAAATCTTAAAAATTTATCTTTGACTCAAGCATACACTTGGGCAATGCAAAAGCTAGAAAAGAGATGAAAGGTGGTGATGATGTTGTCTTATCACCATTGCAGAAAGTATGGCTTTTGCAGCTCAGGGAGCATAAGAGTTAATAGGCAATGACAGAGCTCTGGGAACTGGGCAAGTTGTAGACTGCATTATGAACACCATCCCTTTTGCAAGGAGTTTGGAGTATAAAAAAGGTAGGAAAAGATGGACACAGAGAAGCCAACAAGGAATATGAGGATATTACTCTTTTTTTTTACCAGATTACTGATTTACTGACAGAAAAGTCCTGAATCTTAATGAGGGATTTAATCAGAGAAGGATGTAATTTTTCAGCTGGAACCCCTTCGGTGAAGATGTAGGTTTGACAACATCTATTTTCCTGTGAATTTCTGTCAGATGAGCTAAATTATTCATTAACAAAGGCTGAAAATATCTTGAAAAAAATTAAAATAATTTATTTTAACTTTTTATAATTAACTACCATTAATTTTTATCTAAGATTGTTTAAAAATCTATTTAAACAATTGGAAATCATTTTAAAGTTCAGCAAAACATTTGATCTTAATCAATGTTAGGCCAAGACATTTATATTTTCAGTTCCTGCTTTGTCAAAATTTCCCTACATTTGTGTTCCTGTTCAACTTGATGGTGATGATGATGATAACGAAAGTTATGAAGAATTAACAGCAAAGCATAAAATTTCCCATTTTCCCAGCAGGCTTCCACTTGAACGAGGGGAAGATATTGTTTGAGAAGGCAAAGGGTGAACTGTGCAGGTAAAAAGGGGTGGCTGAAGAGGCTCAGAGGTAAAGACAGAGAGGCCATTAAGCACATCTGCTGTGATGGGACACGGAGTAATGGTTTTAAACTAAAAGAGGGTAGATTTAGATCAGATATAAGGAATAATACTAAGGGTGGTGAGATACTGGCACAGGTTGCCCAGAGAGGTAGCAGATGTCCCATCCCTGGAAACATTTAAGGTCAGGTTGGATGGGGCTTTGAGCAACCCAATCTGGTTGAAGATGTACATGCTCATTGCAGGTGGGTTGGACTAGATGGCCCTTCCAACCCAAACTGTTCCATGATTCTATGATCCCCCTTTTATACAGTCCAGTTTTCGCTTTGCATGGGGCAGATGGACATCACGAGAAAAGCAGGTAGGGACAGAGAACTGAAGAGGGCCCACTTTTACCCCTGGGCTCGCTGTGGTTGTCTCTCATTACCTGTTATGTTTTTCCTTGTTTTTTGGACAATGCTAAGGCAGGAGAGAAACTCACCCATGTGTTGCTGCACCGCATGCAGTAAAATGCAGGACTAATTCCCTCACCTGAAGCCTTCCATCCCCTTTTGAGGCATTTCTGGGGCTCCCCTTTACATCTTTTTGGGATGGGGACAACCCCAACACACAAAGCCAGCCAATCCTCAAGGATGAGATTCTCAGCTATGATGGTTACTGGGCGGTGGGGCGGGGGGATAAATACCTGGAGAGAGAAGAAGCTTTTCTCTGAAATTTCTGAGGACACGCTATCACACTGCACAGCATCTGAAATCCCCAGCAAGGGGGAGGGGGAAGAAGCGTCAGGCTGTCACCGGCGCTGTTGTGGCACCCACACCTATTGAGTCTGACAGAGCTGTTCAGCCAAAGTGCATCGCATTCCCTGCTGCCCTCATTTTGCTTAATCTGCATTCTTGCAGCTCAGTAATCCTCATGGGAGACTTCCTATAAATAGTGCTTTGGCAATTAAACCCGCTTTCCTTGCAAACTAAGCTTTAATTGCTATTGGCAGGTAGCTTGCAGAAGTATCTCCGATGGAGGAACCAGATGATGAAACACATATTAAATAACGAGGGTTTATCTTTGTGAAGAAAGGAAAGTTTATCTTAAATGCTAATGCGATTATCTAATCGAGCATCTAATGTTTTTCTATGCAGTTTGCCCCTCTGAGAGCACCACGGAGCAGAAATGTGGGCTGTAAAAATCCTGCTGTGCTCATAGAAATGTCTCTTGCACATTTTCAGGGAAACCAGGTCAAAGATTGCACCTTTGCAGTATTTTTTTTTTGGGGGGGTGATAGACATTCATTATTTTTAATGCTTTTTACTCAGATTTCAGTCAGAATTATATTTAAAGAAAACAGCAAAACACAATAAAATATTGACCCTCTGCCCTCGGAAAACAGGTGAATATGCATCCAGGTCAAATCCACTGGCCAGCTCTCTTGTGCAGAGGAGCTGGGGTCTTTTATTTCAGAAGCAGGTTCAGCTGTTCTGCTTCTTGTTTCAGGAGCAATTCACATTCAAAAATGACACCTGGAAATAAGAACAAGCACGATGGAGCCTATCATAAAGAGAAAGGGGGATTTGGACTATTTGGAAGTAAATCCTGAGATTATTTTTACATGAACCTGTAAGAATGATATCAGTATGCATGTAAGCGTGTATAAACCAGATGCTGCTCCTGCCTTCTTGCATGATGAATGTGCCTTGTTTCAAATCAATGTTCTTACAGGCTTCTAGGGGAGTAAGAGTAATCCAGCTATAGACAGAAAATCAAGGCTTTTCAAACTGAAATATAGCAACTGATTATGTGAAGTTTAAATATAACCACTGATGATATAGTCCTGTTTTAAGATTAGAAGGCACATCATCATACCTTGCTCCCAATGTGGGTCAAATCCTTTAAAGTGGTGAAGTTCTTCCATATGACTAAGTTCTACTGGGGTCTAAAGTCACATCAGACCAGTGCAAATAAATGTGTGATACATTTCTAAAAAGACTTGGCAGGTACAAGGGGAGATGCTGCGAAAACTCATTTTCGAAATGAGTCAAAATCTTCTGTAAAACTCATTTAAATGGCACACACACACACTTTGTGCTCACTTTTTATGAATATTCAAAATATGAGTTCTCCTGCTGGGACTGTTTTCAGCAAGTGCGTGATGGTCAGGTCTGGGGCTGAGGCTGAGTTTGTTTTTGAGTTTGTGTTAGCACTGAGTGAATGAATGCCCTGAGCTCAGTCCTGCTGGGGAACGCACGTGCCAGTAGGACACAGCATGGTGGCACTGAACTATGTCAGCCTTCTACTGGAGCCTGCCTCAGCAAACTTCTAAAGGCCAAAAACAATCGATACTTATATTTTAAGGAATGGTTTTGAATAAAAGTTCTCAAAGAATTCACATCTCAATTGTGGACAATTTTTTAAGGAATTTGATGGCCAAAATTATTCTGGACCCTATACATTACCTTCAAGTCTGGACAGGGACATCTGTGATGTCACACTTTGCCCTTTTGTTTTTTAAATAAAGCCCTGGACCATCATACCTCATGTAAAGCTTTGTCCCAGCCTAAACCTGCTGTATTACCCCGTTATCTCAATATTCTCCTCCAATACCAACCTACTCATTGGTCTATTCACCTTCTGCAACATGGTTCTGGTTCACCCCATGAATCTGATACCGTAGTGTGTTTCATTTCCTAGTTGACCCACTGATGCCTCTGCCCCTGAACCTATAACCCTCTCTATGCTGGTGAGCATGGCCACATTTGATCTGGTTAACTCAGCTGTTGTGTACAAGCACATATATAGCAGAGACAGAGAGATGCCAGTTTAACGTTGGGTGAAGAGCAGAAAGAAGGTGAGCACCAGCATGTTTCCCCAGCTTTTGCGATGGTGGTGATGAGAAGGAAAAAAGGGTGTTCCCCTGCAGTCTGCCTCAATTGCCTGGGCACCTCCTGCTCCCACTCCCACCAGTTACTGAAGCAAAACAAGTCTCACCAAGCTGGTCTAACCCCCAGCAAGCTCCCTTCCACACTGCAGCTCACTCATTCAGTGCCAATTGCATTGGCAGTCCAATTCACAGCTCTTATTCTGATCTCATATATAACTTCTGGAAGCCTAAAGGTCATGTGCAGCAGTTATTTACAAAGGGCACATACTTCATACTTCTGAAGGTTTGATTTTTTCTTTGACATGTTCCTCACACTGAGCACACTCTATGCACTTTAGCATCAAGACTTGGGCACCAAGGATATAGTCACTGGGTTAAAACCTTACATGGGACTCCAGATACTTTTCCCCACCTCTCATCCTTCAAAACTTGTGGAGCTGTGATGCTAGGCATTGCAACTGTTAACCCCCAGATTGCTCGCCATCACAGCATCAGCCATAGCCCTGAATTCTGAATCATGCAGCAGATCTGTCCATCCCATACAGGGTAAAGATAGTACTTGAAACCCCTTTGTGTGGATTTGGCACTTGGACTCAGAGCTTCTTAATACATATGTTTATGTATTTTCTTAAAAAAAAAAATAAATAAAAAGTGCAATTTGAGGAAGAGTAATGTTAATCCTTTTCTTACACCAGACTTCTTTGAATACGTGGAAATTGAAAACCCAGCTTCAAGAGCTATGTTGTCCTGAGTGAAATCAGAGACATCCTCTGCTTCCTAGGAGGTCTCCTACATCTCCCCACCATGGCACCACTCTGGAGGCCTTTAAAAAAGACAGAGAAAAAGAGCTTTCATCATTAACATTAAACATCCCGAGAAATAGACTAAGATCATGTGCTCCTTCTTAGCTCTCTTTCTGGCTCAATAAATCTGTCACTTAATCACAGAATCATAGAATGTGTTGGGTTGGAAAGGACCTTTAAAGGTCATCTAGTCCAACCCCCCTGCAGTAAACAGGGACATTTTTAACTAGATCAGATTGCTCAGAGGCAATTATAGGAGGCAACACCTTCAAGAGGAAATGGCTTTGGAGATCAAGAGGCTGGGAGGTAACTAAGGACTTTCCCCTCCTCTCTAGTTCCTGAATATGTCATGAACTGCTGATATGACGGTCTTCTCAAACTCTCCCAAAGTGCAAAAGGACTTAGTTTATGTGGCCAATAATGTGTGGCCAATAATTCAACTCTGAAACACTTCTAGCTGTGTTCCAAAAGAAAAGAGAAACCCCACACCACATGGACCTTAAAAATAAAGATGTAGGTGTCTCACAAAAAACTGAGGTGCTGGGAAATGAGTCTTTGCACCTTTGAGTAAAATACACTCCAGAGAGGGGATGGGTTTGAGATATAAGAAACCGACGGTGTGTCCTTAACAGCCACTTCTGGGCAGCTTCCAGGTGCCATTCTGGCTTTCGTAGGTTCTGTTCTATGTTCCATAAATGTCCCACTGAAGGTTTCCATTCAACCCCAGTCCAAACCCTGTCACAGAAAAAAACCCTTAGTTTTAGTCCAGCCACAGAGACTTTTGAATATCCTACTGGGCACCTTGCTGTGTTTAAACACATTAAAATTGTGTTAATCTGTGTGTGCTTCCCAAAAAGTCAGTTTGCTTTATCCTGTCTCAATTTTTGGAGCAAAATAATACATGAAATATTTATTTGTTTGTTTGTTCATTTATTTATTTATTAAGCACCCAGTACTTTCATATCTTAATTCTGTTTTACTTGACCTACAAACACTGGCAATAACTTTCAGTGCTGATGTGACTGGTAGAAACTTTTTGTTTGCCTGTTTTTCTAACAACAGGTTTTTCTTCTGTTCGCATTTGTAATCTTAGCAAGGGAGAAAGTACTTATAGAGACAGGTATAGAAAGTCACAGAAGTGTAGTCAAGAAGAGTAATGGGTATTAAATCAATATTTATAAACATAACAACTAATAGAAAAACAGACTCATATCCATTTGTTTTAAAAATAGGTTGCTGCAAAAACATGTAAATGAATATTGAATTTAATGGGGTTTTTTTCTATATCAACTATAGTTCCTTTTACAAAAGCCCATGAACAATGACAATAATGTGCAATAAATATTAATAATTACCCATAATGGGTAATTAAAGCTTAATAATTAGTATGAAAGACAAAATAGAAAGAAAGAATCACTTGATCACGTTCAAAACATTCAGTATTTGAAGGATGTTGTATAATCATTACAGCATAGGTTAATGATTGTCCATTTGAAGTCTGCACTCATTTACGTTCATGGTTATTGGAATGTAACAGTTGATAGAGCATTTCATGATAGAAAAAATTGAATATGTAAATATTATTCCAAATGTGAGTCCACCGTGATGAGGTTATCTCTGCAAATGGAGTTCAAATTGGTGGTATTCTATAAGGAGGTTGTTTTTGAAGTGCCTTTGCAAAAATGGGTTTAATTTAGGGGAGTTCAGGTCAATATGGTGCACAGAAAGAGAGAGATTTTGTATTTGTAAACACAGCTCAACTGAAACAAATGGGTTTAGCCTAAAATTCCTAGCTACCCTGCAGTTGAGGATACTTTGCAGAGTGCAGTTGAACAACCTTTTGCAACACATTTTGGGGTTCTTTGCACTTTGTTGTATGGAATCCCAGCCCTTGACACACTCCCAATACAAAGAGAAATAATTTATCAAAAGCGTACTTTGGCTCGTGAGACTCAATTATAAAGATGGAGGGCAGAAGGCAACCCAAAATATATCTCCCATGGGGTAGCGTGCTTCCATTTCAAAAGGTCCACAGTCCTTTTTGAGGTCTTCTGGGTTTCTCTGATTTATTTATTTTTTTTTTAATTCTGAAAAAAGAGTAAACTTTTTTCTTAAAACAACAGCTTTATTTTGTTCAGTGCTGTATTTTTTATTTTTTTAAAGGATACATTTTAATCCCTAGTTCCAAGAATTCAAGTGTTCTTTCTCCTCCCAATCAGCATTTCTCTGAAGTCCTCCACATCTTGCAGCTTTTGAGCACTGTAGCCACCAGCCCGCTTCCATCTTCTAATGTTCAAGGTGAGATTTGTGGTCAGCTTGAGAAGCCACCTAAAAACTCTTGTGGGATGTTTTATTTTTTTCGTTATTTGTTTTGATTGAGTGTTAGTAAGTTCAGTTTCCCGATCCTGTTGTCCATGCATCTGTGTGGTAAAGCAGGAAACACTCTTCTTCTGCACAAATATAGTAGCAATTTTTAAATATTGTAATAGTACAAGGGGACTATAGCCAGGGACTTGCCACATGGTAATCCCTGTCTCTAAGACCATTTAACAGAAGCTGATGAGGAGTGGGACGATCAAGAAAATTACTAAATGAGGAAAGGTGTTTCTGAAGCAATATGATTACTTAATGTAATGACCAATCTCTGCCCTTTCATTGCTTCATGCCCTTTAGTGCTATAGGTGGTCAAGCTGTTTTGCAATGGGTTTATCTTTCCCATTTCGTAAATGAGGAAAAAGGGGCACAGGGGAGTAACTTGCTGGAGGAGGTAAAACAAGTCCCTCCCAGAGCACAGGGAACCACCAGGATATGAAATACCCATGAAAAACAAAAGCCTAGGTAAGAGGAGAGGCTTTAAGACAGTTTTCCAGCCTCCATATCTAATACTGGAGAAACCCCAGCATGAGTGCTCGACACACTTGTCTCTACATGCTGATCTATAGTAGTGTCCCACCAGTGTCCCACCCAGTCCCAAACAACAATATTCTCTACTGTGCCATTCAGGGGTACCTTTGCAAGGCAGGTCATGGTTGCAGTGACTGTGTCACATGGGTCCTCCCACACTTGGCAAGGAAGATTTTCTCACCTTTTTGGGAACCCATCATTTTCCCTGTTGTAGAAAGCTGCAGGAGAAGGCAAATGGAACTGTGATTGTTTTACAGGCAGCGCAGGAAAGCAAAGCTGCTCTGAGTATGTAAGAGCATCAGCAATCCCCACATGCTGTAGTTTAGGTAGAACATGCAATAAAGGAAAAAGACTGAGGAAGTCTGTGCAAGTGAGTGAAATTAGCTTTTTCCTAAAATGGAGAATTAGAATGTTTCATGAAATTAATGGAAAGAGGATCTTAGAAAGAATAAAGAGGGGCCTGGATAAATTAAAGATTTTATCTGAAACCAAACTGGAGTAATTGACTAAATTAACTTGTCTTAAAGAGACATGTACTGAGACATTGCAAAATAAAGAAAAGATAAAAGGAAATTAGAGAGTGTAATATGGCATATAAACAGCACTAGGAAAAAAATGAAGGGAAAAGTAAGAATGTTATTGTCAAAGTGGAAGAAGAAAGGTTTTACGTGCATCTAAGTGACTAAATGTACCATTTTATTTTTCAACAAGAAATACAAAAATCTTCCTACTGTTTCCCAATAAAAAGAAATCAGTATTCAAATGATGTATCTCAGGGAGCAGTCTACAAACAAGTACACCTCATAGTCATTTCTGGTTCACTTTATTTATTAATTAAAATTTCAAGAAATTGTGAGAAGGCCCTGAGCAGAGATCATAATTTGATTTTTTTCTACTGATGTGTAGAATAAGCCAAGGCAAACATTATAATACATATATTTTAATTTGGGCAGTATCTAAAATGAATCATAGACAATGTTTTTTTGATCAATACAATGATTTAAAACCCAAATTCTAAGGTTTATAAAGACAGTTTTCATATACTAAAGCAGCTAGCATAAACCTGCTAAAGCAGTAGAAACCCTTCCGTGTAGTATGTTAGCACAACACATATTTAGTGTCCTCAGTTTAGAAAATATTGCTATCAAGGAATAATGTTAATGATGTAAAAACCCTGCATAAACCAAGCAAAGCTTTTTGCACAACTCCCTCTTATTTCCTGATCAGAATATTAAATTAAGATTGCATTAAGGAATGGAGAAAAAGTGATTTTGTTAATCTTGCAGACCTCCCTTCAAAGTTTTTTTCCTTTTTCTTCTGTATATCCTAGCTTGCTTATTATTATTACTATTTCATATCATAGTTGCAATTAGTGGCCTTAATCAGAGATTGTATTTAAAGTGCTTGGATTAAAAACTTTATGTATGTATATACACACATGTATAAATATATATGCACACACAGAAATGCCTAAAGACTTTCTTGTGAGACAGTGGGTTAACAGAATGGCAATTGCTCATCTTTAAGGACTGAGATGTTGGGAAGGAATGAGCTTTTCAGCAACAAAGAAGGATAGTTTTTCAGAGCCTAACCTCATAACACAAGGAGACACTTCAATAAGTTTAAGGGGGATTTTTAAAATTCTAAATAATAATGCAGTTTGTCTAGAGGGTAGAGAAACACCTTTAATTTGTGATAGGATCTAAAATAAAAAGGAAGATTAAAATAAACCCTTTTGCTGCCTCTGTTCATGTTAGCTGGTGTCACTTCACAGGAATAACCTCTTGCACAGAAAATACACTGCTCTTTTTAATTTTTTTTTTGTTGATTATATGGGAATCATGTTCGTCAATTAACAGACAGATAATAATGCTCTGCTGTGATTTAACTAGCCATTTTTGTTTGGAAGTACTACATCAATGGTCGCTGCTGGCGTAATGCACACCATCCATTTCATTTGGTTTCCTATATATCTTGCTGCAAGGAAGCCAGCTCCATGATAGGTCTGCAGCAACAAGGCTTCACAGCTCCTTAGGGCAGAAAAAAACCCACCAAACTGGGGTCAGGAAAAGAATACAGCAAGATTTTTCTCTTTGAAGATGGGTAACAAAATGCCACTCTACTGGGAGGAGGCCTACAAAGAGATGTTCACTTGAAGGTTTATGATTTCTATATTTTGCCAGGGTCATGAAGGACAGGTGTCCTGCAGGGCTGTCTGGTCTTCGTGGCAAGGAGGGAGTTTTCAGTAAGACCCTCCTCTTCATAGAGGGTGGCTGGAGTGCAGGGTCCAGGCGATGCCCAGCTATGGAAGCTATCTCAGATCAGTGCTCAGCATAGGCCACCTAATCCAAATCAGTACCAGCACTGTAAGTATTAGCTCAAGGTCTAGCTATGAGCTCTGTAGCACCATGAAAATGCAACCACAGAGCTGTTCCTCAGTATTTTCACAGCCTGTGGAGCCTCCCACACAAAATTTGGCTTCTGCGGTTGCACAAAGGGCATGGTTTCCTCCTGTGGAAGCAGTTACATTTTTTTTCTTGAAAGAACATGGGAATTTAAGCAGTGTGTTGTAATCTATCTGAGCTGAAGATGAATCAGGCATTGAGGCCAAGAGGGGTCCTGCTAGAAATGCTGCCTTATTTGCAGCACTGTGGGAGGACCATCTTGGACAGGGAGGTGTCCCTTCTAGGACAAGTGTATGTCTTCAGTTCCTTGGGAGGAGTTATTGATCCCTCATGTGTGCAAACAAACAAAGCTCTTCAGCCTTTTTCAACAGGATGAGCTGTGGACTGATGACATTTTGGGGCTCGGACACCCTACAGGCTACCTATAGGACCACCATGCTGCGTGGTATGTGACCTATCCAAATCCTAGCTCCAGTAAGGAGCAAAGTGCTAAGGTTTTTGTATCCTTCGCTATCCAAGAAGTTGAGGTCAAGGTGGGAGAAACAATTGGCAGGGCGCACATCTGCAGCAAGGTTGGTGCAAAACAGAAGCAAAAAAGACCCATGATACCCTCATTTCACGGCAAGGGATGACTGGTGACACTGGAATAACAGCACATTTTTCTTCTACATTTGACAGGGGCACACACTGTACTTTATACCCTCATCCTTCTTTTTGATTTCAAATCCATTCAAAATCAAAGCCCCGGCAGCATTAACTTCTGTTAGTCCCAATGAGATCTCAGCAGAGTCTCACTAGTAATGACTGCAATTTGAGACACCCATTTCCCCCTCTTTTTAACCTGGTTTTCTACGAAGGATGGGTGTGGGAAATCTCTACTCAGGTTCTGAGCATATGTATCTACCAGAGTGTTTCTCTCAAAATATTTTTAAGACAGAATTTTAAGGTTTGCAAGGAGGATACTCATGTTCCAGCAAATTACTGATAGTNACCTGCTCTAAGGTGGCCCTGCTCTGGCAGGGGGGTTGGACTAGATGATCTACTAAGGTCCCTTCCAATCCTAGGATTCTATGATTCTATGATTCTATGATTAGTCCTCTCATTCAAGGGAAAAGATCATATTAATTATAAATCTAAGAATTAACATGGGAAGGAGATCTTACATTGAGATGAAACAGTAAAAATATATATGGTCAAAGACACCAAAGTAATGAAGATACTCATGTTCTGTCAAATTTCCAAAAGTCAGTAAGAGAAGATAGTGGATATTAGTCCTCCCATTCAAAGGAAAAGATCATATTAATCAGAAATCTAAGAATTAACATGGGAAGATCTTACATATAGGTGAAACAGGAAAAATATAGATGTTCATAGACACCAGAGTAGTCAAGATAATGGTGAGTAGTGGGGTAATAAAGATGGAGAACTGAGGCAGGACTCTCCGAAGTATTTAAATGCCTCTTTCAAAGAAATTAATGGCATTCAAGCCAATAAGTGAGCTGGCGGTGTCCTATTGAAAGCCCTGTGACAAGGGAGGGACACAAACCTACGTTTCCCAAGCCCCCAGGCATCGCTGCTGTAACTGGATGAGCTTTCTTTGCTGCCTCTTTTCACAACATCACCATGACAACAGTGGCTGCTCTCTTTTTTTGGCTAGTGCTCAGTGTGCATATTGATGGTGATCAACAATGAGGTACTAGCACGATGAGTAAATAGATTAGACCCATGTGTTACCCTATGGCCAACACACACAATGAGCAGATCTGTAGCCTTCAGATCACTGTTGTTATTCCCTCTCCCGAGTCCTACAGTGTCCTTTCTACTGACACATAAGCTAGTATTTGACGATAGTATTATTTACATTTTTAATTACACTGTGTGTACTGGGTATTTACTCTGAGCACAAGTGGCAAGCTGTTTGGGAGCTAGTGTTTCTGCAGTGCTGCTAATTAATTGATGATAAATAAGTAAATAAAGAGCCCAGCAAAAGCAGAAGGAAAGACTATAGCCTGCTGCTTTCCTTTCCAGAAAACTCTATGCTCCTTGGGTTTTTTTCCTTTTCTTTTTTTTCCCCCTGTTAACATTCACCTTTTAATTGAAACAAGTTTGCCATTTGACTGCCAAAGCTTCCCCTGTAAGCAATGCATGGCACTGAAGACTGGTCTAAATGTTTTTTTCTTTCCTTTCTTTGCTTCCTGCACTGGGATGATGGGTCCTTAGCTTAGTCTGAAATTCCTTACACATGCATCCCCCATTAAATCAGGTCTGGGAAATCTTGCATATGTGCCATGAAGGGGAACCGTGGCAAACACAGGAAAGGAGCTGGGATAAAAACAGAGCAAGAAGAGCTCCCTTGCCTAATTTTTATTGAGAGTGAAAGAGTATTTCACTCTCTTCTCCATAGGTAACCCTCACTTACACTGCACAGATAGGAAACAAAGTTTAATAAAGTGCAACCGCAAAAGCTAGGCTTTCAAATACTACACCTACGGCCAGGGCAGCTTTCCCAAGAAAGCCTCATTGAGTAAATTCTGGACACTTTCATTATGTGACTAAAGGCTTTCTTCAGCCTATCAGCATGTACCTAAAGTCATGTTCATTTGTTTAGCTCTTTTACATTTAAAAATCTGGTCAAGACGAGACAAGATATATATTATAACATATGTTTAAATATGACTTGGCCTAATGAGTGTTTTAAGAGGAGTGGATAGAAGGTTCGTGTTCATTAGCAGATGGAGTAATCCAGTAAAGGAAAGGCCAAATTTGGGAGCTGAATTATGTAGCAAATCTGAGCTTTCTAGAACTGTTTATGGTTTTATAACCGCTTTGCCTAGATGGGAACAATTATACAAAGGGCAGGCCCAGGCAATAAAGAACATCCCAATGGGTGTTAGTAGAGCCTGTAGCCACACTGAAGAAATAATACAACCTCTAAAAATCTTAGACATGTAAAAGAACTGCTGAAAAAGGAGGCAATTTTAGAAACATGCCTAAAAAAGCTGTTGCATAAATATACAGGTTACATTCTGTGGAGGATCAAGACTAAAATGTGAGATGGTGACAGAACTCCATCCCCAGGTTCTCACCTGCGTGACACATTTGGTGTGACTCAACAAGAAAGTGACAGTATTTTCTTTCTGCTGTCTTCGTGATAGGTACATCCAGTGTTCTGCAGAGCACAAAAGCCGAAGCACACAAGTCTGCCCTTCATTATGTTCCTTTTAATTCATAAAGGTCAATCCATTATGGGGACTTGGGCATGGCAATGTTGAGCAGTGTGGTGACCAATTTTCATACAGCTGCCTGCAAGTAGGAGTTCTAACTGCCTATCAATAGGGGCAACAAAAGCTCTCATATTCAGCAAAAACCTGCCTAATTTTGTCAGAAAGAAATGGCTGGCATAAAAGTTTGCTTGTTTCCTACCTACTCCTGGGGCTTGCAAGACTTCCTGCGCTGAAGCTGCACATCCCAGAGCATTTCTGACTTAGACACCCAGAGGTTTTCTTTTCAAAGGTAGGTGAAATAAATGCATCAATTCTTTCTTTGCAGAAAACTTCAAAACACAGTGTATCTATTGAAAAAGTGGGAAACCAAACTGAATATCTTCTCTCTTTGGAACTGTTTTAACCCATATTCAGCACCCTGTTGTTAAGCGCCCTGGGTTGTGAAGTGCCCACAATCTTTCCAACTGACGTTATTTTTTCACTCTTCATGACTTTTCATCAACTCAGTTAAAGGAAAAGCACAGTTAAACACAGATCTATAGTTTAATGACAAGAGAGACTCAAGTTCCCACCGCATTGAATACTTAATAGCAGGTATTGAAATATTTAGTGGCCTCAAGGCTAAAACCCAAACTCCCCCTCCCCACGTGCCAGGTGAGTGCCTTAACTAGGTTATGGAATAGCACAGTACCATATCAAGATCTCTTTATAGCCAAGATCCACACAGCAGCATATACCTTGGAGAGACATAGAAAGGGGGAACTCCAGGAGTAGCTCATATACACACAGTAACTGCAGCTTCCCTGCTGCGCTTTGATGCACTTTTATTTTGGGCTTAAGGAATATTGAATTATTGCCTGCAAACTGGAATGGCTTCAGCCAGGAGGTCTGAGATCATCCATGCCCCTAGGATACCTTGACCAATTTATCCTGCACTTTGCTTATAATCAATCAAAATAAGTTAATCACACCACAGCTCCTGGGACAGCGATGTGAGCTGTGGAGCGTGATTCTCTGCGTCTTGCAAGAAATATGAACCCTCCTGAAAGGAGGAGTGCTGCTCCCTATAACCTCCTGGTTGGGATGTCTATCTGTTAAATTAGAAGTGTGGAGTGGGGACAGAAATTAATCTAGGTCCTTGTCAGTGGGGTCCGCTCTAGCTGGGGAGTCCTTATACAAAACGGGACTGCATACCTATTCCTAATTTGTCTGCTATTCATTGTGTGCACGTGTTTTGAAAACACCTACCAGATGGATCCCTGTGTGCAAAATAAATAGGAAAAGACATCATTTGTATCTCCCTTTCTGGGTTAGGAATGACACGCAAGCCAAGCTCCAAAATTTTGACATGGGTGAGATACTTCCGAGCACTTGTGGCTTCTGGAGAACATTATTACTAGGTAGAAGAAGCGACAGACAAACTGAGAAGTAGCTGCTGAAGTCCCTTATATGTTTCTTGACAGAGCTGTGTGAAAATACCTGCCAAGGAGCAATGCTTCCAGAAGCAGTCACTGTAGGAGTGGGCACTTGCTGTCAAGAAGTAGCTGCAATAATCAGTTTGGAAGGATGTTGATGGGCCACCAACATTTTTCAAGTTTAGCAAGCTATAAGAGAGAATAAATTGCTGGATTCCTATGTTCATTCCTGGGGCCTGGCTTTGAGATTTAGGTTATTAAATCAGATTCTAAGTTTTCATTTAAAGGAAAACAACAACAAGAACAACAAAAAAAACCACCCACACATTAAAAAAAAAAAAAAAAGCAGCAATACAACGAGATGGAGTGACACTCCAATCACTGGAATGTAACCAAATGAAACTGTGTGATCCTATGCAGGGAATATTTGCTGCTGTTTGCTCCTTAGTTAATTAATTATTGCTGGCAAGTTGTGCAGGGTGTGGGCCTGTTCTTGGCTGCTGCACTCTATGTTTGATGCTGAGGCCAGGGGAACTCCAGAGGGTATTGTAAAAATTCCTCGCCTTGGGAGTGAAATAGAGAAAAAAACCTCTGCATCCTCACTGTTGTTGTTGTTGTTGCTTCAAATCCTGTCCCCCATGGTAATTTTATGATGGTCCTTGAAGCTCTAAACCACCAAAGATGGAGGCTGCATGTTTCGCCCAGCTTAAAGATGTTAGGGAAAGGTCACAACGATATAGCAGGAAAATCTCTGTTGAGTTCAAGGGAAAAGGGGAAAGCTAGAACAGGAGTTAGGATACCCATATGGAGGATAGCACATCTGGGCTTCATTCCCCCGATTTGTTGTAAAATGTCTTTATGACCTCAGCCAAATCACTTAGGGATGGGTTATTAAAGGGATTTAGGTACCTAAATCCACCATGACATTTTCAAAGTTGAAGCTCAGGCACTGCCTTGTCTTTCTCCTCCCCGCTGGTGCATTAAATTCCTGGGGATGGTTAAACATACCTTCCTGCTGAAGGCTGGGGCCTTGAGAGAAGCTTTCCCCTGCTGCGTCCCTCCTAGTTGCTTTTTATCATCTTCATGCAATTCCCACCGATGTTGGACCATGAGTAAAACTGGATCAGGTAAACAATTTTGCTTTAAAATGAGCTGTCAGAATGTCACTACAAATGATAAAAAGTGAAAAAAAATACTTATTTTAGTCCAAATGGATAAAATGTTATTGTTCACCATGTAACGCCAGTATTACATGATAGAAAAGAGTGAGGTTGAGTAGGAGCAAGAACTAAAAATGTGGACAAGAAAGGTGGGAGCAGCTTGCATCAGCACAACCACTAACAGAAATAGCTTGCTTTACTTTTATTTTTACCCATGATTTTTTTGTGAAAAAGCTTAATAGTTTTTCCAGTGCTGCTGCTAAAAGGTGGTTGAAAATGCATCTCAAGTCTTGTATTCTCCAAGAATGTACATTTTAAATCTGCCAATTAATTTACCATTTTATCAAGAAAGACTCAATAAATGAAAAAAATGGAGTAAGTAAGTATCCTGCAGTGACAGAATAGCTGAGGTAATTCATGATGACTGGGTAATAGTTGAGTAATATACAGTAAAGTCACAGCAATCCCAATGAAAGCTGAAAACAATTTCCACCTTCTTGGATGAAAATTGGAGCTGATCAAAACTTTTGATTTATTTTACTTCCTATTCGGCCCCCTTCAATATACATGACTGGGTTAAAATCACATTTTTCCTGATTCCAATGAATAACAAAACAGGATTAAGCATTCTCAGGTGAGTTGTTTTTAAATCACAATAAATGTCCATATAGGTACAATTCCATTAATTAAACATATGAATTTAATATACTTAGTTCATGCAAGTTTGGACTCAGACTCACAAGTGATTATCATAGCATAATGTTACGATGCTTTACTTGACCTATGATTTAACTGTCCCCGTATGCCGTTTTGAGCTGTAGTAAGTGAGAGATAAAGCAATGAAGGAAAGTCTGGTTTAGCACAGGAAAGGGAATTCTGTTAATTCAACTTCATATTTCAGTAAAAATAAATATGGTGCAAATATGAAATGAGTCTTAAATACATTGCCTATTTAAAAAAATACATATGCTTTATGTTCTACTAAGAGGTGCAAGGGATTTCTTCCTTTCTTGGGGGAAATTATAGCTGAAAAAGTTTGGGGGATTTACTTCCTGTTTAAAATTTTTTCCCCCACAGAAACTTTTTTTAAATGTAAAAAACAAAAGTCTTTCTAGGAAAATGAAAAAAATACAGCAAAACCAAAATGTTTTAAAATCCATTTAGCAAAAAACTTTGAGCAAATGTTTTCTCAAAATGGCTATTGAAATTTTTCTTTAACTGACTGAAACCAGATGCCTGCTAAGTCAATAACTGAAGACTTCATGTTTTGTTTAAATAAAAAAAAAAAAAAAAGAGTAAGTGGGTCTGGGGAGGAAAAAAAAGTCTGTGGGGAAATTTGGGCAAAGTGAATAGCTGTTAAACTTCTCTGCAGAACAGAAACAACCTCAGTCTTACAGAGGTGTTATGATTTCTACACCTTGCCATTTTTTACTCCCCCTGATGAGTACTATCGAAAAATAATGGGTTCTTCATTGACTGGGGTAGGTGAAGTCAGCCCATATATTCCTCCCTGGTACAGGAGAAGGGATCGTAAGCTTGAAGACTGTAACTAGCTTCTTTTTCTGCGTGCATAATGTTCATAAGCAGATTGCAGCTGAGCCGGCTACCTGTTTGAAATGTTGAATATGCAATACTTGACAGGAAAGTAGAGAATAAGAGCAAAAAATTTAGATTTTTTTTTTTTCAACCTCAGCCAGCTGACATTGGTCAGATTTACAAAAGTCGCTTGAAAACAGGCAGCAGCTGCTGACTCAGAGGTTACACTCCATTTTGACAGCACAAAATTAGTTTCAGTTGAGCACGATACGTGTTTCTGGTCCACTCTTGGGCAAGAATGTGTCCTTCAGTAGCCCAAAGGCTTTGAAGCCTCAGCTGGAGAGCAAAATCCCCAAGGAAAAGGTCACAATTTCAGAGAAGCAGCAGTGTTCTGATAAACAGGATAAGGGAATTTTAGAAACTTCAGGACTTTTTTTTTTTTTTCCCTTCCTTCCTTTCCGGCCCACACAGGTATTGCTTGAGGCATCAGTCCTAGAAAAATTAGGCTACTGTAAGATTTATTGGCTGAGTGCAGAGTTTACATTACATTTTCTCTCATCACTTTCTCCTGGAGTAATTGCCTATGCATGCACAGTCCTGGCTGCAAACAGTGTGGTCTGATCCTTGGGTGGCTCATGTTGGGACTGATCCAGCTAAAGGTTGATATCACCCATGAGCAGCCGAGTCCTTTTAACTCATAAGTTTGGGACTTTGTAGGAAGATAACATGGTCCTGTGGAAGAACAGCCTCTCCTTACAGGGCTTTTGCAAACCTTGTCTCCCAGTTATTTATTCCATCCAACTGCTGTTTTCCTTCAAGCCTGATTATTTTTACTGCAATTTTCTTTCATCAGCAGCCACTGTAATTGATATAAAATACCTGTAGACGTAGTCCTGGTTGTGAAATTTGTGGTTAAATCCTTGTGTGAGTTACTCTCTCTCACCTTTGTCATAATAACTTCAGAAAACATTTAATTTCATCTGGAAACACTGGAGTCAAGTTTGCAGAAGTGTTACTGAGTGTAAAAGACAATCATTCAGTTCTCCATGCAGTACCCCAAAGAGGCAAAGCCACATTAGCAGGTATGAACCCCAGTACTCACAGAAACTCTGTGTCTTTCTACCCAAAATTATGATGGGGCAGGGATAAAGATCAGATACTGCACAACAATATTCCCCAAGCCTCTGTAGAGAAGATTTTACAGTGAAAATATTTTATCAGCTCTAAGAACTCACTATTCTGAGACTAAAGCCCGTGGCTGTAAAAGTCCTACAAAGCCTTTAAAATATGTTAAGCACCTATAACTTCTCACCTATTTTGTGCAATGATTCAATCATCAAATTTATCCTTCCCTAGTAGAACACCTATATGCAAATGCCAGAGGAAAAAAAAATGTTAATTGAGTCTGCTGGTATAACTGGAGCCAGATCTCAGGGTTTGACTGGTGAACAGTCTTTGCATTTTAGCTCATGTCCAGCACTGAAGTGTGATGCAGAGGAAGGTGAAACCCAAATAATTTCCATTTGTAAAAATTACAGTCCTGTACAGCTACAATAACTGTTCCTGAAACAACACAATGAAAGGCGGGCCGCACCACTTCAAAGTCCAAATGTATTATTCTTATTGGTTCCTTTAAAATATTTCATGACATACGAATGTCTTGAACAGTAGAAAGACATACAGCTTTGAAATAATAATTGGGGGAAGAGGGTAAACTGAGCCATATTTATTCAAGCATTCCAGGTGCCCTCTGCAATTGGTGACCTAGTCAAGTATGAGAAACAATACAATCCCAGGGGCCTGCCGCCAAAAAGATCCACAGTCACTAAATGCATTAGGACATTAATGTCTACTTTGGGATCAGTTCTCAACTTAACAGGTTAACCTCTGGCCCACAGGGGAATAAGCAGCAAACAAGATTTAGCCAAAGCTTCTACTCAATGGGTAATTGATAGCTGCAGCCCACCCATCTGATACATTTTTTTGATGGAGATAATTTTCCTCTCATAAGGGAACTATCCATAGAAATAATTTAAGTTGACATCTCAACACTAAATCAAAATGCTGTGGTCTGACATAGGTACTGCTAGATGATCTGAGCCTTTCCAGCTAAAGGACAGAGGGGGGGTTGCTGTGGGGTGGAGGCACAGAGAAACTTTGATTTGCTATTTTGGTCATTTTTTGGGAGGAAACTTTCCATTTCAATGTCAAATAACTCAACTTTTCTTTGCAATAACAAGGATTCACTCCTTCATTCCTTTCACAATAAACATATTTTAGATCTCCACAAAATGAGGTTTTGTATGGCATTTTTGGGTAAGTGATTCTTGTTCTGTTTTTTAAAAAAGCCCACAGTTATTCTCCTGAAGTGTGGGGAACTGTTAATGAATGTTTTTTTGTACATTCAGGTACGTAAAATTTGCCTGTAGAGGAGATAACATTGGTATGAGAAAAATCTTTCTTCTCTTCTCTTCTCTTCTCTTCTCTTCTCTTCTCTTCTCTTCTCTTCTCTTCTCTTCTCTTCTCTTCTCTTCTCTTCTCTTCTCTTCTCTTCTCTTCTCTTCTCTTCTCTTCTCTTCTCTTCTCTTCTCTTCTCTTCCCTCTTGTCTCTTCCCTTCTCTTCTCTTAACCTAGGAGGGATTTTACTGGCCTCTTAGTAGGTGAAGCATTGATTTACTCCATTGTTTCATCTGGATAGAGGTCAACATTTTAAGAAGAACTGAGACAAGGCTGCAGTGTTAGATAAAATTAGATAGTTCAAAACTAGATTAATACCGACTAGATCCTGATGGTGAGATGAAGTTTGTTTCTGGATGAAAAGAACGCCTTAGTCTCATCTTCAGTCTTATCAAAATAAAGGCCAGATCCTCACCTGATGCAGGTTTTTTTTAACATTCTGTTGAGTTTCAGTGATTTTTATCATCTGGCATTGTGTAGCTGGTGATCCACATTTAATTTGCCTTGGCACAATCCAAAAAAAGGGGACATACTGGAATGAGAATCTGTCCCTCTAAAACCACACTGCACCATGGTCATTGCGGGGATAAGTTAGTTTGTAGTCTCCATTATGGCCAATTTATTTGAAAGGAAATTCTGCTTTGTGTTGGCACTTTAAACTTTTTTTTTTCTTTCTTTCTTTTTTTTTTTTTTTTTTTTTTTTTTTTTTTTTTTTTTTTTTACAGCACAGACTTCAAACTGCTTCTTTGAAACAACTGAAGAGTGAACTTTAATTCATGTTTTTTAAACAAAGGTTATATGAGACTTACAGAAGCCTCACAAAAGAAAAATATCAGCAAGAATTGCACATTACGTTTAGAGTGCTACTGACTTTCAAATTTCTCTACAGGTATTATTTCCCATGAATAGGAACAAAGAGCAAAAACAGTTAAAAAAGCATATTCAAATGTGTGCATAAGAAGGCATGGTAAATGAATACTGTTTAGTTTGCTGACATAATTACTGGAATGTAATTTTTATGAGTCGTAGAAATCTTGGCATTTTCACTGAACCAGATAATTAGACTCTGAATAGAACAGGGTCAGAATAATTAATACATCAAAACTAGATGAACTTTTTCTAAT
>VXBO01000779.1:75107-110457 GCA_013400135.1 Rhinoptilus africanus | reverse complement strand
TTCATGTGGGGAAAAATAAACTACTTCAAACAATTTCACCTTCCAGTTTTACTACTAGGACAAAATGGGAACAATTGTTCATTACCCAACTTCTGTACTACTTCACTACTTCCTTTAGAAACCTCTATCTTACATCTATCTCTTCAACACACACCCACCTATGCTACTTCAGACCAAGAGGTCTGATCTACTCAGGGATGCTGCATACCAAAACTATTTTATACTTTTGTTAAGTATAAAATAATGAGAAGGGATGATGAAAAGGGATGAGAACACAAAAGACAAGAGTACAATATGCATAGCGGAAGCATACAATGGATTTTTACACTGGAAGTGTTGTTTTCCTCCTATGAATTAAAAAATAATAAACAAAAGCTAGATTTGTCTTTTTGACTGTAAAACTCAGCATGAATCTCTAAAAATATTCAAACCAACTTTAAGTTCTACTACTACACAGGAATAATACATTCAATTCAGAAAATAGGATTCTGNACCCTTTCAGATGTGGGACCCAATTTCCATAAGAAACCCAGAATGATTTACTGGGTCACTGCATCTGTGACATCCACCTGTAGAGGACAATGCCTCACTTTAATCTACCCTTCTTTGACCACTTCTTGACCAACTTCTTGTTTACAGGTTCTGTCAGGCACATGGAAAAGCCTCAGCTGAGAGTGGAAGCACCACAAGTGAGCTCACGCTGAAGTTACCACTTTTAAGACAAGCTTTGATCAAAAAGGAGAGCTCTCTTACATTATTTTCTAGGGAGCAACAGGGACAACAGAAAAAGGGAACAAAGCAGTAGCTGGGAATACAAACCTAACAGCTCATCAGTTAAAAGATGACAGACAAATCTGGCTTCCAACTGGGAATTCTGAGATTTCAAAGCACTAGTTGCACAGGGAAGAATGAAAGCTAAGTGATCACGAAGCTATTGTTCTCCCATGTTATTCTCATACAACAAAAAATCTGTTTCCTTGTTTGAGAATAAGCTAATCCTGCTTTTCAACCACCCCAAAACCTAGAAAATTTAATTTCAGGACCATTTTAGTCTTTAAAATCAACTCAAATTTTCTTCTTTTCGCTCTTTACATTTGAGAAAGATTTTTGGACTCATGCAGAAGTTACATTGAAGACTCAAGAGCCATGCCCACATTGAATTTTAACACCACAGTTTCATGCTGAAAGCCACACAATTCTGTTTCACAAAGCACCTGAGGATGTGCAATTTTGTTTAAAGACACACTCCATTTGAATCTTAGACAAGTATCTTTTCACACAGTAGCAGAATAATAAAAATAAATACCACTTTAGTGGGCTGAAGTAAAAGAGTCAAAACATTTTACTCCCACCACAATGTAATAGACAACAAAATCTGCATTTCTGTCCTCTTGTGTTCTAAGTTACCACTTTATCTTCTTTTAAACTCTAAAAAGTCAGTTTCTGGCAATTACTTCTTCTGACTCACCACATTAAAATTTGCAAAGCTGACAAGATACCAAGACAATTTCTTACCTTGGGAGAGATAGCATCTCCTTTATTTCAATTATTAAGGTTCAAGTCTGATCTTTTAAAAGTCAGTTACATTTAAAGCGTCAGACATGCTGTTTAGAAATTTTGTACTTTCTACATTTCATGAAAATCCTCCTTTGTTTTCTCTGCCTTTTTCCAAACTGAAGTTAACAGTCATATAGAAAGGAATTATTACAAGTACATCATGAATGTCCTGGAACAGAGATAAAGTTAGACCTTACTGACTCCCCAGGAGTTAGTCACAGGCACAGAAAGTCCACCCAATAATCAGTGCCTAGAATAGCTTAGAGTAAGTAAATAAGTCTTCTAAGCATAATTATGGGCATTAGTAATTAAAAAAACTGCACGTGAGCAACACTCTTCTACTTAATTCTCTCAAAGAACAAACTCCAATTTGACTATTTACTACCCGCATGAAGTTTTGCTCATTAGGATTATTTGCTATACTGCCAATCTATCATCATACACTTGCTCCTCTTCTACCAGTAGCCATTCAAAAAATACAAACTGGTCCTGGCACCTTTGAATAGCTGCTGTGCATGACTTGGAGCTGGACCTGGTCCCCCTACCAAATCAATATGCAACATTTTCCTGTGGCTGCTGAGGAATACCATGTATGCTACTGGAAGATCCATAGGGAACACATGTAGAAGAGCAAATAAATATAGATGACATGTATGTATTTAAAAATGACACACAAGGAGAAGAGTTTTAACTAAGGCGGTATATAGGTATTCTGGAAAAATTCTCTAAAGCTAAGCTTCCAGGGAGCTCAAGCACCCACAAACTATTCTGAACATACTTTAACATTTCCAATAGCATTCAAATAGTGTTGTTTATAACAGTGACAAAACTCCAATGTGTCAGATGCTTTATTTTTGTTTCCTTGTTATCTTGCTGCAATTGATCTAGCAGATAAGTAATTACGGTAACGAAAGGCCTAATAATGAGAAAACTGAGTAGAGTGATTCTCTTAACAGTCCTCCATATTTTTATATGTATACATCCAGTTTTTATTTCCTTTTATAGTAAATCTGAACTGCTTTCCTTGCTACTCCACATCCAGTTTTAAGGCAGATTTCAAATTCTTCTCTTCATTGGGATGCGCAGTCATTTTAGAAATAAATACAAGGCAATCAAAACTGAATGTCACCTGCATTTTGCAAAAAAGCAGACGCAAATATACAAAACTTTATGCATTCTTCTGTACATTAATGAAACAAGTTTCCACAAATTAGAAAAAAATCCCAGTGCCTAGTCAGGGCTCAAAGTTTAAAATTCATTAAAAGAAATTTATTCTATGACAAGCACAAAAAAAGCAGTAGCAATTCCAAACATCATCCCCAAGTTAAGAAACAGGTCTTACTACCACGTATACAACGTTAGTCAGACTCACCTTCCCTCATTGATTTTTGCTCTGTCTCCTTGACAAGAGAAGTTCTCAATGTAACCTAGACTGCAGTTGATTCGTGTCCAGTCGGGCTGGCACACAGCGAGGAAGTGAGGACGCAGTCTGCCTATGGAGTACTTGGCAATGTCTGTCAATGACTGGCTAGCAGCTGCTCCAAAAATGAAGGTCCCAATGGCTTTGTAAATAGTGGCTATGTAGTTATTTCTGACAAATGAATTTGAGTGCAAATGATTATAAAAGACAGAGAGAGTCTCTCCTAGGATTATCTGAAAGAGAAATAAGGACAATAGTTAAAGATAATCTCTTTAAAAGAAAGATTTTACTTTATTGTTGTTAATAATTAAACACGTAGTTTCAGATATCAATTTTTATAAACACTAAGCTGCAAATTTAAGTTTTCCAAGAGTCAGCAGTAACATGCCCAATCTTTAAACACTTTTATGAAGAAGAATAAAATTTTTACCTTGCCATGCTTTATGTTGAACTTATTGATTACTGAATTATTGATTTTTCAGACTATCTATTAAAACAAAGCCTTCTCAGAGTAACATTTCTCTGTATTACTTGGCATGCCCTAATTTGAAACATTTTCTCCAGTAGTATATTTTACTCTACCCTGATCCTTCTTCAGCTAAACTTGCGCTGAGCAAATTTTTTCGCTTTCGGTATAAAGTTGTTAGGTTTTTTGTGAAGCCAGAGGCTAATCTGAAGAGTCTACACTTCATTTTCAGATGTGAAAGGCCAGTTATTTAAAAAAGAAATTCCCTATTCCTCGGGAAAATTAAATCTGTAGGGGAGAAAAGAAAACTAATGAGAGTAGAGAAAGCCTGGCATTACTGAGATCTTTCCAAGTATTTTTAACCCTCATGTCCAAGGTATATGCATCAAAGGTGCACCAAGTGCTGACAGGAAAGCAGGCTTAATTTTGTTTTCCTGCAACTTTACTTTTTGCAGAAGGTAAGTTTTTCCTTAAATCAAGTATACAACTTCACTCCAGGACTTGGGTATTAAGCCAGACAGTCCCATTTTGTACAGAAAAGCTCTACTCATACATATGATCAGATAGGTGGGGGACTGTATGCATATATGTAAAGTGATCTTTAAAAAATCCCGTAAAGATTAAATGATGGCTCCATTTGTCACTTGAGAGTGACATGTCCAGGATCCCAGCAAAGCAGAACTTTGGCAAATGAAGCTGTTATTAGACACTGACACCTGGGCAAACAAAGTAGCTGTCAGCAGCTTTGCACATCAAGGCAAACAGACAATCCCATCAGATGTATGACACTGAAGTTTTGCACTCTGCAGCGTATCAAAACATGGACTGAAGCAGAAAAGCATCAGAAGATAGACTAAAGCTGAGAAAGTTTTCAGTAAAATAGATGTTGTTAAACTCTTATTTAGAAACTACCTATCCCCAGAGAGTAATCTCTTAGTGAAGACAGCTGAGCAGATGTATCGCAGCCATGACTGGTAAAAAATTAATCCCTTTGTCATGGTTCGGGTGGTCCTCAAACCAGGACACTTAAAGAACACTGCTGCAAAATCTGCAAGAAGGTTGCTTATCTCAGTTGACATGACGAAAAGTTAGGTTATGTCAATGCAGCCAGTTCACTGGACACAGACATCAAAGAGTATTCATCTCCAGTAATCTGACTGAGCACTGCATAAAGGACACCAACATTTGCTTTTACCATCTGAGTTTAAAGGAGTCTTGACCAGAAAAGCCTGATTTCACAACTGAAAGATGGTCCCTGATGTTACAAAGGTAACTTTGTTAAATGAATGTTCATATAGGCTCATATGGAGATTGGATAAATTCAAAGGAACTACATCCATTAAAAATTACTGTATTCATTTAAGTCTTTTCTAACTCAGGAAGTCCCTAACCTGCAGGTGACTGGTAGCAAAGGGCAAAACATCAATCTTTGCTTGCTCTATTCTTCTGTTCTCCCTCGCTCATCTGTTTTAACCTTTGCTAGAAATGAAGTAACAAGCTAGATGGAATTCAGTTGTGACCCAGTACTGCTGCTCTTAGGTGGTATTGGCTACCAATGGTAGTAACAGGTTGAAATAAAATGTAGTCCTACCGTAAAAGGCAGGACCTTTAAGAATAAACCACTTGCCAGTCCGTAGAACAGACAAAAACAACAAAAAAAAAAGTTTTATCTGCTCCAGAAGTATTTCTTTAATTTTTGAAGCAGTTTTTCCAAGGAAAGGAAAACTAAGTCATGGTTTTGATTCCCAGTCCCACATTTCTACAGTTAGGGGAAAAAATTCCACCCAAGAGCAAACATAAGCTACAAGTTGACCTTTATGTTGGAATCTAGATGAAAATCCATGCAGTCCTTATGCAAGACAGAGTTAGATTGCTATAATGCCCCTCCTGATTTTAACCCATTAGCCTAGAGAAACAGCTGGCCAATACTGAGGTTCACATTTAGCTGCTCCTTTTCCAGCTTTGATTCCTAAAATATACTTGGATAAGTATTTATTCACCTAAAAATCTTATTTGGCATACAAGAGTTTTAACACTGCTCAAAGTGTAGCTCTGATGAGCTTGGATGTCACCCAACACAGAGCCATGAGCGGAGACTGAAGCTTGTTAGCACACCTGCACAGGGATGTTGAAGCCTCTGTTGTAGGGCCATTGTTGGAACTAACATGCAGTCCCCCATGAGATTTAGGACACAAAACAGCTAACTGATGAGGTCCAGCTCTCCCCTCGGTCCATGTCCAAGGACACACCCCCACCACTTTTTGCCCCAGCACTGACAATGTATTCTTTCAGGAGCCAATTCACTTAACCTAGCTCAAAGAAAGCTGCTGTTTTCTGACAGGTTAAGGATTTTTACTAGCTTACCCTAGTTCAGATAAGCCAGCAGAGTCAGCAAAATACAGGATAACAGTGGACATCACCTTTTGGTCTGTAGTAAGCTATTAGGTTACCTCAGCTGACAGCATGTAATTAGTCTTAAGGATACAGAGCCACTATATGCTCAAGCCAGTTCAACTGAGCCAGGAGCTGCAGTCAGAGGGCGATCCCAAACTAGCAGTTGAAGAGGCAGTCTCTCTAGCTCACTGATCTGGTGTGAAGGAGGGAAGAACAGCACCCTGTTCTCAACCAGGTTGGGTGCAGCATGAAAGTTAGCCCTAGCATTAACTCAAACACAAGCAAGCCCAGTGTTTTATCTTGACCTTCAGGGAAATACCCAGGGAAAACCTCCCTGGCTACTCATTCCTTTCATTCTAGTTATGCTTTTGACAAGTTCTAGTTGGAAGGTATAATGATTTTCTGTTAAAGAAAATGGTATCTGTTAAACTTACACACAGAGAAGTATTTCCAATGACTCTGTGGCAGAAAAAAAAAGCTAAATTAATAGGTCATGCAAACTCCCTATTCTGAAAGCAATAGCTCCTAGAATAGAACAGCTTGAGACAGTAATTTGAAATGCATTACTGTTATTCTTAACTGATATGGTAAGGGAGGAAGTTTTTATCTCTTGGTCTATAGAATTAAGCCACCATAGTTCTAAGGAATTATTTTCCTGTTCTATAATTCTATTTTTTTGATCTCAATTAACAAAAACCTTTTAGTTATTCTTGCCAGAACACCATTTCTACTGCTTGAACACCTGGTCTAAGGACATTATTTTAAAGTGTAGAATCTTACAGAATACAGTTTTTGAAGTCTTAACAGATTGCCCCTCCTCCCTCTTCCCCGCCCCCATTGAAATCAAATGCAATGAAATAAAGTTTAACTTACAACAATTATACTGAAAGGAATAATTATTCCTGCTAACAACTTATAAGAAATGGTGTCCTCTTTGTATGGATACCGGATGGATTCATCACTACAGAAAACTCCTCTCTGGAAGGGGATACGTCTTGAATTGAGAATTGCAAAAGGCAAGCCAGCTAGCAAAAAGGAATAAAAAATACATTACAAAAGTAACACAAACTGGCGATGATTATACCCCCGCATTTCTAAAGAGAAGTGCATAAGAGGAAAGGGCATGCAGCAAATTAGAAGGTTATGCACTTCCTTTGGCCAATGACTACTGCCTTGTCTTTGCAGCTCCCAGGAAGGACTGCTGAATGAAGGAGAGCAGAACAGGATTCCTCTCACCTTCTTATTTGTGGCACAGCAAGTATGGAAGCATGCCAAAGCACTGAGTTGCTCAATCTGCTGCTACTGCCACAATTATTGACAATTTCTTTATATTCCAGTGAGCCATAATTGCCCCTTTATACCATCTCTGGACAGCTTTACGAGTCAGAAGAGCACAAATTGCATTTCAAGAAAGCAGAAGAGGGGTGCTTCTCAGGGAGTGCAAGTGCAGAGGGAGTTTTCAGGAACAGAGATGGAAAAAAGGAAAAAATACACAGGCACACGATCCCCTCACTTCCACACACACTGGATATTTCCCTGAAACAATGTGGTCACTGCACAAGACCTACAACCTTAGGGCATGGAGATTTTGTTCCCTTGTCTTCCACAAAAGAGGAAGCCTTTGGCTCATCCTAAACTCAATACAACACAAGATTAAGGCTCACAACATTTTGTGCTATTGCACCCGAAGAGACCCGAAACACTAGCTAAAACCATCCATTTGAACAGCAAAGTCTTCAAAAAGCTCAAAATAGGATGTTCAGTAAAACAATAACCAATCTTCCTTAACTTAGGGATGTACAGCCTAGTGGCAATAAAGTGCTTAAAAGCCTTTAATTTTGTGCTCAAAATTCATCAGTATTGCACATAACATGCATATTAATTTTGAGTTAGACAAAAAAATCATCTGGTGAGAGACACTCCTAATCTACCAGTAAGGCATCAGAATGATGAAAAACAGCACCCTTTCTTCCTGCCAGAGAAAGATGTTGCTGTAGTCCCAGTCCTTCAGGACTTCTTTGTCAAGACATAGCCCACCTCTTCCTTTCGATATACACAACTACCCCCTAATAGGTGGGACAAACAAGAGGAGAACTCTTAGGGAAGGGAACCACTAAGCTACACCATCAGGATTTACAAGAAAAAAAAGAGACCTAGGATCCTTTTCAACCCTCTTCCTCCTTTAACCTCCATCCATGAGGTCCTCCAACGAAAGCCTGACTTGTGGGCCTGTTATGAATGAGACATAGTGTTTCACCGATCATTTGCTATAGATTTTGTTCTTCACACAATAATACAGTGACTGCTTAAAAGAATGCTTCAGTTTCAAAACAGACACAGAAGAACAAATAACAAACTTTAGCTCATAAGGTGAAAATTTCCTTGAAGTGACCTCTGATGAATGACACACAGCTTTGTTCAACAACCGAGCAGTTACAGGCTTATCATAGTGCCTGTGTATTCCAGCTAAACCCATTGCAAAGAATTAAGTATCTTTTGTACTGTTACAGTCATAAAATCAATAGCATGCAAAACCTCCCCTCTGGAAGTGACAGAAAAAAAGCCACTGTAATTGTGAAGAGGGGTTGTTTCCATTTCCACACCAGTGGGACTACAACAGACCTAGCTCTGGAAGCTGTCCAAGCACACCAACAAAGCAGAAGGACAGTGGGACAGGCCGAAAGCCAAGACACAGCCCCACCAAAACACTGAACCATTCAGAGACCAGCCACCACAGAGCCCTGGCGCTGAAATCTGTAGTGCAACGCAAAAACATAGTCTTTCCTACCAGCAAAACGAAAAAAACCAAAACCTCTCCCTTTCTCCTACTAGTAAGAATAGCAGGGTTTTAAAAACCACTGAATCCCAGACCTCATTTCTGACCTCCCCTTGTGTTGGTATTGTGACAGCATGTCATGATACATAATCAGTTGTTTAGCATTTGGCTACCTTGTGCAGGAGAGGAGGCAGAAGCAGCGCAGTCATGGTGAAGGAAGGTGACTTGTCACAATGCCATGATGTTTCTGATACCATTTATACTACAAAATATTATGTAATGAAAACTTCATCCTTTGCCCTGCACACATACTAACGCCAAGCTTCAAACTGTATATTTGAGAAAGTGTATTTTTTAGATCTCCAGAACTAGAGAATGAGGCATACACAAATAATAGTCTCTTGATTTACAGATTTACTTCTTTAGAGTAGGTAGTTTTAATCTTAATCATCATGGTAAAGCTATTGCTCACAAAATTAAGTTCAGCGTAGGAAAACCTTATCACAGCTTCAGCACACTGCCACAAATACTTGCAATCATAAGTGCCACTGATAGCACCACCACCAGCTCTGCACCATCCCTCTTCAACGCCTGCTCTATGGATAATGGTGTCATGGTGGCTTACTCCTCATTTCCTCCTACCCACACTTAAATGTTTCAGCTTCTCAAGGTGGAAGATAAAATTTTCACAGTGCTGGGATTATGCAGGTATTTTGGGGGGGGCTTATTTTTTTTTTACATAATTGCCTGCTGCTAGATCATGAGAATGAAGTCCCTCATGCAGTGACAACATGCGCTTTTCCATACAAAGAGAAGCTGCATGAAATGTGCTTATTATTCAGCAATATTGAGATTATAGATTATGATTATGATGCAATTAAGTCTGTAATTGCTTGCAGCACCTTCCTCTATCAAGATCACGCAAACAAAATAAGAAACAGCTCAGTTTGGTTTTGTTTTGCTTTTTAAACAAGTAAGAACCAGCTAAATAAGTTATTAAAACACCTTCTCTCATAATTTCTTTCTGCTTCTTTTATCTGAAACCAGGTTTTTTTTGCTAATTGAGAAAGAAAACTTTATAAGCAGCTTCCTGATGTCATAACCAGGAAAATTTAGATAAGACTATTAGTCTTAAGTTCTATGTATATACCTGGTTTGAAGTAACAATTGGAAGAGCTATGCATTAAAATACAATACTGATAAAAAAGCTTACACAGTAAAATTCATTAAGTATTTTTTCAGTTTTCTGCAACTGTACAACAGATTTAAGAAGTAATTCCACCAGTTATTTGTCTTACTGCTGTTCTCAACACACTTACGTGCTGAAAGGAAATGTGTTCCATGAAAGCTTGAGATAAATTTCTAAAAATCAGATCATAGTAAGATTGATCAGATTGACGGAACACTATTAAACTGAAAATTAAAGTCACAGAACTACATCTGCAATTACCTTTTGCTCAGTCCAAGTTATCCAGTACTGGCTTTTGATGCCTTTTGGTTAAAGTACACTCCAATGTCAATACCTACTCCCTCAGAACATGCTCCATGCATCAGGTTTACTTCTTTTAAACACATATAGATTGGCTTTACTCTTAGATGGTGGGAGGGGGGCAAAAAGTAAAAAACAAACCCAAGGGGCAGCAACTCCTACTATTTCTGGTAAGTGAAGCTGTTAAGAAAAACTCACAGTACTCAGGGGGTTGTTCTGTTTTAAATGAATCCAAAAAGTTTGGTTTAGTGGGATTTGAAGTAAAGTCAAATCCAAGTTATTGTAAATACATAGTTTAAGTACTTCTGCAGTGCAAGTCTCTCTCCCTCAAAGACAACACAGAGAGACAGAAAAAACAAGCAAAAGAAACTGCCATAAGTGATGAAAGAGGCAAAGGCTCTTACTAAGTACAACAGTAGGGCTTTCCCTAGATTTGTGATAGACATGTTACTTTTTCACCCTGCGAGATACCATAATTTTAGAAGACAGGAATAATTTTTTTGCATCACATTCCTAAGAATGAAACCTTCTTGCACAGAAGGACTGGATATGACTGAAGAGAACAAGTGATACTTGTCTTCATAAAGGAACAACTATCATTACTGTCAAGGTCTTTAACTTCTCAGATACAACTGAGGAACACATTTTAATAGAAGTATAGGAGGTGGTGCACACACTTCCTTGCTAGAAGATTTTCACATAAAAGCCTAAGTAGTTTCTCCAGGAAAAATAACAAAGTTTCAATAAACAGTGGATCACTGGGAAAAAAAATCCTACTCATCTGACATAGTCAAATGTTGACACAGTAAGTTAAAAGAATGGCTCTGCTTTTTCTACAAATATTCGTTTTCCCCCTACATAAGCTACAATTTCTAAGTGTTGTGTAAGGTTTGTCACATTAAAAGGAGAATTAGTAAAAATTAGTTTGGCTCAGTTTTACATTGAAGTAGAAGAAACTGGGGAGGGGTGTTTTGTTGGTTTGTTTTGTTCTTTTTTTAAGTGCTCCCTTTAAGTAAGGAGTGAAGAAAACAGTGTCATTAAAGGCTCTCTACTGAATACTTCCTATATGACAATATCAAAAAGTATCACAGAATCATAAGGTTGGAAGGGACCTCAGTAGATCATCTAGTACAACCCCCCTGCCAGAGCAGGGCCACCTTAGAGCAGGTAAACATAATATCCCAGGTAAACGTAAATATCCGTGGTATAAATACTTTATTTTCCAAGGCAATTGTAACACTGTGAAGAAATTGCCTAAAGGGAAGATGACAACAGGTATGTTAAGAGGAATTATAAGGTTGGGAAGAGGTTACCAGTAAGATAAACTCAAGGATAAAGACAACTAGTGTTATGCAGTGCACATGCCAGCATCATTAATGAATAACTAGTAGATGTACTGCTGACCGAGCTAGCAATTCTTTGTTTGATACAGTGGAAGATCAAGGTCAGCCAGCTGTGCCTGCAAAACAACTCTTCAAGACTGAAGCAAGAGAACAGATTAAGATTTGTGCAGTAATGAGTTGAGAGTCATGCTCTTGAAGGTTAAACAAGTCTTATGAGCCAGCAGCTTGTCAGCTCAAAATATGAGGGGAAAATAATGTCTGCTTATTATGGTCATTATAGATCAATACATCCATCACCTATATACTAGGTAGGCCATTAGACAAGTCTTTTCAAAGGCATGAACACTTTTATCCACCTGTCAAGAAACAGCACTCAGTTAGAACTTGCAAGCACACTTGGTTTTAATTCATCTGTCTTAAAACCAGACAGAAGGAATAGAAAGGTACATTCCTCATTATCTCAAAAACTAAAAAAGTTGGGGTTTGCAGTTTAGCAGAACTTAAGGGCTGTAAATCTGCTAATTGCATAGCCAGTAGATATCAGGAAAAAGGGCAATACTGATCCAACAACAACCAAGAATAAAATATCCACAAGTACAGCTGGTAATTAAAGATAGTCCTAGTGAGAGATATATATATATATATAGACCGCTGGAACAGCCTTTCAGTCAGAATACAAGACGCAGAACCACAAGTAGCTCAACTGAGAAGACTAAATATTTTAAACAACTATAGTATGCTTGCCTACAGTCTGACTCATACAGCCTAATGGATTACATTTCCTCACAAGCTGAAGTGATTTCTGACTAATTATGTTGTGTTTTTTCCGATAAATATCCTGTGTAACAAAAGTCTACTTCTTTCCAAGTTTCTAATCTTGATTAGGCTTCTTTACTGTTACTGGGCAAGAAGTTGATCTCTCCAGAGAACTAAAAGCTGATCACTAACACTCCACTGAAGAGAGAACATTTCACTGTATGTCAACCTCAAGTTGTCCTTGCCACTCTCCTCAGGAAGGTTATCATTTCACATTTATCCATGCTGTATTTCACCAGCCATATTATTGATGTCTTTTGTACTTACTGTTCTGAGTACCCTGCTTTGCTGCCTCACTGCACACATTCTCCTCCAGGGCATTCATGACAATACTGAACAGGGCAGGTTCCTGGGGAGCTCAACCTGGTACCTTCCTCCCTTGCGGAAGCCAGGAAGCACTTACTCTTACTGTCCACTTCCCACATTTCTATGACTTATTTTTACATTTAAGGATTCTTCACCTAATCCCATGACTGTTTAGTTTCTTGAGATTTTGATGTAGTCCTTTGAATGTACAGATCTAAATAATGAGATATTTTTAATTTATTTTTTTAAATGTTGCCTCCTGGTGTATTAAAGTTATTAGGAAGAGAACACATGTGATTGACACCGGGAAACAGAAGACAAAATGTCTTTTAACACCTGTGCTTAAGCAGTGGGTAGCAACAGTCTTTCTCCAGAGTTTAGAAACAAAATCACATTTAAAAGACTTTGCTGTCTTTTCTCCCAGCACTTCAAGAAAAGCCACCATCACTTTCATGCTGTTATCTAATGCCAACTTCATCAGTGTAGCTTTAAACTAGAAGCGACACCTAGTCCTCTTATTAAGAAAAAAAAAAGTTTTCGTATTCTAAGGTTTAAGTCTCCTTACAGCAGAAATTAAGACAGAAAGGCCAAACTAACATTTCCCTTGAATATGCTGTAGATGTTTCATTACTACTTGCATCAGCAAAAGCATTCATAGTATTCATTTGTACAACCCTAGAAATCCTGCATGGAAAAAACAAGCACTTTGTGAAAGCTTGGTTAAAACTTTTGAGTTGAGTATTACTCTGTATAACTGCTCACATACTGTGGGAGTCAGTTATGGTATCATACTGCTCTTAGCAGATTAAGACTTTGGCTTCTCCTCAGTACCAGAACAACACTACTTTCCATTTCTGAAAAGAAGCTTTAGAGTTCAGGAGGACACCTAGCAAGAAAAATATGCTTATACCATCAGTCACCAGTTCGCCAAGATCAACTGCTGCATTTTGTATTCAAGAAAAGATAAGTAAAATACATTTTACTCCTCAAGGCAGAATAGAAAGAGGTACAATGGGGTGAGCCAGAGGAAGGGAAACAGAAGAGCAGCACAAAAAGGAACTTTCCCCCTCTTTCACTGACTTTCCTTGTTGCTCATCTCTGGTTTCTGGTGCAGTCCGTTCCCTTTTTTGCCACCCCCTTTAGTCTCTTGTCTAAGTCATAGTTGTTAACAGCAAGTTATCAGTAACTAGGTATGAGACTTGAGACAAAAATTATGCCACAGGCATTTTTTGGCTTAAATTACAAGATTCTTAAATACTTAAGTTGCAACTCCCTCTCCTGTGTTTCTGATTAATCCATTTAACCCTTTCATATATTCTAATACCTTCAAAAACAACTCCAAGCCACTGTGAATGCTTGGTTTTCTCAAAATTATGTCAAAGCTTCACTTATTTTAAAAGCTCTTGTCTGGAGCTCCTTCCACTGTAAGGCTGCTAACTATTTTACTCAGTTTCCTATACTATGTATTCTTCATTACTGCATTAACAAATGTACCTGAAGTACTGAGAAAAGTACAATATCAAGTCCATAGATTTAACAAGCAATTGTTAAAAGTTTAATTGTTAAAATTTTTAAAAGAAATCAGTAGAAGGAGACGTTTCTGAAAACATTAAGCCTCATGTCTAATAGGTTAAAGCTGCCACAGGAGCAAAGCTACCCACGTCCCTTTTGGGAGGGCATCATGATAGTGAAGACAGCCTTTGCCAAAGCAGACTAAGAATTTTTTGGTTTTGTTTTTTGAAGTAGAAGACAACATGACCTGACCACCTAAATATCCTTTGTGTGTGTTCCAGGTGAAGAATTTAAGTCCTACAGGCCCATAACATTCCTATCTCTTAAAGTAGTCCCAAATAGCAGAGCTCATCCCAGAGAAGTGACTTATTTCGAACTCTGTTTACTACTGAACACTTCCCCTGTATCGGCATTTGCATTACCTGTTTTAGTAGCAACATTTGTGGTAAACTACTTTGTTTCCCAGAAAATCAGTATGGCATTATGGCTGAGTTAGAAGAACTGAACTCTTGTCCTCTTGCACATCAGACCATCACATAGAAACTCACCAGTAGGCTGTGTCTCTTCAACTCCTGAACAGAGCAGTCAAGCAGTTTTGGCAGGGAACTACAGAAATGCTGCTTAGAACCTAGCATGGGGAGCAGATGAAAACTCAGCAACTCTTGAGCTGCTCTGTTCTTCTGCTCCTCTGGTGAGAAGGATGCTTCAGAGTTCTGTGCTTCTCCTTACCCCGGTTGCAGCTACCCTTAGCTCTGAGAGAAGCTGCTACAAGTGTCACCAAATGCAGCCGTTCTAAGAAGCAGGATGACTGGAGGAAGAGAAAATTGATTTGGAGCTGAAGTCACCAGAAAAAACTAACTGAACAGGACACATGCAAATAGGCATGGTTGGATCTTGCTGCTAGAGAAGGACAGTAATATCACTGAAATATTAATTTCATTATAATGAAATATTAATTTCATTCATACTTGGAAGAGATGATCTCATATGCACAGCAAAAGATCAAAAATGCCAGACCAAGTTACATCATCTTAGAGATTCGTTTCAGAATATTCCTAGAGTTGCAATCTATAGAGACTACTCCCTAACTGGTCATGGCTTTTAGACTATTCAGAATTAGGTTCTTGGGAAGGTAGAAGCATCAGAAAGATCTTCTGGACTTGCTGAAATGTCTGTCATCATAGACACGTGCTGCTCCAGACACCAGTCTAAACATCTAAAAATATTCATTTTTCCAGAACAATACCAAGGCTTGTTTGACCCCAAGTCTCTAAAAATTTTAATACAAAAACTGTGCTTCCCATCCAGATACAGAAAACAATTTGGAAAATTGAAAAGTATTATACTGTGAAGTGGCACTTGGAAAAGAATAAACATGAGTTTCTTTCCCATACATTTACTTATCAAAGGTGGCAAAGGGAACAGAAAGTGTTCAGAGTTATAAATGGAACTGTGTCTTTTTATATTTTTTTAAGATTCCTGAGAGTTTCTAACATATCTTCTAAATCTTCATGAAATGTTCATAATACAAATCAATGTTCAGGTAGTCTAGTTTCTTTTATGCAAAAAAAGATTTGTTAACAATGAAATAAATATTCCTTATTCATTACTGCAGGTTTGATTATTTGGGTTTTTCCTTTGAAGTTGTTTTAGAGTCCACTATGGGCCTACCCCAACAACTGAACCAGGCAAGACCTTTTATTATTATACAGCAAGATGTTCAGGCCATTTCTTACCGCACTCTGGAGACAAGCAAGCTGTTAGTGCAATAAAAGGCATGTGCACAATAATATTTTGAGTGCTTCTGCTTAGATATCATGAGGCTAGAACTACTCCACTACTCAATTAACTTTTTTTTTTTCCATGTTACAGGTATGATTCCTTTTGCTTCCCTTCTTCGCATATTTTTATTATCTTCGCATATTATATACCCAATTTTTACCATCAATTCCTTCAATGAGAAGCATGTTCCTTTTAGGAAAGTCCCATGTCAGGATATCACTTTTGACTAGGTGTGGGATAATCAGTGTTACTGCCCAACAAGCTTTCATGAGCCAGCTGTGTCCCTGCTGAGGATACTGACTCTGGAACATACAACTTGCAAAAACTTAAGCGGCCTTGGAAAAAGTTGCAAGCCTTCATTGAGTCAGTCCAAAACAGAAAGCAATCCGAATGTCTGATTCAGACTGATTCCCAGACTGGTCAGCTTTCCCTCTGCATTTTGAATAAAGGCAAGCTTGAAGCTAGAAAGCATTCAACTGGAACCCACTTTCAACTCAGTAAGTTGTAATAACCCAGATCTACACCCTTGCTCTACAACTCACCCTAGCTCCAAGTTTTCAGTAGCCATAAATGATTTTCCACCTAAAGAAATCACTAAATCTAAAATTAAGACTAAGAAAGACAGTTAGGTTAACATGTTAACTACACAGAGCAGTAATATACACACTACAATGATTACTTTCTCACTTGATTACAGAAAACCTGTGTTGCTTTAAGGTTTGTAAAATGTTCAGACTAAAGAAAACACATTTGAATAGCCTGTATTGTTGTTACAGACCTACAAGTGCTTTAGAATTGTAATTAAAAAAAAACCAAAACAACTACTGGCATGGAGACCAGAAGCAACTGTTCGAATTATATACTCCAATTCCCTGCACAAAGACAGGCAATAAAAATTCACTGTGTGAATCCTACAAAAGTATCATAAAAGAAAAATTCATAATGGACTGGATTTGCTGACAAGTCTAATTCTAAGTAATAATTTTAGCTATCTTGGCAGTTAAAGTTACAATAGCTGTCCACAACACTCCTTATACGTTTACACTTTTAACTTAGCTTTTAAGTCAGATGCTTCTCTACTGCTTTAGAGAGAGGAAAAAAAAATGCACTCTCCATTGACTTTCTATTACAGGAACAACTTTTTCAAATCTAAAGATGGAAGATAAAAAAAAACCCAAGCAATTCAACAGATTATCTAACTGCAACTGAAATGCCTCTTTAGAAGTCCAAATTGCAGAGAGCTGCAATTGCTAGTTCACCTGTACACATACTAATTAAAGTATACATGAACCTTACTGGAAAATAAATTTTTTGCAAGTTGGGCTAAAGATACATGTCAGTACATGTCAAAATGACAAACTTCAGACTACTTTCCTCAAAACTCAAACTATACTAATGATAACAACTGTTGTATTAATTCTATTGACTGCATAGAACTAATGTAAGCGTTATTAAATAACTATTTAAGGGAAAACTAGAGTAATGCATGTAGAGGTTCCACAGATTTCTGTTTACTTGTTTTAAATGACTGTTTCCGTGCTTAAGCCAGTTTAATATATATGTCTTACTGATTAATTTAGCATATTCATTTATCAGAATACTAAACATTATGACCATCTCCAATACAGTTTGGTCAACCACTACAGGCAGAAACAACAAGTTGTAGTTTTACACTCAAGACTATTTCGAGTAATTAAATTTGGTTCTCTGAGCCAGCTCAAGCCTTACTAAAAATTTGGATACAGGCAGGCTTAAAATATTGTTAGAAAAGTGTACTGAAGAGTTAAATTGTTCTTTGTGAAAATCATGTGGTCTTGAAAACACTGAGCCTCTTTTCTACAAGCATCTAGATTTTCAGCCTTATATCTCATTTTGAAGGGTTTAAGAGTCATCACATTTTTTTCAAACCTAAGAAAACCCATTGAGTCCAAATTAAATTTATTTCTGTAGAAAGTATATGGAGGCAACGGTCACTAGTTATAGCTTTGAGCACTCCACTACAGTGCCAGTTTTAACATCACAAGCATTAAATTATCAGACTAATCACTTCTGAACAGATGTATTTATCCCATAGCATTTTGGAGGCCTGTAGTATTTTTCCCCAATGATAAAAGCCGAGACTAATATAGTTTAAATCCTCATCTCTATTTTTTTTTCTGCTCCTAAAACAAATGAGATTAGTAATCCTAGCAGTTGGAGATTAGTTCCAGATTTTCTGTGTAAACAGAAACCAGCAATGGCACCTTTCACATGCATATGACTAACTATACATATATGGGATTTTGCCTGTATGACTGTCCTAAACTCACAGTCACAGTGCTGAACTCTTGGAAGGCATACATTTTACACCCATCACCAAAGCTCCCTATATATTAGCTACTTACAGACAAAATGGGCAGGGTGAACCCCACTGTGTAGAGGACAGTGGATGTGATGGTACTGTCATGGAACGGATACTTGATGCTGTCATCATTACAGAAAAAGCCTCTCTGATACGGTTTTATTTTGGCCAAGTTTAGAACACCAAGGGGTAAGCCAGCTGTTGGGGGAAGGAAAACAAAAAAACAAAAACAAGAAATACATGTGGTTAAACAAAAAAAAAATATATAATTTTTAAAACATGCATGGAGGAAGCTACCAAACATGCAAAACTCAAATTTCTTAAGTAGCATGCATTGTATACACTTACCAAACCCTGTTTATAGAAATTTAGCTCTTCTAGAAGTCTACTTCTGAAGGTCTCTGAGGTTGCCCACCAGATACAGAAGTTTATGAAGTATCGAGTTCAAAGTCCTTTTATCAGTAAGGTGAGTTACCACACAGTGAACCAAGATTATGCTTAGGAAAAGCATTTTCCACTCACATGACTGAATAGTTATTGGGGGCAGGCTGCCTTTTATGCCCCCTCCTTCGCCACCACCCCACAACATCGGCTTGCATCTGAATTACCAGCCCTGTTCTATACATTATAATGTGGTTAGTGTTTACAGTGAACAAGACAAAAATGCATACAGATTTTGTCATAGTTAGGGAGTTAAAGAGTTCATGCAAGTAGTTTTCATGCAGGTAAAGGGAACAAGAGAGCTGCAGAGACATCAACAGGAAATACGAACACTCTGAATGGACTGCGTCTCAAGGTAATGAGATTTATGCTTTTAGAGTTGCATTTTTTTACACAGCTCTGGTGCACTTTGGAAGATTTCTGCATGAAAATAACTAAGTTATTAACATGGGAACTATGACTCAGGTACAAAGGATAGCTCTCTGAACTTGCACTGTGTGACGTATTACCTATTCCCACTCTTACAAGTTCATTTCCGCTATACTGGCAGTCATTCCAAAGAAGACATCAAGACCTCTGACAGTTACATTCTGGTCTGTAACTTTGTTTTGACAAGAAGAATCAGCTAAGGAATATATGTTTGCAGGAACAATGACCTCGAGAAACTCAAGTTTGTAATTTTACTCTGCGTTCTCATCTCCCCCTTTCCTTTGGTTCCCTGGGCAAGTAATAGACCAACAGTGATTAAATAAGGCATTGCTGTAAGAATTGCAAAATTCTTAAACAACAAAAAAAGCCAGGTTTTAGTTTAAAGCAAGGTAAAGAAAGGCAAACTAAACTTTGTATTTTCCCCAACATCTGGGTAATATGCAATTCTACATATAGACAGTCTATATGTAAATTAGATGGTAAGTGCAATTACTGAAGTAGAAAAGACTACTCATGATATAAACTGCTGTACTGAAAACTTAAAAGACATTTCAAAGAAGTTCACGTGATGAGAGATTGCTTTGATTTCTGTTGACACTTGTTAAGACAACGATCAGATATGTTACTTAGAGGGGTTTTAAATAAGCTTATTCCTATATACTTCATCAGAAGCAAAGACATCAAGAGTGAAACAGTATGAACAGAGGGATAAATCATGGCGCCTTCTTTGGGCTGCTAACTCACAGTGCAAAAGCTCCTGACGTGCATATTGAAACTGTGTATGTGCTTGGTAATACCTCAACTCCAAACTCCTTTGAAGAAAATTGCAATGGTCACAGAAAGCAGTTTGTCAGGAATTTAAAGCCCTCTATGGAGCAAAGAAGAATTTTTTCCACAAAACATCTGACATCCTAAGGACTGTCCACACAGCCTTAACAACTGGGGATGTTAATGTACCGAAGTATTTCAGCAAATGCTTACTATCTAGCAAATGCTTACAATCTCGTACAGCAAAACTTAACAGAAATGTAAAAGCCACTATGCTTGTTCAGCTTTAAGCAGTTTTCCACAAAGCAGGAGGACATGCCTTCAAATTAACTGCACTTCAGAAGTCTTTTCCCCTCCTTTGGTCTAGTGAATGAGAAGAGCTAGAGCTTGACAGAATGCAGATGGCAGAAGAAGCTGAAAGCATGGCAGCCCTTCACATACAAAGGGGGCCACACTGAAGAACTCAAAAAGTTCACTTGGATCAAAGGGCATTGCTGTATGTTCGCATATCTGGAGCCAATTTTCAGCTGCACTCAAGACCATGGCAAGATTCCACTAACATAAGTCAAAGCCCGTGTTTCCTGTCTTTATCTCTGCTATTACATACCCAGTGTCAGAATGATGGAGTGGCAAAGCCATTACCTATTTGATACAATCCTATCTTCTCTAACAGATCACCAGATTTTCACATGTGGAAATATCACATACTCATGGTTAATTTAAGCAGCAGCTTGTGTTTTGCAGAAACTGACTACCTAACAGACAAATACCTCTGTGTTCCAAGAAAAGCTGCTACAACTCAACACCAGGAATTTTCCTTTTTTGTTTAATTACATTTTTCAGCCTTCCAGCTTAGCCTTTTTTAGCCAGTATTGCTCAGTTTTTACAATAAGATTTTAAGAAGTTTTGCTTTGGTTTTGTTTCTGTGTTTAAATTCATAAGGACAGGCTATTTTATTTTAACTAGCTGCTGAAATATGTTCTCTAAGTGCTACAGTTCAGAAACTAGAAGACACTCTGGCAATTCACTTGCAAGGACGGAGTCCTTAGGTCAAAAATTCCAATTTTTTTGCCACTAAAGTCCAGAGGTTTACAGTCATGCTTTTTTTCAAGGAAATTTCTTTAGGAACTGGAAGAGAGCTGTTACATGAGAGTACATGTAAAAGAGAAACTACCCCAAGTTTGACAGTGTTTTAAGCCTGCCAGGAAAACAACCAACGAGTTTGAGTATGAAGTGGTTTTTTTGTAGTGTAATTGCAGCAGGAGAGAATTACTCACTCTGTAACCTAATTAAGACAGAAGCTTGAGGGCTTTTTTTTTATTTGGGAGAATTCCTGACACTAAAGTGTTATGCACCCAGTTTTCAAGAAACAAAGAGGAAAAGAACTCAAGATTTAATTTAAGCTTTCTTTTCTTCCCATTAAATAGTCTTCTTTCTGTGAAATTTGTTGTGAGAACTTTTACGAAGCCAGCAGTTATCCAAATTTTTCTGCCTATATATTTAAATATTTCTTTGTAAATTTTTTTCCTTCCTACATCTGTTTCATTGAGAGAAAAGGATGTACCTTATTGCTGAATCAGACTGATTTGACTATATTATGCAGTACTTAGCATTTAAAAATGTGTAATCTGGAGTTGGAATTAAGAAACATGTTTCTACTTTCAAATATGAGATTCTGGGAAAGGAGCAGGAAGAGGAAAAAGCATCAAATAAAGGGGCCAGATGAGAATACTTTCACCAAAGTTATTGCAAAATTCGTTTCTGTAGTCCATAGTAAAATAATGAGAGAAAATAGAAGTTGGTTACACATCTCTAACTGCCCGTTTCCATTTTTCACATTACTGCTGTAATTCCTACTGCAATCTAAATGATGCACTGCTTGCCAGCAGTGGAGTAGAAGACTGTGAAATGGTGTTTAGTTGAACATTAACCTATCACAAACATTTTTGCTCTTGCTCATTTTACAGGGAGACAAGACAACACCTAGTCCATATAAGCAAATGGTCCTAAAGTTTTCACCACAACAGAAAAAAACATTAATTTGAACAACAGGCCAGTATTGCCATGACAGGTGCCAAGCATCCCCATGACCTGCAAGCAGGCTGACAGTACACTGAACTTGAGGAATGCATGTATGTTCAGTTTCATTAGGTTCTACAAACTGGAGGAAAGGGTGACCACAATTTAGTGAGAGATTATAAGGCCAAAATGCAATCATGTCAATCCACTCTCATGCCTTGTCCTCTTCACAATGTACATCCTCTTCCTGTTCATCTAGCCAGTACCAGCAGTAACCTCTGAGGGTGCTCTTCTGATCTAGGCAGCTTTGCACATTAAGGGATCATAGTGGCTCAGTTGTTATTCATATCATCTTAAAAGCATGACCTTCAGCTGTAAAAAGAGACTGTTCCTTGAAGTTCCCCATGCTTCAGGCTTAGAATTAGAGTTTCTCTATTTTCTGTTAAAATTTTCCAGTTGATCTTGTCAAAGACCAGTGACCAACAAGTTCTGGGCTGTTTTGCTAGGTAGTAGATAGATGACAGTCCTCTGACCTGGTTTCTCTCCCCTTTAATTATACAGAGAAAACAACCTGATCACTCAAATGCTCTGGAACTAGCCCATCCAAGACTGTAAAAAACCAGGAGGTGCTTCTGTAATGTTCACACAAATAGACAGGCTAACCCTGAGAGCGGTGACAAAGTCTGGCAAGAAAACAGACTGCACAGATTTTAAGCCTTTACCAAAGAAAGAAAGGTGAAAATCTTCATAAACGTGGACAAAAATGAAAGTGCACAAGATGAAGAGGACAGGGGCAAGACTGGTATTTGAATTATTGAGCAGGGCTTGCAGGGAAGAAACAGCTTTAAGGTTTTGTCTAGAACTGTAAGAACAGGGTAACACGTATTTGTACGGAGTAAAGCTAAACTAGCTGCAGTAATTATATGGGCTATGCTGAGTTCACAAGGAGTTTCCAACTCTAATTTGCAGGTTCAAGACAGTTGTACTGTAGTTTCCACTGAAAACCTACAGATAATTCACGGTAATATTAATAGCCTACAGGGAACTCATATTTAATCACGGCATGACACAAAAGCCTGGAAGGAAGGAAGGGAAGGCCACGGTGGGAGACTAGAGAGGAAGTCACTGTGAGAATGGTTCTCCACCCGCAGAAAGGGAATGTCAAGAAAAAGCAAAATCCAAGGGAAGTGGGAGGTGAAGTCTTCCTTTGGAATAAAAAAAAAAAAAGAAAAAAGACTGTTTAATGAAAAAAGTTTGTTCAATTTTATTTATTTAAGATTAAAATTAAAAAGACATTTAAGTTCCACAATTTATCCTAGAAATGGAAGTGCTGGATACAAAACTATGATGATATGATCTTTTCACAATGTGTGTAACACTGCACTAATATTCTCTTCTGTGGCATTTATCACACCTGTAACTTTAAAGTTAAGTGCTTAAGTTTAGAGGCATAAGTAGTTGGTTTCTGACACCTGAGTGTCCATTAGGCTTTGTCAGCAAACTGCATGCAATATTTTTCCCTGAAGAGGGACAAAATAGCATTTATAGCTGAATTAGCCTATTCTACATATGGTAGTTGCCATGAATATTTAAGACCAGCAGAGAATATTCTTCAACAGCATCAGGGTCAGCAAATACTGTCAGTGTCTTAATTAAGAAAATGTTTTTTAAATTTTAAGTCTATGGACAGGGTTTTAGATAAGTCTTACACTTTAAGATAATTTAAGTTTTATATCTGAAAGGAAGGAGACTGTTAAGTTTCTAACCTTTTCAGTTATACTGTACCATCTAGTTCAGAACCAAGTGTCGTACTCACAAAAGCTGGCTATGCTTTCACGAGAAATTCAGGACAACCTAGATGGTCCTGCCTGTCTCCCACCTGTGACCATCCACTGCTATCCCCTTTCTTGGGATGGCACTAGCTTTCCACACCAACCTGTCCAAAAAAAGAAAAAACCCCATGCCCACACAACACAGGTTTTTCAGGAGCACTTGCTCATCTGGCCAAGTGCATGACTGTTAGACCTGGTGTAAAGGAGAGAACAGGAACACGTAGCCAAAGGTGTTGAAGAAGGAAGAACAAGGACAGGCTGGCCATTATCTCAGATCAACTTAAACACCTTGTAAAATTGTTTGCTGGTCAGTGGAGTTCTCCTCACTGGTTTTAAGTAGTTCAGAGGAATGCATTGTACTTTTTGTAAACAACCTTTAATTAGCCCAATTGGCCTCCGTATCTGTGGAAGCAATTAAATCTTCACTCAAGGCTCTGCCATCTTAAAAACTTGTGTTGAATTGTTTTTTCAATTTCTCCTTGACTCACAGGAATACTACCTGGCCCTCAATCAGGAATCTCTTCTCATTTAAACAAATGAATATCTAGAAACTGGGAGAAAGGCAGCTACCCTTAAGGGATACTGTGGCATATGAGACTATTAAAGTTTGATTATTAACCAGAGTTTTTCCTCATGCTGTACTGAACTCACAAGTATGTGGTAATGAAAAGAAACTGTACTAGACTAACATGAGACTGAGAAGAACTTCTATATTTCTCTACACTTATCCTGAAAAAATGGATCAATACATTCTGCACTTGATGTGCTGACAGAAAGTCAACTTCAGCTTTTGTAAAAAAATCCACAATTTACAGTTAAGTTGTGGGGTGTCAAACAGGAATTCTGTCTGTATTGGAGAAATTGGCTCCATAAACCACAGCAAATGACAGACTCAAAACAGATCAGTTATTTAGCTTAAAGGCTGCTCATCTAATAAAATGTAGTTTTCATAGCCTACATTCTTATTAGAGAGGATGCTGTTAAATAACCCCACAGACAGATAAATGCCATCATTCTGAGATGAACCTATACAGGTGGTAATTATTACTGAGGGCAAAGGAGAATTTAAGTTCTCCCACTCTTACACATGTATTTTTGCTTTTATTTTCAGACAGGACAACCATATTTGCTTTGCTGGTCATTTTGCAATGTACAGTCTGAGGTAAGGAAGCATGCAAGGGATTTAAAGAAACTGAGACAGGTCAATCTCATGCTGCTTGAGAGTTTGGGAGCATCTGTAAAAGAGACTGTTCTTCCCGGAAAAGCAGATGTGCTGAAAATGTTTCTCCACAAGCAGTCAAGAGGAAGAATCAACACCTCAGACAAGAAGTTCTGGGAATAGAGAAAACTTATGAGGAAGAAGGGATTAAAAGAAATCCCAAAGCATTTAGACTTTTGACACCTAGAGGTGAGGTATGAACACGAGGAAAATCAATACACTATTTTCAGTAGTTGAGTTCAGTGGGTAGCCCACAACTCACCTCCTAGCCACTTTAAAGGACTTTTATCTTACTTCTATACTCCAAGGAATGCAAAGTATTTCTACTACCAACAAACTGATTGTTCTGATAACACCAGAAGCTGTGCTAGGCTTCAGTAAACAGGATACATGTATTTAAAAGCCTGAACTACATTCTAATCTCTGCTACTATTCTACTTGCAACTACGCACTACTTACGCTTTTATTTGTTTTATGAGCTGTGATTTGGCTAGCAGAGAAGCCAGATCAGCAACCTGGGCCAGCAGATGACAGTTTCACTAAACGACTCCCTCAGCATGCTTTACACTTTCAGTTGAGTGGAAGGCAAGGGTGGTGGAGGCAAGAAGTGAAGGAAACCTTCCTCTGAGCTGGACCAGCCTCAGCACAGAAGAGTGCAATTTCTATTCCAATCATTTACTAAGAACGAACCACACCATATTCTGTTTTCTCCACATTCATCAGTTTAGTACCAACTGGGAGCAGTAGTTTGATTATCTACATTATCAATCCATTAGAACAAGTCACAATACTTGATTAAAAATATTCATGTGGACAAGTGTATTCACTCTTAGATCTACATTTCAATCCAAGAAATGGACTTCTAGAAGCACTGAGTACCTGTTAGTCTAGAAACATACAGTTGTTTCTCCTGTAAGCACTTACAGAAGGTACAAATACAAAATAAAAAATGCAGAGAGACAAGACAGTAATATATCCTAGCCTGCTGTATTACTTAGGGAAAAAAACACAGCTCAAGCAAGCACCAGTTGCAGGTCACAAGCAAAGGCTACACCCTGGGCTCTGCTCTGTTCAGGGGGCAGAGATGGCTGAAGTTAGACCAGCCAATCGACAATCACCTGGAACTCATTAGCAGTTCACCCAGTGGGGCAGAGGCCAATTACCCTGATTACTGACAGAAAGATTTAAGACCCTCAGATTAACAGCTAAAAGTAAAAGACACTGGGTGGGGGGAGGATGGAGAGGTCAGCAGCTCCTTGTGTTGCAGTGCTGCCCATGGGCTGGGGAAGAATACAACTGGCTGCAGCCAGAGCAACTTCTCCCACTATAACCCTTCCTGTTTAGGGAAAATTGAATATTTAATCATTGCTTGCATTATGTGCTTGGTATTACATTCACTGGTGGAGGCTTTGACTGTATTGTCTAGAGAATTAAAAATCCCACAGATAACAAATCCATGTACACACCCCCAAAGATCAAGATCTTCCACAATCCACTTAAAGCACTGTGCTTACCAGACAGCAAAAACAATACAGCAAAAGAAACTTAAGGTCAGCCATCGGCAAGGCAGGGAGGGATGTTTTTTCACTGTAGGTAACACCAACTCTGAATGTCATTTAGGACCACTACTCTTCAACTCCACAAGTTATAACTATTTTTTCATTTTGTTTTGTGGGAGTGCATAGCAAGAGGCTTTCAGAGTATTTCACATATACAGCTACACACCCTAACCTGAAATACCATTCAGTCTCTAGAAATGTAATAGGCAATTAGTTTTAAGGAGTATAAATGCTCTTTTCCCAATGAGTCTCAAGCATAACAATATTTTATTTCAACAGTCTTTAACAAAGTTACAAATGTAGTGCTACAGAGGGACTTGGGATTTCCATAAGTTTGTCTACCTTGTCACCCACCAGAATGTCATTTTGTATTGAGATACGGTGGCACACAACAGTGTGTAAAGAGAATCTTTAGTTATCAGAATCCCATTTTTTTCATGGTGCACTGAAGTTTGTAGTCTCTTACACTACATTTTGAGAAGATAAGCTCTGTATAAAACTAGATCTAAACAGAATTTTAAAAAGAAAAATGAGAATAGTCTTTATTTTAAGGCTATCAGGGCACTCGTTTTGTACTGAATCAGGAGACTTCCTGAGAAGTTCATTTAACCGGAATTTGTAAAAAATATTTATACAACACTGTTCTTGATACTTGAGTATAATGAATAATGCCACAGCATAGAAAGTCTTCCAGTACTCATATAATAGAGCAGGTGTCGCTTTCCAGTTTCAGTAGAAATTATCAGCATTAAGTTTGTGATCTTAGTTTCTATATATTAATGATCAGATATTTTCAAGAGGAGGTGGAAAAAATGACAAGAGACTGAGTCTACAAGCAGAAACAGTGACCTTACTTCCATTTCCAGTATCTCCAGTAGCACTAGAACTAGCCACCACACTGGCCTGGAGTATTTTAAGTGAATGCTAGTACTGCAGTGTAGGCTCACTTAATGAAACAAAGTCAAAGCTGTAACTTCGAGTTAGCAAAAAGCTACAGAACTTGCTTAAGAAACACCAAGAAAATGAGACACTGCCCAAGATGGTGATTTTTTTAATTTAATGGGGAGCAGTTCCTGACTAGACCTATTTGCAGGGCTTGATCTCACTGCCTCCCTTCCGCATCCCATTCAGCATTAAACACTCTCTCAACCCCTTAAGGGCCATATATGCTCCCATTAGGTTGCTGCACATGAGAAGGTTCCCTAACAATTAGAAGGTTATTCTCTGAAGTGTCTCCACCACTAGTTTCCAAACCAGCCCCTTCAGCTTAAAGTAAACATAGTCCATTGCCCTTCATGTAGCTTAAAATAAGGTAGATAAGCTTAGGTACATATGTGTTCCTTATCATCCCAGCACTCCGGTTGCAGAGAATGTTGCACCTACTGTTAAGTTTCAGTGACTGAGTCAGGACACACTTACAGTAATCTGCACATCTGCAATTACAGAACAAAGTTAAAGGAACAAAAATCAGGGAATCACGGAATTTCAGAGTTGGAAGGGACCTCTACAGATCATCTAGTCTAACTCCCCTGCCAAAGCAGGATTGCCCAGAGCACATTACTCAGGACTGCATCCAGGCGAGTCTTGAAAAACTCCAGAGAAGGGGACACCACAGCCTCCCTGGGCATCCTAAATGGACTAAGATAAATTAGAGGGAAAAATTCTACCTTATTCTAAGTGAGGCAGAAGCTACCCGAGATGCTGAAATTCGATATATATAATCCCTTCTACACTTAAGGTGAGCAAAACTCTTGTTCAGTACAGCTTCCTCCTTCCCTAGGAAAGGGATCATGTAACAAATGGCTGTGACTCTTCTTCTATACCAGGTATGGTTAGCTAACATCTCAAAGCTACCTTCTGAGATCAAGCAACCCCCATGGGGCCCCTCTGAAAGTGGCATGGCTAGCAATGGCAGCCAAAGGGGAGGAGACACTAAAATCTAGTCTTGGTCTAGCAAGATCCACTGTTTCATCAGCAGCATCAATAAGGCTGTATTGACATGGCTCCTGCACACCTTTGGTTCCACTTAGCAGAACTGGGGTTTAAAGCCATTCAAAAATGAGTGCCTTGACCTGACATACTTGCCTTTCTTAATTTATAATACAAAAAAGCTTTACTTTCCTGTTGCCAGATATCAAGATGCCACAGGAACAGGAGTGACAGAACTGTGTTGAAGTACACTACTGAAGTACCTTAACACAGAGTTAGACTGCATCCTGGTTACAGGTTTTTAAAGATGAATCAGCAAAGACTATAACAGACCAAGAAGAGCCTATTAATGCTTCTTGTACTGGTTGTTTCAAATCCCATCACTCCTCATTACCATAGAGTGTTTGATAAGTGCACCAGACAGTTTCAACATTATTTTTCTGTATCATATTCTGCTAAAGAAGCTTACTTGGGTCCATTTTTGGCTTCTATATGAACAAGCAGTCTTGATTTTAAAAGCTGGACCTGACTGTGCTAGAAGTATTCATATACCAGAGAATCCAGCAAAAGGAGTGTGGAAGGCAGAATTCAAGTTTATCAAGAGACACATTTTAGTCCTATGCCTCTGAGATCAATCTTATAACTTGGAAAGGAAAATTCCCACCAGAAAGTGGGTCAATTCATTAGCAGTTGATTGCTAAACAAGAAGAGATAAGCAGAAGATCCTTAATATAAGTGGCACAATTTTCTTCCAGTTTTTTTTTTTAAACTGCAGGACTATACCACTCTGGCTGGAAAATTGCTTGTGAGCCTACTCAAAGGTGGGACTGAGAAATCTATTGCCACTGATGAACTGATTAGTATTTCCTGATGTAGTGGTAACTATGTTGTTTCAACAAAACAGTCTAAGAAAGTACCTTAAAGAAATCTTGCTTCTTCAGGATAGCCCAGTTTTATGATAAAAATTAAAACCATTTAAAGCTAAAACTAGTCATCTGTTATCTGACTTTATAATGTTCATGAATTTTCAGTTGTCTTCAGTCAAATATGTTACCTGATTAAACCCCAAGAAGGAAGAGTTTCTTTGCAGGATAGGGAAAAGAACCAATCCTTGGCACCACCACCCTGAGCAGATAGAGCAGTAGTCAAGCCCATACCAATGAATCTAACTTTTTTAAAGCCATACTTGTGTGGATGCGTATCTCGTCAATAAGGCTCTATGTAATTCTGCTCAGCACTTTTTTTTTTTTCCTCCACACCATGCAAGAGGAGCTTGTTTTAGTTCTCCTGGACTAACTCTGGAGCGTTATCGTGGATAAATCCAAGTCACTTGGAAGGCTATTAAGCTCAAATTAATCTCTCATCATCAGGTATGTTCCAAAGTTAGGTCACCTCTTCGTGCTACCTGCTTCCGTGGCTCTAACACAGTCACAGATAGAGGACTATGACAGCTTCATCCTGTCATCAGCATCTGGTCAATACAACAGAGCTCCTACATAAAACTATGCAGTAGCAGGCAACCATTAGTCAACTCTTTACTTCCCCTCCCATCAGGGCTGATTGTGGGGTTTCAAGCCATGCTGCTTTTAGTCAGTATGACTTCATGCTATACAACTCTTTAAAACCAGGTCAGCATATTGAATCAGATCAGCACAGGCTCAACAAGCACCCAAGCATAAGGTGAGGCAGGACCTCTTCAGCTATGAGAGATGAGCTCTTTTACCGTTTAGCTGTACTTCATTTTCAGAAAATATGTCAGAAGACCCTACCCTCCCATTCCCTTAAGCAGAGGTCAACAACTTCACATAAGCATGCTGCAAGAGTCCTTCTAACTGTCGAAGGTTGAAAAGTCATCAGGATTCAAGCGGCTGGTAAGGAACTGCACTGCTGAAAAGCATCTTCCTCTGTTACGCCAAGAAGAAAAAGTATAGTGCCGAGTTCAAGATTTGTCTCTGGGGAAGGCATTGGAAGACGAATTAGGATTTATCCATTGCTGTAAAAAGCAAGTGCAAGGACTTCTCTTTTAGAGGCAGGGGTTAACCGGAGTACAAGATACACTTTAAAAGCAATACTTGGCAGGGCAAGAACCTGATTACTGACTTTGAATAGTGTTCATTAACTAGTCAAGTTGTAACATGAAGCTTTTCTGTAGGTTTCCTAGCCAGACAGAGAGAGTCTCTGGGTAGAGCATCTTTCTTCAGGCCGGGGCCGGGTGGGGGGAAATAAGTGACTGGTGCCAAGATCAGTAACAAGGGACGTCACAACCAGAGTATTCGGTCTCATGTGCTTGAGAAAGCACAGTGGGAGAGAGATTTTCCCTGTTTTTAGGTGACAGCCATGTTTCTAATGAACTGAGAGTCTCATGGTACCTGGTAGACAGTGTCATTTGAAGCCCTTTCACATGAACTTGTTACAGCTTAACAATATATTCATGCACTAGAAAAAAATTAGCATCCACATGATGTGGAAAATGGTGACACATATGTCAGTGAGTCACAAGTAATAGGGAAGGTTTTATTTGAACTAGGGCAATCAGGAAGTGCAAACCCACATAGAAGGAGGCCTTCCTTGACTGAACAGCAATACCTTAATTGTCACAGAGATGACTGTCTTTAGTGACAGCATGAGTATACACTCCGAAAAGGGAAGAACAGCACCTAAAGCAAAAACATTGTATAGAGTGTGCTGAATGGTCCAGCCATCTCACTCTCCCAGGTGACATACTGCAAAAGCAAAATCATCTGTCCTAAACACATGCATCTGCTGTTTAGCATATTGCTCTGTATCACACAACTTTACATCAGTCTTTAAATTGTAAGCTTTAAAAAAAGTGATATAAGCATTCAGTATTTCTGGGTTTGGTTCACATGTTCTTCTGTGTGGAAGACTAGACATCCTCCTTCTCTTACTCCAAAGTAGTTACTCAGTAAGACTGCCACAGACTCACCATCCCCACCACCAGCCACCTACCAATCCCCTTGTTGCACAGGTACTGCTTGCAGCTCAGGGTGCCTCAACACCCAAGTAGCAGACAGCTAGCTCCACTGCTACAGAATGGCTGGGCAGTAGGGAAGTCTGCAGCTGGCTTCTTGAACCAGCACAGGGTAGGACATGGAGAAGAGGAAAAAAAAAAAGAAATCCCTACACATACGCTAGATTCTACAGCAGTTTTAAATTTAACTAAAGTAACTTTTTACTATTTCCAACATATTGCAGAAGAGCGGATCAGAACAGTGAAGGGCCAAATTCTTTAGAAGACATCAATTTTTCTTATCTGACATTGTATATATACTTGTATTGGACCAGCAATCATATATTGACAAGTATACTCCCTAATTAGTTACAATTGCGTGTCACTGATTGTATAGTCAGGCAAGGGACTAAAGAAACACAGTTCTGCTGTACTGCATCCCTGCACTCAAGTTAGGCATGAACTGCAACAAGCATAGACCCAATGCGAACTATCCTAGACTTGGTCTTGCTGAGAGTTTGGTTTAAAGGTGAGTGTATTTACCAGTTCTTCCACTGGTTACAAGAATATTACCATGGGTTTCTCAACTTCGTTCTTTAAGTGTTGTTCACCCGTCTTAATGAAGGAGCCTGATTTGCAGTCAAACAACAGACCTGCAACAGTGACACAAAGTACATGTGTAGTGACTGATGAAGACATCAGTCACAAACTAACTAATTAAGGTATTCTAATAAGCTCTTTTTTTTGCATGACAAATTGAAAGTGCAATAAACCCTAAGAATCAAGTCTCAGTATCAGTGAAAAATGGTTTCACTATTGTCTAGAAATGTCATTCCATTTACACATCTGTGCCATGTTATATAAAATATCTCTTCCACAGAAAAACAAGGAGGGACAAGTAAGATGAGTATGCAGGAGAAGGAAACGCTGCAGTCAAGGCTATTCATGTTTTCCAATGATGGAAGGAACTGACCACTGTCTATTGGACCGCACAGTAAGGGAGCTGCTGCCTGCAGCGCTGCAGAGCTGCATACAGACATGCAGCACACACCCTCCCAGCACTGCAGATGAGCACACACTCACAGAATGCAGATACAGCCTCATCGCACTATTTAAGGACAGATACTGCAGAGATCTGCAGCTTTTTCTTTTTTTAGATTACAGAACATGAAACTAGTTTAATGCTGAAACACTAGTATCATTTAGAAGGAAAGAATTATCAGCCTGGTAAGAGAGTTTTTATTTGTTTTCTCATGGCACCAAAGACTGCTTTCCCTGAATTCTCCTTCCCTTACTGGGTAGAAAGGTGGATGAGGGAGGGAGTTTCCTTACAGCTAATTAAGAGCAACCTTAAACTTAAGTTTCAGACAACCAAACTGATCTAATAGCTTAATGCCACATAAAGGGGGAGATGTTCCTCCTTCCTGTGCTGACTGCTCTTTCTGATTCTCCTCCTTGGTCTGTTACCTCTGCTCCATCTTGGTCACTTGTCAGTAAACCCATTTAAATCACAAAAATGACAGTAATTTTTTTTTTCCCCTTCCTACTCTTTTGGAAAGCTTGTGTTAGGAGAGTTGAACCTGCACAAAGAATGGTTTGACTAAAACAGGAGCAAATCATAGGTGTAGGCAGTCAAGAGTCATCCGCTTCCATTGTGGTGAGCTGATGGATAAGCCAAGTCACCATAACTTGAAGTGATATCCTTAGTTTTTTTCTGTCCAACATTGCTGAGACAACTAAATTAATTTTTTCTTCCCTAACGTCACTTACTATAGGGAAGGTGCAGACAGGAGGGGGAGAAGACGAAAGGCAAGCTCTGTGTCAAGTGGCTAGTAAGAGTTACCTTGGGGATAGTGAGTATGCTACTGGTAGCCCTTTTTGTGGTTACCAAGATTGATATTTCAGTCTGATGGTCTTCATAGTTTTAAACTTTCAGTATGACACAGTTAAAGGAATTTTCTCCTGGAGACTTCATGGTCTCTTTAGTGGAGATACTAGATATCAAGTTATCAATACCCACAGGCCACTTTATCTGGGCAGCTACCTCGGTCATTTGAGCAGATATCAAAGTGCACATGGGGGGAAGGGCAGGGAAAAAGTGAGAGTTAGAATAAGTCCACAATCAACAGGAACTATTTTTACAGTAAAAAAATAAATCAGATTCCCCCTTTAGACACACAGGCTTAAGAACTATGTTTTTTCTAAGGGCTTGTCTCAATCACATGGGAGCAAGGGAGAAAAGAAAGAGAATTGGGTCCTATATCCAGTATCTTTCCTACACTTAAATATTTTTGTCTCAGCTAGAGTTTCACTGAAACCTGTAACTCAATGTGTGTAAAGTTGCAGGTGTCAAGAGACTTCATGTTATGCACTGCCTGCATTTTTCTCCCCAAGTGAAGAAACAAGCCCAAGGGAAAATAAAAAGTCTGTCAACCTTCCAGCAGACTGAGGCATCAGATTATGGCATCTGTGACCCAAATGCTACACAGGGGCAGGGGATGGTGTTTAAATTGATATTACAATGCAGGGCAAGGTCAAGAATCTACTCCCCAAGTAGTAACTTGGAGCAGGGAGAAACCCTCATTCTTTTAGCTGGATATCCCTCGAGTCACATGCCTCCTACAGTCTTAATTTTAATGTATTTTGTTTTCCTTGATTACTCAAGATTACTTAGGATATGCACATACGCTTTGAACAGACCAAAGTATATGCACAGTGCAAACTTTTGTCTGATTATAAAGATTTAGTAATGACAACTAACAGGACAGACAAAACTGCTTTCCTGGCCATAAAGATGGCATGAAACTTTAAGCCTTGCTACAGCATAGCTTTGTAAAACTTCTGATCTGAATAAAAACTGCTCCCACATGGATCCACTATCATTCCCCAAAAGCACTCTCTCTCTCATACAACAGTTACTCAGAGCAATGCATCATTCACCATAATTTCATTCTTCAATTCCATTTAGCTACAGGTACTATTGCTACTTGAAGCACCGAGGCAAGGTAAAACGTTGCTCATTATGTTCATACTGATGTTAGAGACATCTTCAACCATGAGGGATTTCATGAGCCAGAAGTGTTTGACTGAACACTACCGAGAAAGTGCTTAGATTTATTACCAAAGTACTGCTCTCATTAAATATCCAAAATCAACAATTCCTAAAGTTGACCGAGCACGCCTTCAGATACTGAAGACCCTTTCCCAGGCTCTCAACACCCAGAGGTCCAGAGGAGTCACAGCTCTTTACAGAGTAAAGCTTCCCCTTCACTGATCGACAACTAACATCATTACCCTTTTTGCCATGTCATTACATAAAAGGAGAAAGTTAATGCAAATTGACGGGCCATGATGTAGTTTCAGCAGAGCTAGAGACTGAAACACAACAAGGAAACATGAGGAAGGTGCCATTATTGGGACTAGCCAAGACAAGCGCTGGCAGCGCGCTGTGGCTGCTGCGGTTCCGCACACGGCCATCGCCGCACCGCGGCACCGCCGCTCCTGCCCCTCGCTGCTGCACACAGACCCCAGGGCGCAAACAACGCCTTCTAATTAACACCCCATTTCACTTTCAGCCTCAGCCTACAGCACCAGCTTAGTCTCACCGAGACCGCGTACAATGCAAGCCTTAAAAGTGAGCCTCTTCTCCACCGCACACCATCCTATCGTGCCACCCCTGCCGGAGACTGGGATGGAGAGTGCTTCCCGTGATGCCAGCCCCTTTCAGGGCAGCTCTCCGACCCACCACGGGTGACAAACACATCCCAGCCTGCAGGCACCTGCCTCCCCAGCACAGGCTTTTGCCACAACCGGTGCAGAGCCGACAGAAGAGGTTAGGGAAAGAAGAGTAAGGGCATCAGAGAGAAGAGGCAGTTCCAGATGTCAGTGGATGAGCGGCAGCAGCTCCCTCCCCCAGGACTCTCCCCTTCCCAGCCCGCGGGCTCCGGGGGGCGGCAGTGGCCGGACTCCTGCGGACGAGGG
>VXBO01000779.1:32335-74740 GCA_013400135.1 Rhinoptilus africanus | reverse complement strand
AGCGAGGGGCTGCCGGGGGTGACAAACGCCCGGCGGGGCTGTCGGTGGAGCCCGGCACGACCGGTCACCGGGGCTCCAGCGCCCCGGCCTGCCTGCCTGCGACGGAGCTGGGGCGCGGCTCCCTGCCGCAAATGCGAGGTGGGGGGGCTTTGGTTTTGTTTTTTAACGGGGAAAAAGCTGTTTGCAGCTCTGGGAGAGTGTTGGAAAATTGCAAAAGAGCTGAGAAGCTTGGGTTTCAGCCCAACCCAAAACTATTTTTTTCCATGTTAAAAGCTTTTATTTGGAAAGAAAATAGTGACCAACACGAAGAAAATGTTTTCTGCATAACCGCGCTTCCCTTTTAGCAGCATTTACGGCAAAACAGACAACTTCATTCGCCAGCGCTGTCCGTGCTGCTGGGGACAGTCACCCCTGACGCCGCTGAGCACATCCGTGTTCTCCAGGATGAGGCGGGATGAGCAGCCTTCCCTCACTCACAGCACCAGGCATAAACTTCTCTGCGATTTCTCATGTATTCCACCCTCTGGTTCTGTAAACAGCTTCACTTTGTATTAAATCCTAAAGGCTGAGAAACAGATTTGGCAAATTCACGAGGGAAGCAAGTTCCTGAGGTGGAAATGCCTTGCTAAGTCTGCTGTATCCCCAATTCATCCATGCCGCCTAAAAAGTTAGATAAAGCAGTTCCACATAGAATATATAAAGAAGCTCTACGCAGCAGCCTGTACAGGAGTTCCTGATTTCAGCTCGATGCCTAAGAAGCATCCCAGCTACAAATCACACTGGGCAGTCCTAGAAAATTAAAGCTACCCTTGATTTCTGTAAGTGCAGCGTAATTTATAGAGCACGTTTTTCTGTGCAAGTATTGTGGGATGATCTCGTGGAGGTAGAAACGCCAATGTTGTCTTAAAATGCTGAAAGTAATGGAACAAATTGGAGCATCACCTGGCAACAAGGAAAACTGGGCTTATCTTTGTGAGAACTGCTGCTGAACCAAAAGCGTGGAATCTGCTCTGCTCCTCACAGAGTGGGGATTGTTCACAAGGTCTTAGATCAGGAGTAGATAACATCTCCAAAATTGCAAGATGGTTAGAAAAAAACAGATGACAAGCAATGCAAACATTCCATGCACAATTGTAATTGCTTTCTTCAACCCAAAAGCATCACGTTAATCTTGTTTGCACTAAGCAGCAAACAGCTCTCCTGATCCACACCCCTATGCAGTAAATTAGAGACCGAGGAGATTGCGCTAATTTAAATGGATGTCTTCCCAGAAGAATGTAAGCAAGATAGTGACTACACTTAGAAACACCTGGAAATTGGGCTGCAGCAGCACAGCATTCACCAACAAGAGAAATTAATCACGCTTTATTGTCTTGCAGTTTCTACATCTCTGTTTCACCCTTGAGACGTAGCTTGCCTGAAGGAAGAGGCATCTCTGCAATCATCTGCCAGAATTCAGGGAAGAAAGCAGTCCCCCAGTTCCTCTCCAAACTTTCCGTTGCACAAGGGATATGAGCCTCGCTGTTGCAACCCTATTGCCACCTCTAGGCTTGCTATGTCTCGGAAACCCCCAGCCGAGCACGGTGTGAGGGATTAGATTAGTGCTGTTCTAGGCTCTCAGAAGGCTTTTCTGGGCCCTCACACGCCAGCAAGTATTAACCATGGAAGCACGCCAATCCAAGCACTTTCAGCCTGAATTACTACTTGGATTACTCCAGGGCTGTGTCAGTACAAGTACTGCATCTTCAGATATGTTGTTATTTCACATAGAAAGGATGTTTCGGTGCAAAACTGAAAGGGGGGGGACAGGGGGGAACAACCAAAAACCTGCATGCTTAAGCACCTTTAAGAAATAATAGGGTATCTGTGGCAGCAACAACGCCCAGGGTAGCAGAAATGGCAAACTGATGGTGCTTGATCAGACAGGACCATCCTCCTGAGGAGATGGAGGGTTGTTTAGTTGTGATTACAAACAGAAATCATGTTCAGCATCAGTTGAAGTTTGGGGTTTTTAAAGTATAGAACACAAGTATCAGAACTTTTAAATTTCATTTCCTCCTGGTACTGTGCGATTTTTGTAGTATATTCTGACTTCGTGACATTTTTCCTGCCGGGGCTTTGCCTAGTATCTGTCCTTTGCAGCAAGGAGCTCAGATGTCCACCATTCTTTACCACCATAGTGACACAGTGATGTTGAGCCGGACCCACTCTTATGCTTAGCAGGCTCTGTGATAAAGAGCATTTTTGAACTGTGACCCGAGTAAAATGAAGGTAACACAGAAAGCTCATAAGTTGTATTTTATCCCTCTGTTAAATTTACATTTTACATTTTAAATTTACATTTTAAAATTTAAAATTTTAAAATTACTTTTTTCTTTTTATTTTTAATTGTATTTTTTTGTTTGTTTAATCGTTTAAGTGAGCAGCAGAGAACACCAAGACCAAGCTAAATCCCTGTTCAAGTCTTTGTTTTCTTCTTGTTCTTCTAGAAATCCCGATCTTCAGTGTTTGCCCATCCTCCTTAAAAGTTGTGTGTGTACTAGGATTAAACCCTCAGGAAGTTTATCATCAGTCTGTAGTGGTACTTGTAAGATAATTAATTAGTACTGGCCCAACAGGACTCTTAACTGCAATTAGCATTCATATAGATCAGCAGCTTTAGTAAACGATGGGACTTTCCCAGGCTTGTTTCTGTGTAGCTTGATGTGGGGTGGGAGTCAATAGCTCTGAACGAGCTGTTACCACTCAGGAAAGGGATGAGGGGTCACGGTGGATAGTTCTGGGAAGCCATCCTCTGAGAGATCCCACCAGAGTGCTGGGAATGCTGTTAGGGAAGACATCAAGAGCAACCCAGCAAGTATCATTATGGCACATCACTGAGCACCGGCAACCCCACATCAAAACGGACAAGCAGAAGCAGCGAAAATTCAAAGGCGGGCTGAAATGATTTTTAGAACTGGTATGCAACGGCTTCAATTCAAGAGAAGCAGAAGTAGAACAGGATTTTTCAAAAGGAAAGGGAGTGGAAGTACAGTTCTATAAAACCAGGAAGGTTCGGAGACGATTGTAACAAGGTGTAACAAGTACTAACTACTTTGTATCAGATAAGGACTAGGGAGAACCTATATAAGATGCCAGACAACAGGACTCCTTTACATGAGAATATTGTGGAATTTATTGCCTCAGGGTGCTGTGGGGTGCAAAATTACAAAGGAGCCAAGAGGAACCGGGTAAATTCATAGAGGACAGGTCTCCTGTTAAACGGTGGATCCTGGTAGTTTAAGAAGTATCGGAACTGCTGATGTAGAAAGGTCTGCTATGGAAGGGTTATTCCATAGGGCATGCTTCTTAATTTCCGCCCAGACCTCTGCTGCTGGGCACTGTTGCACTGTATTGGGCTGGAGGCACTTGATCTGAATCAAAGTTACAGTCGATGGCCATAGCATAACACGACAGAATACATCAGTAACAGTTAGCAGAGATTAAATAGTTCAGACTTGTTTCTAATGTTCTGTCAGATTCAGACTCTGCAATACGTCTGTGGTTATTTAGGATTTATCTGCCAAAACCCCACGCACGCAGTAAGACCTCCAGAAGAGGACCAAGGAGAAGAGTCTGCCAAAATGGCCCTCCTGAACTTCTCTTACGTCATTTTTCCAGGGCACAGGATTTGTCCCTCACAAAATTATACATGATTCTACCTATCGGATAGGTCTAGCTTTAGGTCTCTCTGTTGAGACCTGGACCTCTGAAGCTAGTTGACATCCCTTGCACAGAATGTTTCAGGAAGAAGAATTTAGATACCAACAAAATATCTTAGCCTCATATCTCTTCTTTTGTTTGGTCTGGCTATTTAGTTGTTTTCTTTCTTTTGCTCCTAAGTCTCATGTTTGTTTGGGTTTTAATAAGAGAGCAGTAAGCAATAAAAAACATTTCTATTTCTAATAAACAAAGCATGAGGAGTTTCCTGTCTTCTTCCCTTGAATTCTGTTCCTTTTAAATGCAGTTGACATTTGCTTGTGTACTTCAGCCCCACATGTCTGTTGAACTATATTGTCTATTCACCAAAAATCTTCTGCTGTCAGGCTGACTTGAGATTGTCACCTAAGGGGCTCCACTTCTTTGTTCCTGGGAAAGTTCAGATCCATGAAGGGTTCTGCTCCCCCAGTTTTAGGTCAAAGTCACAACAGCATTTCTGCAAGAGTGATGAGACCTGTTCTAGTAGAAAAGATGGGTTATTTCTAAAGATCAGTCACAGAAATAAAGATTCAAGCAGACATCACCAGACAGCAAAATAACAAATTTAATATTCGTGACCATGTAACGAATGAAAATGCATTAAAACCCAAGTATACAGCTTTGTTTCTATCTACTTAATAGCATGTATCATACAGTATATTCTAGAAACGACACTTCAGGCTACCTCTACACAAGTTAATTAAGTGGGCCCAGCACGCACGAAACAGGTACTGCACGTGATTGTCCCTGCTCCTTGTGTGTTAGCTCACAAACGGTGTTGTTCAGCACTAACGAGCACAGGCCAGGGAGCACTCCCCACGGCAGGTTTGCAGGCGGACATGCTATGTTGACAGGAAGAAAACGCAGCTGTGTGGCCATCAGCTGTGCTCTACCAGTTGGCCTTAAGGCTAAGAAACTGCCCCAGTTTGCTCTTTATTGGATTTTATTATTTGTTTAATATTGCTCTGAAGCAACACTAGATTCTGAAAGAAGGAATGTCTCAAGGGCACTCACAAAATGTTCATGGCTGAGTGAAACTTTAATTTTAAAAGTCTTATGATTACTGCCAGTCGGAGTGATTTAGGGGCTGCAGGATTTGCGTCCTCTGGCTTCTGACTTCCTCTCTCTTCTTCCCTTCTTGGTCATGCTTTCCAGTCAAACCAGATAGCAAAACAGAGGTAACTCTGGTAGCAGTGGGAATCTCAAGAGACGAACTTCAACACGGTGAGCCAGTTGCAGGGTGACATTTGCCAGTGACGCACCAAAGGCACCCAGTTTTCACTCGTCATACACCTCAAGCAGTAACTTAGCCTCCCGTGCCTGGTTCCGCACACATTTGGATACCCGCATATCCACTTCAACCCTAACCCTAACAAGAAGAGAAGCTTGGAGGAAAACGTGTGTCACTGCCCCTCTCCCAGGTCCATCTTCACGTGCTTCGCTGGCTGATCCGCCAGAGTGCAGCAGCTGAGGCGGCAGCTCCTGCTGCCTGTTCTTGCAGCAGCCCCACCCCGACACCCTGTGCTTTAGGCCATCTGCACTGAAACCACTGCAAGGCAGCAGCTCGCAGTCCTGTTCCAGTTCAGGGTGGCCTGGATACCGGTAGAAGTACTGCTAGAACTACAGCACAGGAGCAGACAGCCGCAGAGATGCCCAGAGAGAAGCAGATTTGATGTTTTTTTTTCCTGGCCCGATTCTTACGCTCCTGCTAGGTGGATGAACTGCCTGACTGCTGTCCCTTCAGTTCCACACGTTCTGATCATTTATGTTGAAAAGTCTTCAGAACACCAACGGTCCCTTACCATGTACATTTCCTGAAACAGTGAGTTGAGTCTCCAGACTTTAATACTCATAAACCACATTCATCCATAACTACACTCTGAAGCTAAGGCCAAGCTTACTGTTGTCAGTGTTGCTTTTGTTTGAGCTACACAAATTTTGTTGTTTTTTTTTCTCCAGTGCCACAAACCCAAAGGAATTAATTCACAAGTTCATACACTTTGTTGTTGCTGTTTTCTTTAGACATTATAAATACACTGGATAAAATTCAACCTTGGACACATCTCTCTGCACTGATACAATGCAGTTACAATAGCCTAGCATATAAATAATTGCAACTACAAAAATAAATTATGAGGGGGCTTTGAAAGTGAAATAACAATAGGCAAAATGTCACCAAAACCCTCAAGCTGGCAGAATAAAGTAAGGCAAAATGAAACCCACGTCAGTATTGATTGTGGAGCACATTTATTTCTTGCATCTCTGAATTATTCTTCACAGAGCATAATTAGGGTCAGTTCTGGCTCAAAACAAAATTAAGCGTGGAGGAGAATAAATCAACAGATAATTGCAACATTAATTATTTAGAATTTCTCTTCAAAGAATTATGTATTTGGGTCTTAATACAATCATTATCTATTTAATGAAAGCTTTTGTCTCTCCATCTTCTATAAAATAGTACTTGATTCCTTGAAATAGTCATCAGAGTTGAACATGAGAAGCCACAGCTGGAACTGCTCCAACATACAGAGCGTTCAGTAACTGAAATCACTTCCTCTTAGTTTGCGTCCTACACACCGAGCAGGAAACGTGGGATATCACTTTGCTGTCTTGTCCCTTTACATGGATTCACCCTCATGCCAACAGGAGATTCAGCGCCTTAAGGTACTATTCAGTGGCTCCTGTAATCTATTGCCAGAGTACAGAATGTCCAGATTATAATTAATCCCTGACCACTTGGTATTTAATTTTATTACACCAATACTGAGAGGCCCCAGTAGATTGAAGCCAATTGTGCTATGTGCTGCACACAGTCACAGCCATTGCCTCAAAGACCTCACAGAGCAGGATGAAAGAAAGTACTATTTTCCACTGCAGCAAAACCAAAAAGAGCCTTAATTTTGCTGCTGTTTTCCTTGAGGCATTAATCCCAAGAGAAACGAGGTATAAACCTGTCCCATATGCGTCATCTGTGCATATGAAAGCACAAAAATATCCTCTTATCTCCTCTTTTATGTTTCCCTTCCACATTGCTGCTTCTTTCCCAACTAGAATATTAACAATAAAAATAAGAGTGAAGTCAGCACTGGGCAGGGATGTTGTAGTGTCTGGAGCACCAGAAGCAGTGGAAGCAGGCAGGAGTCTCGCTTGATGTGCTCTGGCTCCTGTAGTCAGAGCAAGCACTTGGCAGAGGAGAGGAGAAGGATTATATCTGTCAGAATAACTTTTATGGGACCCAACTCTTCCAGGGATTGTTTAAAATCCACATAATGCTCTTGAGTGTTAATGCTTGCACTGGGACGTTTGCATTAGCAGATAAATGTGCAAGAACACATGTTTCCAGACATCTGCCTAGTAACTGCACATCTGAGCAGTTTGCTGAAACTTGGTCCAAGGTCCATGAGGTCCTTGGGCTCCTGAAATGACTTCCAAGGTTTGTAATAAATTGTGCTGCTGAAGTGTACCGCAGTTAAGCAATTCTCATATGATAGAAACAATGTGTGGTGCGCTGCACTAAACCACTCTATGTTATTTTAACTTTTCAGCCTTTGAAAGCACTCAGAAGAGAACACAAATATACTGAAGAAATTCATACCTACAGATGTTGTGAAAAAAGGAAGAAAACTTGGGATGGTGCCTCCCAGTATAAGACCAGTGGATAACATAATGCTGATCTCTGCTGTGCTTTGTATTAGCCAGAACTGAGGAAGAAAAGTGTAGTTGTTAAGGTTTCCAGATTTCCAGGGAGCATTGGTTGAATAGCTACGTCCCTCTGGCTAAGTCCATGTTTCTTTAGACACGTCAAAGGAGTGAGGACTTGCATGTGCAATGCTAAGGTTAAGTGGTGGGTCTGGGAGGGACGGGTTCATTTTCAGGCACAAAAGGCATTGCAGTGCTGTTGAGTTTCCCTTCCTGGTGCACACATACGGGCCTGCGTCAGAGTGTGAGTCAACAAACAGGTGGTGTGGGCTTCCAAGGAGCCCAGGCTTGAATGGGATTGCAAGCCATGAGCTAACAAGAGCACGCCTTGTGCCCTGCTCGTTCCCTTCTGCCAGGCGGAGAAGACAGCACTGCTGCACTGCAGGTAGGCAGTGTGAAGAGAAACGTCACAGAAATGACATGCGACTCATACTGCTGTCATGGGTATAGATTCAGGGCACCAATTTAGTTGGTTCCTTTCGCTAATGCTATTATTATTACAAAATTCATAAATAATAATCTATTATTAGGCTTAGATAGGAGGTTTTGTTCAGCCACACTTAGGATGAGCACAGGTGCTAGCTTTCAGATGGAAACACAAATTATTTCCCGTAAGATCCATTAAGGTACCAGTGCATCAATATCAGCAATAAGCACACAACAGAACACACACAAATGATGCAAGCGTAAAAAGCCAGTGTGGCAGCTACCTTGTGCAGTATTGGTTTTCTGGAAACAAACACAAGAGCAGAGCAGCCTCACTATAGAATCCTTGCACAAATCAATAGGGCAAAATCTGCTCACTGTGTACGTATTTACTTTGTATGACTAAAGCAATTAAGAGGCATTAAAGGCCATGCAGTTGCTAAAAATAGGCAACTGGGTAGTATCCCATCCCAGACTCATCAGCTGGCAGAGGGTATGGGCTGCAGTCATTTGTCATGAACCTGATCTTTGTTTTGCTTAAGAACTCATGAAGCGTGTGATAAAGCAACTTATATCGGAGCAGCCATGTCAGGTTGTCAGAGGGTACCCAGGACTGAACATGTTTTTTAATGCCCAGTTACCTGCAATCTTAAAAAAAAGTTTTAACCATGAATCAATAGAGGTGACATAAATTCTGAGTGGCATTTCACCACCGTGTTTCTCTGCTTCGAGAACAAATGCTAAGAGGAAAGCTACAAGCAGAAGTGGGAGGGGACATGGTACAGGCAGATAAAGTCAGGTCTATTAAATGTGTTCAACCCTGTTAAAAAGTGACGTGTGTGAGGCAATGCAATTTTAATATTACATCTGCTAAACATGTCCACAGTATGGTTTGTTTGCTGTCAAGTCACTTGTACTATCATTGTTTTTTAGAAAATGAACTAGTTTTAGAAAATGAAAAAAACCCCCACACCTGTTTAAAAATCAGGCATCAACTCCATCTGGTAAAGAACCCGCTTGACTTTACCACACCTAAAGACAAGTGAGAGAAATGGTTCTGCAAGGCTGGTGATGAGGGAGATCTCAGAGAGACTGTAGCTTTTGCTGTAAGTCTGCTCCACGTGTATTGTGGAAAAAAGGGGGAACTCAGCTTCCCAAATCTCCCTTCTCCCAGCCGAATGCTTTTACTGCCGGACGTGGGCAGGACGTAACCTGTCTGCTTCCTGGCTGTGTTTCAAGGGACAGTTAGGCAGGCTCTGGCTATTCCTGCTTGACCAGGATGAGCAGGTGACAAAGACTGGAGAATCCCATTTTTTTTTGCATCTCCCTTGCTCTCATGCGTGAGGTAGGCTCTGAGCACTCCTGTGACTCCAGCAATGACTGTAGGTGCCCACAGGGCTGGGTCACAGACATTGTGAATACACCCAAGTGCCAATATCTAAAAAGCCTGTTGGACACTGAAGACTTTGTGAATCCGATTCAGGATGGACACTGTCACAGAGCTGTCACTCTCCAGCCCTGACCCTTCCTAAGTGCAATTCCTTAATCTTACTCATCTTTGCTGGTACTTGTTTGCTCAAATGTTCAATCCAACATATGTGATTGTTTGCAGGATGGGAAGCTTCCCTTTCCTCTGCAGCCTGCTTCTAGCACAATCGTCTTGTTGTTTTTTCTTGCACTTTGATAATCTGGAATACACTTGTACTTTAATGTCTCATAAAAAAGTGCGTGTGTGTGCACGCAGGCACGCATACCTCTATTTATCAGATTAAATGAAACTATTTTAATTGTAATTCAGTTCAGCGCTAGATTTTAGTGTAAGAAGTAGAAAAAATGCCAAGGTGTTGTAGACAAATTATGACACGTGTTAGAGGGAGGGTCCTTCTGCCATGAGTGCTGTTCAGAGTGGCACCTGGCTCCTAAGCCTGCAGAGATAGGGGTGCAGCTTTGGAGACAGAGACAACTGTCAGCAGGAGAAGAGGAAAAAGGGAGCAAAGGAAACACAGAGGCATCCCCTGACTTGTCTAGTTACTGCAGAGCGCATATGTGATTTTATCAGTGTTGTTAGTGTTCAGTCTTGCAAGAAACCTTTTGAAATAGAAGGGTGAAGGAGTACTGTACGTGAGGAGCGAAGGAGAAAGAAGTGGGGGAACCTCACCTGAAAGCATCAGAGATGTCAGTGAGTGCAACAGCTGAGGTGAAAGGCTCAGTGGATCGCTCTAATAAAGGAGGAGATTAGTATCAATTACAAGTGTTTTAAATAATATTTCACAACGGAAGAAAATAGTGGATTGCATTCTGGTTTTTTTGGAAACAGGAAGAGAGACGGACAGAGCTGGATTAGAGTATTCCAGTATGAAGATCCTGCATAAACTAACTCAGCATCAGTCCTTCAGGCTTTCTCAAACAACATGACACAGTATCTAGCATGAAAACACGCTGAGAAAGGTTCAGATTCCAGAAACACAGTGACTCATGCATTTCCAAAACAGTGTTATAACAAGTTGCTGTCCAAATTTCCTGCTGTACTGTATGTAATGCACATTCAGTGGTGCTGCTGGCACAATTCCCTCTGAGTCAGTATTGAACCACTGCCCCAATTCAGAGTTAGGTGACCACTGTGCTGCTGGAGCTTCTGTCGTTACAAACAGATGTAAAACAAATGCACTAGTTCCTTGTAGCCATCAGTATCCTCTTGCAGATGGCAGAGACTAATTCACCTCTGACCCGATGACCATATATAAAGATTGGCACTTACCTTCTACACTTCTGTGACCTTCCAGTTGGTTACAATGATTTTCAGCTGGATTATCATTTAGCTCTGGGGACCTGGACTCTTAAGTTACAGAAAGAGAACGGGAAGGTGGAAGAGAGCATTATTCTATATGTTTTCTCTTTCTTTCAGTACCTAATGCAATGACATTATGTCTTAGAATCATAGAATCATAGAATCATTCAGGTTGGAAAAGACCCTTGGGATCATCAAGTCCAACCATCAACCCCACTCTAAAAAGTTCTCCCCTACACCATATTCCCCAACATCATATCAAAACGACTCTTAAACACATTCAGGAATGGTGAGTCCACCACCTCCCTGGGCAGCCTACTCCAGTGTCTGACCACTCTTTCTGTGAAGAATTTTTTCCTAATGTCCAGTCTAATCCTACCTTGCTGCAGCTCGAAGCCATTCCGTCCTGTTCTATCACTAATTGNCTCATACCGTTAGCATTGGCTCATCGATCCAATCTATCCAAGTCTCTCTGTAAAGCCTCCCTATCCTCATGCAGATCAACACTCCTGCTTAACTTGGTGTCATCTGCGATGATGATGCACTCTAGGTCCTTATCAAGGTCATCTTGCACACTGTGTTTGACAAGCTCTTAGAGGCATGGGAAACCATGGGGAGAGGTGAGGAGGAAGGTAAAGTGGAGAGAATGACAGGTACCGGCCTTACCCGTACAGACATAAAGGGTTATCACTGATGCCAGGGAGCAAGAAAACTTGTCTACTCCACAAGTCCTGGAGTAATCCTCCACGGGGATTTCTCTCAGTTCCCTGCTTCTTTCTTTCCTGGGTCTTACTGATAAAGAGAGGTATTTCAGCATTTGGGAAATCTTGGCCAGTCTGTGTAGATGTTCAATGCAGCTTGTAAATGAACTAGATGAAAGGGTAATAATAAAGAAATAGCAGCACTGAGCTTGGACTGAAATTATCATATCCAAATGTGTTGAAACTGTAAAAAGTAAGAAACAGACTGCAATCAAAAATCTGGGACCTTCTCTAGTCATTAGATGCCATCACAAATATGAAAAGTGCATAGGAAAAGCCTCTTTTCTTTGTTTGCTTGTGTTTTTTTTTCTTTTCTTATGGTGTACTGGTAGTTTTCTTGAACAAAAGACATCACGAGTCTCTATGTATCTTCCTAGTAAAACTTTTGCCCTCTGCAAATGTGACTGTTTCACACCGTGTGGAAATCTGGAAATAAGAAATTGTGTCCTAAAGGCAATTTAATTGAATTGATAGTCTGACTTGAAGGCGTCAAGTTTGAATTTTCCCCAGAGCACATTACTTGTCTGCTGAAACAGAGTGAATTTTTCAAAGGTTAGGTGTTGCCTAATGTGCATTGGAAAACCACCTTTGTAGATTTGCACTGAGGCAAGATGGTATTTGAATCTGCTGGAATGCTTTACATATTCATATCGCCTGAAGGTTGGAAACTTTTTATCACCAGCAGCGTAGCACAGATGTCAGTAAAGATACAGTTCAGACAATGGAGAACGAGATGAAAATAGTTGTTGAGACTCAAATTTTCTTCAAAACACTTTTCTGAATGCAGAAGTCCAGATGTTTTTTTGGAGACGTACTAATTTGCAGAGTATGTTGTACTGGATCTCAAGGTTAGCTCAGATAAGTACAGCTTCAGCTCTGAATGAACTAGATGTAAATATGGAAAACTCAACAGCTTTTCTTGGCTATAATGAGAAGAGTGACATGCCATGTCCCTGCAGCTCAGACTGAGGTGAATAATTCCCTACAGCATTTCCTTAAGGCTCTACAGCATGCTTGCTGGCTAAATCACAATTCATTTTTTAGCAATGATGGTTTCCACAAATCTTACTCTTGGGGATATAACTCTCCCTCCAAGAACCTATCCTGAATGGCAGGGCAGTAAAAATTACATACAGTAATGAAGAGCAACCTAAATCTGGTATCTTTTTTAACCTATTGCTAAGACGTCCAGGAAAACCAGATTATAATCTTATCCTGTCTCAAATAATCCAGATAGATTTCTTGCAATTGTCTGTTTTTTTGCAAAGACTATTCTACATCACCACTCTTAAAAATGTAGTTGCAAAATCAGACAAGGCTAAATTGAGAACAGACCTACTGAAAGAAGAGGCAAGGACATGGGTGGCTTTTATACTAACACTTAAGTTTCTGGTTCTGCAGCTGACAGGATCCATAAGCTTTACTGATGCCTAGAGATCTCTGGGTGTGTGCAGCCACATTCCTGTGCACACAATAGCTGGAAAAAATTGCTGCTGCAGCCTTGGAAAACATGGCTTTTCTTCACAATTATAATTCATTTATATAGCTGCAAGATGCAAACCTAAGATTGCAGTTGGCAACTCAGCAAATAATTAGGGATGCTCTACCTTGTGGGATATATTCTGGAATCATATTAAATAAAGAATTACGCACTCACATTAAATAAGAATATTCATGTACTCCATTACATGACATATTAAGAAAACTCAAACAGCCAAACAACAAAACAGAGAACAATGGAACATGCACACACCCGGGAAAGGAAGAGAAAAGAAAGAAAACCTGTTGAATAAGTAGTGCTATAAAAAGCAGTAAACTTTTGCCAGAGACCTTGTAGTCTCTTGCACAGATTTACAGTTGTGTTTGATCCTCCTTCTTCAGTTTCTCATGGGACCCTTGTGTAGGTTTGTCATTCTTTATTATGAGACTGACATCAGTCAGCTGGTTTGTAGCCAGTTGCACTAATAATAAGCTGGCAGGGAGATCAGAAATTACTGGAACTATTTGGTCATCTTGAAACTGAAAAAGGAGGACTACTCCAAAACTCTTCAAGGCAAAAAAAGACACACTCTTAAATGCCATTTCTATAATAGTTGTTTCACAGAAGAAAAAGTCTACGAAGTTCACATTATTTCAGTTTATTTAATGCTATGTTGGCCTCAAGAGTTGTGAGGAGGGCCAGGCAACTATCTCCTCCAAGAAGGATTCATTTAATATTAGCAAACAGAACTGTATATTGTTGAGGGCCTAAACTTTTAAAAGCATAGAAGTAATTTATTAAGAAGAATGACCTTTTCTATCATATTGCCTACAGCGTTGTAAGTAACATACTCCATTTGTCTCATAAGGTTTATAGTCTAATATGGAACATTAAAAGACTGCATAGGTTTTTGCATCAGCTACACAAGCACAGTGTGTGATGGATTTGCATGTATGACTGCCCAAGTAGCACAATTTTTGACGAAATTCAGTTCTCCTGTGCTGAGGTCATTCACTTAGAGCTTTATAGTTCTAACTTGGCTCTGTGGGAGTACATAGTGCTTTGGGATATCTATCTGACTGCTTCTCACTATCAGGCCAAAGTGAGAGATTGGTGAAGCTTAAGAGTATTTTACCAGTACTCTTGTGAGTGGCACGAAGATGGAAACAATGACACGATGTTTTCCTCTGTCTTGTATCTCTAGGTTTCTGGGTGGAACTGCACATGGCCTGAGGTAGCTTTTGCCACTGCATGCCATTTTTCTATTCATTTCCGATTATTTCTTCTACGGCTTTGGTGTGCTCAGTAAGGCATCATTTTATCGCCTTTGAAAGTTCCTGAAGGAAGAACAGCAAAGCAGTCCGCAGTGTTACACCAAGTTTAACAGCGATGATGTATTTGCCGGCTAGAGGGCACCCCCCTCAGGTATGAATGGCTGGAAACTAGATACAGCCTGGAGCAGCTGTGGCTGGGCGTACCTGTATTATACTAGCCCATCCGTGACCGCTTCCTCCCTTTCACTGCCGGTGGGAAACACACCTCTTGAACTCATTCAGGCCATCATGGCTAATACATAACAGGAGATCAAAATCCTTAGAGCTAGAACCATGACGTCTTATTGTTCCTGAGTGCCAGGCTGTCAAGTTGACTGCTGTCACACACTCATCCTCTGAGTGGACTGGATATCAAGGTGGCTGCATGATGCAACTGATCACAGACCAGCACGGGCAAACTTCATGACAAAAGGGTGCAATGTGTACTTCAGGTATTCACGCAACAGCAGACAGACGCACGTTACTTGTTCATACCCTCTCTAAACAGGTTAAGCACCAGAATGTGAGTGCTTAGGCCTCTAGATCCTCAGAATTGCTCAGGTCAGCAGCTCTGCAGAGATACCCAGTGGGCTACGCAACTATTCACTCATCCGCTGAAGAAGAACTGTCATTGGGAGTGCCAGAACAGGGATGGCTGGTAGTTAGGTTAAGCAAAACTGGATTAGTTGCTCAAAAAAAGCAGTGCAATACAATGGACAAGTGGTGGGGCAGATGGAGAAGCACGTGGCAGAAAACTGAGTTGAGTCTTCCGTGACTTTATATATACTTTGGCTTAACATTTTAAAATAAATGTGGTCAAAAAAGTTCACAGCTCCTCTCCAGCTGTCTGCTGGCTTGAGGTTTGTGGCTCTAGTAAGTGATGAAGGTAGTGAACTGCACGGAAATTCACACAGCACTTAGAAAAGGGAGGATCTTTTAAAGCTCTGGGACCATTCCTTACAAGTGTTTTTGAAGAGGACAGAGTGCCCTTAGTGTTTTCTTCTTCCCCAGAAATACATGACAGCATCTACACACAACGGATTATTCACCAAATTTAGCGGGTTCAGCTTGGTGCATACTTTCCGTGTGGTTCAAGTGCTATAAAACACTCCACAGAGAAACGCTGCTGACAAATAACTAACAGGCAAAGAAGTAGTACATAGGGGAGCAACAATGCAACTAGACACAAATCCCAGAGCGCTTGTAAATTTTTGCCCAAGGAGTCAAAGAAAAGCAAGATCCACCCTGGGATGAAGAAGCCAGCTAAGGGTACTTCAAAGGTATTATGATTTTTTTTCCTGTATGAGTTAACACTGCACAAAAAACAACATTAAAAAAAACAGATTGTGCTTTCCAGGTATTTACTGTTTTACTTTGGTACTCACCTTTTCAGTGAGTTTTTTTAAAGGTAAATCTGTTATATCACACTCAACAATACAGCATGTAGATGGTGATGCAGGTTCAACTGCACCTGAAGAACAGCTGCCGAAGTATACCCAGCTTCTTGCGTGGAAAGCGGAGGCCCACTGTTTCTGATGGAATCTTCCCCTAACTGCCAAAATCTTTTCAAGAGCAATTTCTGCAAGGCCTGAATCCATGCCCATTGAAAGCAAAGGGAAAGATTCCTATTGATGGCAGCCGTCCCAAGTAAGCCAGAGGTCTAGGCTGCCCTTGCCAGAAAATTTTGTTTATGTGCATTTTGATGACTTTTAAAGCTTCTCTTTTTGTAGTTGTCTTTCTTATGAATCTTACTTTTCAGTGAATATTTTCCAGACACTTCACATACTGGATAAAGCAGGTTTGATGTGTTTCTATCCCTGATTCAACACAGAAGATCACTTTATCATGATTAATTTTTAAGAGACCTGCTTTAGTCAGGGTGCTCTGGGAAGCATACGCAATGTTAAAACATTCTGCCCTCCAATGGCCTGATTTTCCCTGTATAAACACATGGGATGAAGGTGAAAGACTCAGTCATGTGCTAAAGAAAGCAGTGCACTCACAATAAAACCTCAGAAGCCAGGCTTTTAACAAGTTTACCCGATGGTTGAAGTTTACTTGCAGTTTGGCCTGGGAGGTAAGTATAGACATTCCAGTGCAGATGGGGACTGAGGGCAGATTTTCTTCGTGGAAAGAACAGGGACAGTCTCATAAGCTCCCAGGGAAGGTGTGGGAGTCTCTGGTCATGTATATGCTCCTCTGATGCCACTAAATGGCAATTTATTACCAAGGTGCAAATCAGGTGAATCAACCTGTCTGAAAGGGGCTCATTGGGGCATCAGAATTATCTATGAAAACTGACAGGAAAGGAAAGAAAAACTGTGCACCTTTAGGTAAGAGTTTATTTCTGAAGGAGCTCTAGCCCATCTTTTATTGCAATTGCTATGATGGGATAGCTGGCTGCCTGCAGAAAATAAGTGCTGTCTGTGGTATAAACAAGCACACTCAGAGTGCAAAGACTGTCATCTTCTGTTTTTCTTTAACTAAATTTGTTTTCTTATGTTGGAGCAGGAACAGTATATGCAGTTGCAACTCACTGTTTTCATAGACCAATATTGTTTTAGGCCAGAATTCAGTTGGTTTTAAAAAAATCCAATGCCATCTCACCCCCCAGCATTAAGAATATCAAATTTTGTTACACCTTCAATATCCCAACTAATTATTCAGAGAATAAATGACAACTATCTGCAGTTTGGCTATCAGAGATTTCCCCTAACATCTCACTTCTTTGGTGTATGACGTATCAAGAAGAGAGACAAGATAACAAACATGAACCACCACTGTAAAAATAGTTAAGAGAGTTGGTGGCACCATAAAGAAGCGTGAAGTCATTTCAAAGGCTGAAAAAATCTCAGTCTCAGGAAGACAACAGCAGTTTCCTCAGTAAGAGTAAACTGCTCATGGTAACTTTCACAGAGGCAGGATATGATCTTTTGCCCATTGTTGTCAATCTGGATGCATTCTAAATAGCAGCTATATTTCCACAACAGAGGACTTCAGTTATGCAAATCCTCCCTCTCAAGCCGAAGGACTGCAGACAGGATAGGTGAGATTCATCCTTCCCTCAGTAAAGAGTGTTGTAGTCCTATAGGAGAAGAGATGCCGAGTGAACATGAGCTCTCACAAATCCCAGACCTTCAAAGTCAGCACAAAGCACCAGCGGGAATCATCTTCACTGCCTCTGTCACCCAGTACCAGCCCAGACCCCTTGAACTCTTATGCTGGAAGGTGAAGTGATGTCGCTGAGTTTGCTTATGCCAGCTTGGTATCCCAACCTGGGCTCCTATTACACATCTGTATGCAAAAAAATAGATATTCACTGAGGAGATAAATTAAAAAACCAGCTTCAATGCAAAACAGCCTCCCCTCTCCTCCCCTAACTGGCCTGTAATTTGAATGCCCTGTGGTAATTTCGTAACACAAACTCCTTTTGCTCTAAGAGATGAAGCCAGCTGGGCAGTGGGGACAATGTCTCTGTTTGGTGTGGCATTTAGTATCTAGCCTGGAACTCAATGTGTAGGCATTTCTCCTCCCCTCATATTGCAGCTGAATGACTTTGCTGTGTTGATTTGAAATGACCTGACTAATCTCAACTTCCTCTAACAGTTTAATGAAATGTCAGAAGTGAACAAGGTCCACGGAATTGAAAAAAGACCATTCAAACAATGATGAAAAGAAACACATGGACAGCAGTTTTTAAGCAGTCTTTGGGCTATTGGAAATAATTCAATGAGCTTTAGCCAAGCTGCAAGATAAACATACTAAGAAAGGACCCAAAATTGTTTTCTATAAAGCCACATTTTTCATCTGGACCACTTAATCCACTTCAGTATTACAAAAAGAAGGTATATGAAAAAGACCATAATTAGGTAAATTTGAAAAAAGGGAGACCCTTCCTGCCCTGCTCAGATCAGTTAGTGTTTGGAAATACAAACCACAGAGAAACAGTTACGTAGCACCAGTTCCACCATCGAAATTGCAGGAGTGAGATGTAGATCTGGCAAGTTGAGTACTGTTACTTTCCAAGAAAACTTTAATGGTGTTCTCAGCTGCAGAAGAAATTAAATACACTGATCATGACTCCAACCTCACAGAATACCAACTCAGAGGGAAAAGCTTATACTGTACTCTGCCATCAAGCACGGTACAATGAGCTATATGAAACGTACCAGTGCTTTGCACAATGCCAATAGTTTACTTCCTATTAGGAAGTTTCCAAGAGTTCTCCTAAAGTAGCTATTTCATTACTGAAGACAGCCCCCACATTTAATGAACTGCCCATGGAACTGAATTTCTGCTTCTGACTGAAGATGAGAGGGACACTCTTTTGCTGGTACAGCTGGTGCAAGCTACTACCAGCCACTAATCCTTTCCCCACTATTATTTTTCCTCAGGTGCCTTCATATCCATTACAACCTTGACAGATGTTTAGTGCAGTTGTCCTCTGCAAAACATCCTGAAAGGAAAACATACGCTTTCCAGAGGCTACCATCTCTCTCACCTCCCTTACCACCATTTCTCTGCAGAAGATGGCCACTGCGGCATCAGTCTGGCTGTATGTACACCAGAGTCCCTGGGCCTTCCCAGGGGGCTGACTGTGTATCACACTCCACTGTCTCAGTTACTCTGGGAAGTCTCTCCTCCTTCCCACAGCAGATCCAGCATCCAGTGACACTGTTGCTGTCTCCCAGCTTTCCGCTGGAGGGACATTCACAGACAGGGGCCATGAAGGAGTTTTAAGCAACCTTAGGGCTGACTGCACATTCTTGGGCATGTTAATTAACGTCTGCCCAAAGTCCATCACTCAAAGTCAGGAGATGCCAGGTCTGAGCAGTGATAGGGAACCGATTGCTCTTGCAACCTTTGCACTCTCAAGATGACACCCTATTGAAGAAATTACGTGATCATGTAATCGAAAGCCAACTGCTGTGCAGAAACCTGATGGAGGAGGGAGAAGTCTAGAGCTTGGGTGGGCAAACTGTCAATCTGACAAAGCCTTCAGCATTGCAACTGTCAGTGTATTCCACATATTTTTTGTACAGGGAGTTTGAAAGGCTGAACTTTTAAGAAAAAAGGAAATGTTACATGAAATGTCCTCCCTGAGCCCTTCTGTTTAAATGATACGCTTAGCTCCCATTGAAAAACTAATCCCTCAGTCTTGGTGCTCAGCCTGCGTGTAATCACCCACAGACACATCCACAACTTAACCATGCAGGCATGTCCACAACTGCTCTTGGAGCTTCCTGGGAATTTCCCTGGCTACTGATGCTTTGGCAATGTCTAAAGGTCATGCTGGGTTAATGCCTTACGTATCTTGAGATCTGGATTTTAGCCTGATAGTATCAGCACAGATGATTACAGCTGCTCGAGCCTCATGTAACGAAAACTCCAGTTTGCACCACAGAGTTGCCACATAATATGGAGGGCTGGATTTTCAGACTGCAATGAGGTAGGGACGATGCCAAACAAAGAGCTTGGTACTGTTGTGAAAAAAACCTTAGGCTCTTACTCAATGCCCAGCGCTGACAGTATTTCACCTCACAGCTTACTCCAGCAATGTTCAAATGTAAAGGCAGAATTCAATATTTCCAGTAGAAATTATTTTTCTTCTATGAGAAGGTAATAAATTACATTTCACAATATACTATTGGAACCATATATTACTTTTTCTGCTCTGCTAAATCACATGATGATTTGGTGGAACAGAGTCCATAAGGAATTGGAATTAGCTGGCTATCACTGCAGGTCGCATGAGCAAGCAAGATGAGAAGCACGCACTTGGGGAGAACTACGTTCTGTGCTTGCATGAAAAGAGGCTCTGCAATCTACTTCTGGTCTTTTAGACCATTTAAGTTGCCATTATATTTTAAAATACTACTTAAGATGTTGGCTGTTGACAAAGGAAGAAATCCCTGAAAATGTCACTCTACTTACACACTCTTAACTTACTTGACAGTTGTGAATATCTCAACTGCATGCAGTAAAATAAAACTTTCTCATAAGAAAATATAGTGCAACTAAATATTTGTTATCACTTTAATACTTATCAATCTGTAATTCAAAACAAGCCTGTTAAAGGCTTGTATAAACAAACAGTGCAGCAAGAACCTATCTCTGTAACCCACAGCTAAAACAGGCTTTTAGAAAGGTACAGAATAATTTCCTTCTAAATATTAACTCAAATCATTCTACATTGCACAACTGGAAATGAGACAAACAGATAGAAGATGCAATTAAGACACTTCACTGTGAACTCTGTCTTTCTTGGGAATTTATGTTGAACTACTAGATCCTAATGGAATTTAATTCTGGTAAAATCAGTGGGCATTTTACTATCTGCTTCAATGGCAAGGATTTAACTCACAGAATCATATCCAGATGGAACACGGAAGGACATAATCAAACTGAAGTACCTGCACTCATCAGGGTTTGTACCTAAATTAAGCAGTGAACCTACAATAAGTAAGCACAAGAGCTTAATGTGAATGAGTCAACCATGCTTGACAGCCCGCATCTTTTGTCCTTGCCTTTTGGTGTTCAAGCACTTCTCTTCTGTACCAAACACCTGTGGAGTGTTTACCAACATGCTACAGTTGCGGAACTGTAAATTTGTAAAATTTGTTAGAGGGAAGAGGAAGTTTGTTGGAAAGTAAAAAAAAAACAAACCCAAACAAAACCCCAGGTTTAACTGGTGAAATACACTACTGGGAATGCTGAGGGAACGCAGCCATCAAGTTACATGCAGTGATGACTACTCAGACATTCAAATAAGCATTTAACAGGAGAAGTCAGACCAAGTCCCTAAAAAGCAGATGTGTGGCCAGTGCTAATAGTGTCAGAGCTGCAAGATACACTCAGTGTCACGCAGTGAAAAGGGTGGACAGATATGCCCTAGAGAATAAGGAAACCAAGCAGTGGAAGATAAGAGTACACATGGGGAAAATGACCAGGATGGGGCAAATAATTCTCTTAAATACAGAGCGGATGATGGATGTATTCTCCAATTCTGATTCAAAGGCACAAAAGTTTCAGAAGAAAAAAAGTGAGAATCTGAAATAATTGTTATATCCTGCAGATAATATTCCAAATCCATATGATATTGTATTTCATACAAACGAAAGGACACTTATGCAAATCAGTGTCCTTTACATAGTTTGAAAAGCCTAACTCAAACAAACGGATTTATTTCATTACTGTAAAAATTCACATCATTTCCCAGAGAAGCATGGTAGATTATCTAGGTTATGCTTTTCATGGTCTTTCTGATGAAAATATGAACTCTTACCCTGCAATGTAATTACCTTTCCCAACTCAACTCCTACTTCACAAATATTGCATCACTCCAACTTTTTTCCTCTTTTACTTACTTTGGAATTTAGCATTGCTCAGAGTCCTCTTTCAATTATTCTACATTTGTTGATTGTTTTAATGCACTGACATTCTGTACAAAGAGGAGTTTTTACTCTCTCTCCAACCACTAAAGATGACATTCCACTAGTGCCTGGCAACTTAATTACTGCATGTTTTGGGTTAAGACTCGGACTCAAAGTAAGTGAGGGAAGGTGTCCTTGTGCTTATGCATGTAAACCCTCTTAGGTTACTAAACAGTAAGTTAAAAAATAACAACACAATAAAACTCTTCCAGCTTCTGTTCAGAATTATCTGAAACTTAAATTTCTCGATTAAGTCCATGCTTTTGAAGAGTAGCAGCTTTGTGTCTCTGCTCACATCCAAAATGTTGTAGAGAGACCACTAGAGTCAGACCCTGCAAGGGAGGGAACGAGCCTGTGATGAACATTTGTGTCCAACATGCATTCACAAAACCACATGCAGCTCCTGACAAGACAACTTCACAGCACATAATAGCCCAGTTAACAGAGTTGAAGCGAGGTCAAGCCTGGGATTCTAATTTTAATTGTCTTGTTCTCATTTGTTTTTATCCTCCTGACTTTTTTCATTTTAAGATCACAAATAACTTGTGTACATATTGGTTCTGAATAAAACACTGAGCCATGAGTTTATTGTTTCTCTTAGTTGGAGTTTCCTAGAGGAAAAATATTGCCAAAACAATTTAATAGCATATTCAAAATTAAGACTGCATTTTGACCCAAATGACTATAAATTAACCTAAAAAAACCCCAACAAACCAAAGACAATAATTTCTTCATTTTCCAAATAAAACAGGAAAATAACTGTAACAAAAGAGCATTTCAAACAGTCACTGAAAAATATTGTGAAAGCATATTTGTTAATAAAGGTAAGGACAGTTCCTTTGGAGGAAAGAGGAGTTCCATGGTCTGAGGCTGAAAGCTGTGTGTTTTGAAATGTGTGCTGTGAAAAATCAAAATATCTGAGCTTCATTAATCTTTGATGTAGGTTCAACAAAACCAGAAGAACTATCTTACCCAAATCTGAACTTTTTCGCTTCTCATAAAATTGCGTTTTTAGAGAAGCAAAACGGGTTCCCTGTAAAGTTCCTGAAGGATGTGTTTTGAATTTGGTTCAAAGGTGCAGCTTTTCCCAAGAAGATCATATTGAGGACTGTTCATTCTCATGCGTGACAGTGTTGCTCAAGGCTGTTGCCAAATGTCAGAGTACCACTTGTGACAGCCACAGGGAGAAGGGGGAGTTTTCACAATAGGAATTGTGCAATCAGATTAGCCAGTCCAAGGAGGATTATAAAGATGTGAATGATCAATGCTGGCCACGTCAGCTGCCCAGCACGATGCTGGGAGATCACGTAGATGAGGGACGGATACACGAATACAAAGGCCAGACCACAAGTTGCTCCAGAGTATCTGAGGAAAGGGAGGGAGAGGGGAAGAAGAAAACAAGAAAAAAAATGAAAAAAACCCAGAATGCTTTGTGTTAACTCTTATTTCTTCTTGTCATTTTCCCCCCTCAAACTAATAAACAGTCTAGCTGAACAATGACTATCTGCAGTCGCTAAACATCAATTTCTGTTCCTTGCTGTCTGTCACCTCCTTCACTGGCACAGCTCCTCTCTGCTGCTCAGCCCCCTGCTCCTCTGTACCTGCTCTCTGACGTGCCTCTGGCCTTTCAGTCACATCCCCAGATGCTTCTGGGGACTGACTCCTATCTTTGACTTGATGTTTCTACTTTATCTAAAGAGATTTGCCAACGTGCAACAGAAAAAGCCTGGGCAGTGCATCCTTTGTTAGGCATCCTTTACTGTCCTAACTGCACATCTCACTGCACCCCAGCCATCTGAAGGCACATGTGAAAGCACAGAAACACTCCCCAATCTGCAACTTTTATTCGGATTTATTTAATGAGCTCCTAGCAAACCATTCTCCAGACATGAAATGATCAACATACCCTCATGGTAACACGGAGGTAAGCACCTCAACTGAAACATTTAACTGTTTTTTTCCTAACCACTCCCTTACTTACCAAAACCTACTAAGCTATACTGCAGCCAAATGTTCATTATTAACTAAAACCATATTTTATTACAAATATTTGGACACTCAGTTTAAACAGAGGAAACTTCATAATACAGAGTAACCATCTGTACCACAAAGCACTGGAATACAAAAATTTTCACTAAAAGGAGAGGCAGAAAAAAAAAAAGGAAATGGAAAAAACCTCAAAGATCAGCCACTGAGCAAAAGTAAGTTATTTTGCTACTCTGGTCAGACCCAAGCCAGTCATTCTGGTTTTATAATTACAAATTTCTATATTTTTAAACACCTCCCTCTCCTGGTTGCTGTAGGAAAAATGCAAACTAGAAATGAATGACAATGATCACAAGTATGGTGGTGTCAAATGTAGAAAATAAAACTCATTAGATTATTTCCTCTAGTCTTTCTCCATTAGAGAAATCACAGATGTTTATTAACATGGTAAGTTTGAGACACCATTTAAAAGTACAACTTTTATGTCACTTTTCCTTTGAAGTAACTTGCTATCTTGGATTTTTATTATGAACTTTCAAAACAGCTTCCAACAGTCTTAACACAAACCAAAAACTTGAGAGAAGCCACACAATATCTGAGCAGCTTTCACGTGTGTATTTCCAAGGTCCTCAGATACAGCTCCAACGAAACTCGGGGAATCATCCCGATCACCTCAGATACAGAGGCACAATTACAGATAGCTACTCGTCAGAACTTTAACAGAGCTGATTGGCTATACTTCTAAATTGTTATTTACAAGTTTAAAAGGTGTAAGCCCCACAGAATATAAAGATACAATTACCTGCACTCATACTGTTCCTTTTCAACACCAAGAGGCAAACACGCAGCAACACCACGCTCACTGTGCAACCAGCACTCACCTTATGATACCTCCTATATTCGGATAAAATCTCGCCATTGCTACTCCAGCTCCAACAATTGCTATGTTCAGGATGAGCACGTGGAAAATGCTACAGGGAAGTGAGGAAACAGTGTTAAAATCTATGCCATATTTATTACAAAATACCACCATTATCCTTCATTTACACTAACATTTAACTGGTACATGGATAGTGTTTCCACTTGCACAACTCACTCTATTAAAGCTAATTAATTTCTCAGCAAACATAACATCTACTGAATATTCAGAGTGACAAACTCTAAATACCTTGTGTTTTGACTCAAAATATTCTTAAGGAGTAAGTATGTGTAATTTGGCAGTTCTTCTGAAAAACACCATACGTGGCACTCAGCACTCAAGTATTTCAGATGGATATTCAAATACCAAAGAAACAATACTGTACAACTTAACTCCCACAAGAAAGAATTAGCTTGTTCAGAGAATGATCTGAATTGCTCAAAGTGAACTAATGAAAACCAGAAGAAATTGAAAATGCATGGAGAGGAAAACATTACATAGAATAGTAGGGGACAAATAACACTTTAAAACTTGAACCTTAATGAATTTTGATAGAGAACAAACATTTAGAATGTTGAATGTCATTTAATGTATGACCTGCATACTATTTATGCTGGAATTTTTTGTTGAATTTGTTTTTACAAATAATTTCCTGTTGCCTTCCTTTTAGCGTTAAGTTAAAAAAAAAAAAAGAGATTTTCTGTTCTACAAAAGCAGCTTTTAATGCATCAGATAAACTTATGTAGTTATCCACAGAGCCGGGACTCACGAGAATATCACTTTTCTTTAGAGAATATGAAATGTTGGCATATTTTAACATAAGGTAAAGTCAGGAAATACAATAAAAAACTGTGATATTTTGGTCACACAGCTGTTACTATGAAGGGAAGAAAGAATTCACACAGAGGAAACATACATACACTTACAGGTTTTGTTTGTTCTTCTGAAAGATCTGATTTCTTAAATTAAACAAAATCAGTAAACCAATGCTACTTTTTCTCAACTGTAGAAAGTCTTTGCATTATGGAGGATGTCACTAACAAACACAAGTGACCACTTCCATATCTGAAAGGCTGGCTGCCAGTTTCCAAGTTAGGAAGAAAGATTAGAGACATAGAGTAGTCTCATTAAAGCTTAGGGGAATGGAGGCAATTTAAACACAAAGGAATAATTGAGGATCTGGACTATTTCTAATGTTTGCTCTTAAAAATTGATGACAGAAATAATACCTTTAATTTTGTACACGACATTTTAACAGTGGTACAAGAGGTGTACGTCAGAGATTGAAGAGAACAGTGGGAATACAGCAGCTGAAACTTTAACAAAACCACAATTGGATATATACCTGGTAAGACCCCCGGCATAAAAAATAAAATCCCAGGAACCTGAATTATTAGGGAAAGAAGGACCAAATGTTTACTGCTTCTCTAATATTGCTAAGGAAAGCAAATTAAGTAAACTGTTCACTCGAAGTGTTTGCCACTGAAAATGACTTCCTCTCTCAGACTGAGTCTTTCTATCAGATAGCACAAATTGAAGCCAAAGGTTTATGTAGACCGACAATGATGACACTTCTTCCATTCTATTTTTGTGGAGATTTAACTTTTTAGCAAGAGGGATTAAGAAGAGTACAGGTTTAGTAATTCAAAAATATTTTGCAAGTTTGTGTCAGTTCAGAATATTTTAGTAGAAAACGTGAAAAAACTGAAGTATTTCATTCTGGCATGCTTTAAAACAGAGTAAGTGATTTGGTAGTTCAAAGTTGTTCCTTTTTAAAAAATAAATGCTAGCTTCTTATAACTTCAAACGCAAAGTGGCGCGTGTGCGTGTTTGGTGTGAAATGAAGCATTTATCAACTTCTTGATCTGGGTTTGGGGGGGTAGGAACGTGTTTTAGCTCAATTGAAAACAATGGTCTCAAAATGCTGGAGCCTCCAAAACAATTCATTACTTGCAGAGTAGTGCTTTGCAGTTTTAATTGTTACAATTAAGCAGGATCCTCAAGAACAATACAAAATCAAAAAAGTCTGAAAAGGATTTAAATCCATCTGTTTCAGGACAAAAGGTTACACTGTACTTCTCTCCTGTAACATCACCGCTCCTTTTTGTACCTTTTTGAAACAGCCTGAGTTATAACCATGTTATTGGACAACAGGCGTCTAACCTCCCAAACCTTTTACCTAGGCAGATATTTAAAGTGCATCTCAGCTCTAAGACAGGAAAAAGCCTTATTCTTAATGGCATTATCATTTAGAAAAAACCCACTGCTCTGAATAAAGAAGAATCTAGTATCTAGTTGCTGTATTATTTGAGACAGTATTTTTCATAAGACTGTAAATTTCATGCAGGTGTGCTCCAGATGGGACAAGCATTTCTCACCGCCTGTGACATTTTTACAAGTTCTAAATTGCTCAGTGTTAGCCTGACACTGGCTTATGGTGCAATTAATGGTCACAACGCATTGCAAAAGGGCAGTCAGAAAAACAGTATTTTTGAAGGGCATAATTGTACCATCTCTGCTTGTTATGACTCTGGGAAGAAAAATATTTATGTGATGTTAGAGATCAGAAGAGGTTTGGCCCCTTTTTACCTAACCACTCTGCTGTCACACAGCTGTTTTCTGAGTGACATAACTTTCTTCCTCGTCCTCAAGAGCAGAGGAGTCGCACGGCCCATGCCAGGGCTGGACCGTGCGCCTGGGCAGCCCGATCAGGGCTGCGGCTCTCAGGCACAGGCTGGATTGCTGTAATGCAGAATCCAAGCGCCTGCGGCACATCCTGCTCTGCCTTTTATATTCCGTCCTCAGACCCAACATTCTCAGTTGGGTAGACGAAGCCTCTATCTCTTTTCCATAAAGGGAGTCACTGCTCATCTGCAAAAAAATCCCTCAATCCTACAAAAACAATAGTAGAGAGAAGCGAAAAAAATATAAAAATCAAGCCTTCCCCTAAGTTTTGCTTTTTTTCCCCCATAGCAAGGTTAACCTTTCAGATTGACGGAATTGAGAAACAACCTGGTATGGCAGAAGAGCGTTAGAGGGCTTGGTCTATCACCTTCTCTCCTGTGGAAGCAGTAGTTACAGTTAAGCCACAGAACAACAGTGACCACATATATCTAATTAACTTCAGCATCCTCAAAGTAAGAATCACATTGAAAACTATGAAACCAAACCCTAGGTCAGGGGACATTTAAAGACACAAATCGATTTTAAATCCCCTCAGGTCAGGTGCAAGGAAAACATAAGTGCTGGACTCGGCATGGAGTCACAGGGTGAATGCATTCAGTGAGGAAAAGAAGGAAAAAAGCAAACCAGGATCATTTAAGTAAGAATTTTTGAAAGTTACTGTATCTAAACATGCATTTTTTTTCCTGGAAATCTCACTCAACTGACACTGGTGAAAAGACCATGAATCACAGCAGTTAAGAAGCAAGACGGAGGTTAGGTGAAGAGCCGATAACTAAACACGCATGCAAACAGCAGAAATTTATTTCATTGCATCAGAAGACACACATCTGTGGGAGAACTGGCAGGTCTGCTGGGCTACCATGGCGTAAAGGGAGGACAATCTGCGAGGAAAGCCAAGTGATTTCTGTCAATCAGCTTATTTAACCTCTCAGAACAGGAAAGATGTAAAAAGTTTTAAAAACTGATCAGATGACTGTACAAAGCATTTTATACATGGCATCTAATCAGTCAAGGGAATTCTCTGTCACAAGTATCACCATAGCCAAGAGCCAGTAACAATAATAAAATCAGCTTTCCGTACATATAAGAAGATCCAGAGTCACGTAAGAAACAGCAGATAAACAACATGCCTCTGGCCCTAAGTCACCCTTTAAATGATGCCATTGCAAACACATCTCACTTTAGAAAAGAAAGTTAATTCCCCAATACAAGACATTTTGGCCTTTCTTTACAACACCAGGGAGAAAAGAAGAGAATGAAGAGTTCCTTGGGTTTCATTCCAGTACATCACTTTCTATGTTGTAGTCTGCACACTAGCACACATAGCAGCAGCAGGTATCCACATCTGCAATCAATTGTTCATATGAAGAAGCCTAGCTTTTAATACCAAGGAGCTTCCAGTTCATGGGAAACCTGCAGCACATCCATATGGAGCAACCCAGGGCTTAAAAACAAAGATAGGAAAATTTACGATGGGTGCTTGGACCAAAGGAGGAGCCAGGTGGGGTTTTTTGTAAAAAAACAAGTAATTGGACAATTATAGACAGAAGGTAAACTTACAACATTCTCTCAGCTGCAAAGGAAATTTATTATAGGAAGGATGCACCTATACAAATACAAGTGATTTAGCAAATTGACTGACAGGGTTAAGCAGAGCTAGGTTGCCAAGAGAGATCCTCCATCAATATGAATCGAGCACAATACCCAATGTGCTGTATAAATGGACGGATATACCATCAGTGCACACTGCTAAACCCCACTTCCACAACTTGAAAATAAAAACAGTAAAAGGTAGAAGAATAACGTAAACAGACTGAATTGGTCACAAAAATACAAGATTTTAAACCGTGGGTTTGTTTTGGTGGTTTTTTTTTAAATTCTTCTAGAGGAAGGAATGGCATAGAATTCCACTTTCTGCTCTGCAATTTTTTTCCTGCTTCATCCTTTTGGTTCATTACTTACATAGAAATTTTCTGGGGATATTCCCCTCTATATATACACCTTATGCACACATCTAAGAGGTAAAGCTTGAGTCTCTGCCTGAGAATGGTTAGCCCTGCACATTAAAGATTTTGATAAAAGAAGCCAAGTATATACAAGTACTAGTAGAGTACTCATTTTCCTACATAAAAGCCATAGAATTTAATATTTCCAGGTAGGTTCTTCGGATCAAGCCCCTCAGTGAGACATCAGTTTATGTCAGTAAGAGCTACTTCTTTATATTTGTAAAATGTTTCCACACAAAAGCAGCTCTGGGAAAAACTCAGAATACTGACATTTTTCCTAGAAAGGTGATACAGGCATAGTGCTACTGAAGGGCCATCATCAGCTTTAGGTACTGGTGAGAACCAGTCATCAAAATACATATTTTACAACTCGGTAGTAAATCTTTACTGTCCTCCCAGAGACAGGTCCTGTGCTTGGTAGGAGTCTTCAGTTAGTCCCCACTGCACAGAAAAACCAAGGGCTGACCTTCCTGGTTGTAAATGCATAGAAGCTGGAGCTTGGAGGTTAGCCGAGTGATTTTTCTGCTATATTTTAGATACCTGGGACACTAGAGAGGGAGACACAGCCAGCCAGAATGGACTACCTTAACACTATAGGTTGGAGCGATTTAAATGGCTTCCTAGAAACCATTTTTGATTTCTCAGTTTCTCAGAAACTTTTAAATACCTGCCTATAAGGAGTCTTGGGCAAAAAAAAGTGAGCGAAGCTACCCACAGGACATCCTGTCGACAAGAACCAAGCAAGTATTTGCATCATCCCATTCGTCACACCATGAAGGCTTAAAACAGCAAGCTGGAATTAGCCTGAGAAGAGACTGGTATGAAGCTGTAGGTTCTCGTAGAGGGCACGAGGGAAATGAAAACCATTCTGGTCAGGGAGTAACAGGAGGCAAGAGATAGGAAGAGGCACATCCACACAATATAAAGGACATGGCTATTTTCCAGTGGCTCTGAAATCTATGTTTAGCACTTAAATCAATAGCCTTGTTTCCAGTAGTAACTTGCAGCAGTTCCTAAAAATCTCCTCAACATTAAATGGTGTACAATTTGGCACCAAAAAAAGCAGGCACTTATTTCACTGCCTAATTTTAGGCATACAATTTCTAGACCTTCTCATACCTATTTTGGGACCCAGAAGAAACCTGAAACTTGGAACAGCGTCTTCCCAGACCTGCATGCTACTGCTCATGCCACAGAGGAAATACACATTTTTTCCTGTGATAATTTTTTCCTTTCTTTCATCAACAGTAATTCACAATATAAAATAAGAGATAAATGCCAGCTTCTCTGCTGTGACAAATTCAGACAATACTCCAAATAGAAATGTCCTACGTTTTATTTAAAAAAAAACCCAACTAAAATTGAAATCTGGATCAGCTCTTCCCTGGAGTTCACACAGTGTACAAATGCAGGGGCGTGGCTCATCTCTGAAATTAGCATGTGAAAATGCTATTTTCATAAGCACAGAAGCAGCCTAGATAACACAGCTAACAACTCGCTTAGCTATTACCTATGTTTAAAAACAGATGGATGATTACTAATTATGCACAGTCAAAACAGATATGGCACCCTGAAAGACCAATACCCAGAGTGTACGTCCTTCACAGCTTAAAGACTGCTTGATGAAATGTTTCTGGACTGAACAATTATTTTTCCTGTACAACTTTTGTCACACAAATGCATAACACAAAGAAACTGTGTTGACAAAATTCCTCTGTTTATTGACAAAATGAAAGGCTAGAACAAAAGAACGTGCCCCCCCCTCCCCTTCTGCTCTGCCAAGCTCCAGCAGACCTGATCTGCAGGCAAATTTATTTTGCATGCCTGTTTACCCTGACTCTACAAACGTTGTGAAATTAGCTTTTGAAATGCACCTAATGCAGCAAAGGAACTCCCCAAAAGCTCAGTCAAATTTCTGACAACAGAAGGCCAGTTAGGCAAAGGGTGCCAAGCTCCTGTCAAGAAGCAGGCTCCTTACCTTGGGTAAGCATTTCCAAAAAACTGTCTTAACAGCTGTACTCGTGCCAGGTAGCCCAATAGTGGGTACACAGTCATCATCTGGAAGAGCAGGAATATTCTTGCAACAAATGACATGATGTCATCACTGGGAAAGTTATCTAGAAAATTCTAAACATAGGAATAATATTACACTTACCAATGGGTTTGATTATATGTATATGCTGATTTTTAATATTTGTATGCAAGCAAGAAAGGGCTAAAAGCCAAGCAAGTACAATTGCTAAATGGACTTCACAACATGAAATACCCCCTTCCCTCTTCTACAATTGCCTTGCCACCAAATACCAACCAACTTTTAAATATTATAGGGCTGATGTATGTTAGTATTAAAGATGGAATTAATTTCTAATCTTCTGAACATCCTCAAATAATCAAGGCTGTGGAAGGGTCACATGATTTTTTTAGGCAGATGGATTCATATGCTCCTATTACCTGTCATATCATATCTAGGTATTAACAACAGTTATTTAATCAGTAAAACTGGATCATACACAAATGAGGAAGGGATCATATACTACAAGTGGGAACATTTGAAAAAGTAGTATAAGACTTAAGTATCATGGAAATATACAAATGGCTTCATAAGTACTTAGAATAACTACAGAAAATAAATGGGAAGAAAATAACTTGATATCAATTATTTAACTCTAGATTTCACCCCATGAAGTTATTTCAAAAAATCATTTCATGGTTAAAGAGTGGTACTAGTTCTAACTAACCAACAGTCAGGGGAAGCCTTTAAATGCTGCTTTACTGCTAAATATTATGCAAGACACGGAACACATGGCATAAAATCGATCACCAATTGATAACTCCAATATCTTTGAAGCAATTTAGGGTGTGGGAATCAGCCTTGCCTATAAGCAGATAAGCGTTTAATAGTCTTCTCAGGGTGTTTCATGTGGTACTATTATCTGAAGAACTCTGCTGGCAAGGCTCACCATAGTGTTAGCCTCCAAACCTACCCATAGCAAGGACTCCTATCTAAACGACGTTGCATTTGCATTGTATTTTTTTTTTCTGGAGTACCTGGAACCACTCTCAAATGAGTGGGATCAGTCACTGCACACACAACTAAACATAAACTTTTCATGATCAAAGAAACTAAAGAAATTAAAACCTCAACTACTCACTTGTTCACTTTGGTCCTTCCTTCATCAAATTCAGAGAGTGTTAAATGTTTGGGTTTTACAGAAATCTTTTTTGCCAGTTTTTTACTGGCAACCAGATATGAATATAAATGAGATAACACAAGCATTGCTCATCTGCTGGTGGTAGTGCTCATGAAGCGTTAGCCAACCAACCAGAGTCAAGGACAGGTGCATCTGCCAGGGTGAGTGACGAAGCAAGAAGCAGTAGCAGGTCTATTTTTTTTAAATACCTATTTACTAAAAGATCAAAGACAAATATATACTGCTGTAAAATATCTCACCTGCTCAATGCATTCTTTGGATAGTGGTGGAGAAGGAAAAGATGCAAAAATTATCACTCCCACATACAGGTATGTTAATCCCACCAGGAAGTATGCAATAGAGAGGTCTCTCACCTGTTGAAAAACAAAATCTTATTTTGGCCAGCACTGACACAGCAAAACAGGCAAAATAAAAACCTCATGAGAAAATTCCTATTGCATTTATTACTGCTATTTTAATATTTATTACTGTTCAGTATTTATTATTGCTACTTTTACATTTTTACTTTTACTTTCTATTACTTGGATAAGGACTTCAAATCTGGTCCTGGATCAGATTAGAAAGCTGCAAGAAGATACCTCAAAGTGAATCTAGACAAGTACAGAAACAGGCACCTAGACGTACAGAAAAGGCATCTAGAAACAGATATGCCAATACCTGCAGCATGTTATTGCTGCACACAGAAACATACACTAGTTATTGAAACAATAAAACCAAGAAACCCCTTCTGCTTTCTTACATTCACCTATTCCTACTGAGAGCCTTGGGACACAGAGACAACTGTTGAAGTCAGAAAGCTGAGAAATGCTATATGTTGTATTTCTTGTCAGGACTAAAATCTTGCAATTAAAGACATCAGCCCACCCAACTGCAGATGTAATGTAGAGGACATTTTTTAAGAAGCTGCTTTGAAACCTAAGAGGATGATCCACACACACTGGCTCCAAACCAGGAACTAATATGTCTGGCTCCTGTATGAATGGCAGGATAATGGAAGACACAGCCAGTAAACCATTAAATAAAAAATACAAATAAAACACAAATAAAACAGAAAGGCATAGGTAGGCACAGAAGTATATATGTGCTTTAGCTTTAGCATTGTGTTTTATAATGACTCTTTCATTTACAATTGCCCATCTGCTTTATTACTGAATTTCTATAAACACCCCAGGCAAATGCACTAAGTATGCCAAAGACTTTTAGGAGAGGGCATGGAAGCTAGGGTCATAAATCCATATTTAACTATACTACATATACCTAAATATGGATTTAAACCTTAACTTCAATATTCACTTCTGAAAATGTTGACTATATTTATAAAGTATCTAATATATAAAGATTTTCAACTACACAAAAATAATTAAAAGTTTTCAGCAACATTTAGTATTGGAAAATAAGCAGCAAATCTACTCAAGTACTTCATGAAATTGTAGAATCCACCTATACATTAGAATGATCTCACAGCAATGTACTTAGTGAGCTATTCTTCTGCATCAATTCTTTTTTTTTTTTTGAAATAAGGTGTTATATCATTTTTTTCTAGTTATTAAATAACTATATTCTGTATAAGCTTACGCTCCACTACAAAACACTCATTACCCTATAGCAAGCCATTTGTTCAGCCGCTAATAATAATCAGCTTCTAAAAGGATTACTAGTAATGCTTCAATACATTACCCTATTTTCCTATGACTAAGAAGCAAGTTTTATTAGCTCAGGCACAGCACCAAAATGCTAGGACTACATGGCCTGCAGCCAGCTCACTGAGCGCAGGCAAAGCTTGCTCACACGCATGGAAATGTTTCCCTAAGTGTTTCTTCACACTATCTCCTTGAAAAAAGAAGCATGTCCTATGCCTTTCTGGAGTCTTCCAAGGGCAAGGCAGTCCCTGAGGGAAGTATAAAATGCTAGATTATGAGTTTCAAGAAAAGTTAAGAAGGAGGACAGTTTTTAGTGAGGGAGCAGGAATATCCTGCTCATTTTACCAGTGCTTTTGATGGCTTTTTCCCAACAGCCTGCAAGAGGCCAATGATATTTCTCATCAGACCACAAGGCACTGCTAATATGTACCCCAGGGCAGCCCAAAGCCCCCAGCAGCTGCACACTTCCAGTTGCAGCCTCTTCCTCCTGCAGCTGGAATATGCTTCTCTAGTCTTCTCTCTCCTTGCACTGGTCACTGAGTAAGGACAACCAACCTCCATCAGAGGTTAAGCAATAGCGTTTTCTTTAAATTACTCCCAGAATTTCTCCTCAGTGACATGAGAAGCTCTACAGGTTTTTATATAACAGCTACATCTTCAAAAGCACTAGTGCCCATTCTATAATGTGATCTCAGAAATACTGAATCTGGGCATCCAGATTTCTTACAGGTATTTATGAGTAACTTCCATTAATTGCAGATCCAGAGACTAATCAGGGTAAGGTGGTTTTGTTGAGAGACACAGACTCTAACCTCTAGAAGACAGGACTTGGATAATTTTTCAAAATACACCCAAGACCTTCTTAAGGCATATCATCTGACAAAACTTTTTCACTTGCTTAAAATTTGGTATTTTAGGTGTGTTCCTCAGCATAAAGACAGAACAGTAACTCACAGTTGTTATTTGTACTCAGCCTACGTGTAAGAACTAGAACTAACTGTAAAACTATTTTTTGCTGGGACAAATACTTGCAGCTTTGAGGGCAAGCAATCTGAAACAAAATTCCTCCTGCTTCCTTTGGACTTCACTGAATTAAGGGCAAATGTTGTGCCATTAAATCTGATTATACTAACCAGTTCATGTTCCTACAGTACTTAAGGGTGTATGCTTTAATCTGTCCTGAAACTAAGTGCTAAGGTAATTTTGAGAATGTATTTTTATAGCAATAGACCCTTTTCTTAGGTGCTATCATCATACAAAGAATACCTAGATTTTGTTTCCATAAGAGCAAGAAATAAAGACAACACAAAAACTTGAATTTATTTTCTCAAACATCTGTCAGCTCTCTTGCAGACATCTGCTTCTGCATGTAAGACGGAAATCTTTATACAAGAGTGTGCATTTCTGTATGTAACACGAACTCCTCATTCATTACTCTTCAGGAGACCTAGGTTCACACCCTAAAGACCTTGACTATAAATACTGTTTACACAGCACAGTTACAGATAAAACCAAAGGACGCATGGAGAGAGATAAAAGGATTAATTTTAAGTAACACAGCAATAATCGCATTTGTCTACTTGAAATTTTATATTAAGACGTTTATATTCATAATAGACATCACCGTGGTGGAAGCTACCTAGTCATAAAGGATACGGCAATCCTCATACCTAGAGTTTATAGTCTAAGAATAAAGCATAGAAAAAAATGGTTGAAAGAAGGAAGTATTTGGGGGATCAGAGTGGAAGGGAAGTATCAAAGCTAACATGCAGGTCATGGTCCATGAGGATCACAGCTTGCCACCAGCCAAGCTTTTGTCAAGTACCTGAAATTACAGGCAGATTTTGAGGAGGAGCTTGGAGAACATATGTTCGCTGCAGTTACTGCTGACCAGGGGCTTTTCTGGTCAGATGCACAGAACAGTGTTAAATATGCCCCTGGAAGAACAGAAAATCAGGTGACTAAGGCTGGCATCAGCAGCAGAACGAAGGCAGAGATCAGCCTCCGAACAAAAAAGATGAGTCTAATAACTCAGGTGGAGCTAACAAAGAAAGCTCTGAAAGTGTAAGACGTTATATCCCACCCATAGACTAGTACCCAGGCGCAGGCTGGACCAGCAGCACAGGACTGGATACAGCACAGTGAAGGCTCTGTGGCTCTACAGGTATTTTCTATGTGATGCTGAAAAGAACAGGCAACTTTCAGTCCTTGTTTTCCCTGTTGCATGCCATGGAGAAAACAGTTCATTTTTTCCTCAGTACCATATTGAAAGCTAGTTTGTAGAGTTGCTTCTTGGATGGGGTAGCCTGTATCAATGCTTATTACCACATCAGAAGAGCTACCTTTTCATCACCTCCTTTCAGATCGGTCACTTCTCAAAAGAGAGATGCTGCCTCTGTAATACCTCAACAGGACTCTGATCTCTGAATAAAAACAAGACTTCACCTGTTGAAACATCAAGGGCATGTGATAACACTCAATAGGGTGACAAAAAAGTACTTCACCAAGATGCATAATGTTGTGCATAATTTTGGCAGGAAAGAGTAAGGGTAGGACAGCATCAACAGAAGCTCACTCTGTTTACAAGGAATAAACAGTGCTTCAATACTGCAGAAAATAAGAACCATCCACAGTTCCATGCCTTCTGCAGCTACCATGTGGACAAAAAACATCTCCCCACTCACAGCCTTTCCCCCAGTCAGGTCCACAAGTGTTAGGAGACAGCACTAGTGTATTCACGCCTGTAGATCATGCTCTGGGCTTCTGCAGCATCTGTACAGTTGCTCAGGGAACCAGATCACACGCGTGAATCAGAAAAAGCCCCCCCAAAAAACCCCAACTGTGTTAGTTTTCTATGCCATCAAGTTTCCAAAGCAGTTGATTGTGCAGTGCCCAAAACTTACAGGGATAAATACAAGGGGCAGCAGTGGGAGATGGGAACAGGGAGCTCAACTTTGAACTGCAGGCTAAGAACTCTGCTCCCAGGACTTCTCCAGGCTGTGCTGCTGACATTTGGCTTACTTCACTGCACTGCCCTTCTCACACCCACACCGCTGTTCTGCAATAGCAGCCAGAGGAATCTTCCCCCCATGTGTGTTTTAGCTTTGTGTGCCTGTGACCGGAATAGAAGCTGCTATTGTTTTGGATTTCTGACTCCATAAAAGGAATGTTATTGTTTCTTTTACTTTTTTCCACCCCCTCAAAGAGTTGTTCTTATGACCACTAGTTTCACCAAGTTTTGTTCAAAACTAAAACAGCACTTTTCCGGATTGCCACGTTCTGTGCCTTTTCACAGAACTCTGATGGAAATGACACGTTAACACGTCAATCCATGAAACAGCGAAGTCTCAATTCGACTGTCCTTATACCAGTATCGAGATACTGATACAATAAACTATCTTGTTGATGTAGGCAAAATTACCCTCAACACCGTGACTTATGACAGGTTGAGACCCCTATACACATGTAAACCTCCCACTTAGTCCCGCAGCTTAGTGAAATAATCACAAAACAGTTAGCTCTTCAGGAGCATGAGTGCTTCATTAGATTTGGAAAGCACTTTGAGACCTAGGTGACAGGTTCCTGTACAGCTACAAATAGGGAAGGAAACCTGTAGACAAATAAAACTCCTAGAAGAACTATGCACTGATTTGGTTTCCCATTACAAACCTTTCCTGCCATACTTAAAGGTGCTCTTTCTGTGCAATATGAACACTCTTCCAGAATCCGAGAGTCTTGTGGGGGGCTTGGGATCCATGCTAGGGCTCACTTGGAAACCCAGCCTAAGCTCCAGGGAAGGCATTGAGAAAGCTGATTCAAATGCAGGCATCAGTTTCTTCCTCCTTAACACAGGAAAAGCAAGCTGGAGAAGATTCCAGGCGCTGCTCTTTGCAGCTGATTGCTTGCTCTAATGTAAATGAAGGGGAAAATCCACAGGAAAAGTCTTGAAGGTGCCCTGGAGGCATTAGGCCTCCTTTGCATACAGACCTGATTGCTGGAGTGACCATCCGTTTAGAATTTGAAAGCCGCAGCTAAAGAGAAAAAGAAAACTTGCCCTATTTCACAAAGTAAGATCTTCCTAAGACAACTGAGAAGAAACTGGTTTTTTTCCTCCATAGCTTCACTAACCCCTCTTTAGTTGCTAAACTTTTTTCAGAAATGCCCCTCCAAGAAGCTCTCTTGGAGGAGGACTGATGACTCCTTTGCAGAGGTGGTCACTCACAAGCTGGCCTTGGTTCACAGGGACTGTGAAAAAGTAACTACGCAGATTACTAAAGCAAAAGGTCCTCTCACTGCACTGGCACATAATCTGCACATTACCTCTGAATAATCAAATCAGATATCTTTTATCTGATGTATTGTGTAGGCAAACAGCTCTAGGTGGCCCTGCTTGAGTAGGGAGGATGGACAAGATGACAGACATCAAGAGGTCCCTTATTCAGGAGACTGCTAAAATCAGTCCTGTGACGAATATTCTCCAGCATTTTTAATTTTAAAATGGATCATTTTTTGTAGAGTCTTAGAACATCATCAAGCCTTCTACCTCTTGTGTGTAATTTGGCAATTTAAAAACAGCCTGATCACAAATAAATCTGGGACACTCCTCAAACCTTTCATTTAAATAAATCTGTAATGAATCTGTTACTTGTTGGTAGACAGTGAAAAGTATGTATAACTGGTTTCTTATCAGATCACAAGGCTGAGTTACATTTTCTGAAGCTATTACAGTCCCTGGATTGATTTCAAGAGAATCAGACAGGAAAATATTAGTGTCGCCTGGCAATGTAGATACAAATCAGCACAGTATTGTGAAATTACTTACATTGTTTTCTTGATTCCTGTTATTTTGAAGAAGTGTGATGACACAATTGTGGATGAAGAAGGCAAGTGTAAGAACCCCTGTGAGCTGAGGAAAAAGAATTCTAAACTCTGAGGAAAAAAAAAAAGTGTTAATAACTTACTTTTTCGAAACAAATAAGGCCAAAATGCAGAGGACATACAGTGCTGTGGAGTCTGCTGGTAGAAACATGAACCTCCACGTTGAAATGTGACAATATATCTTACCTTTGATCACAGCCAATGCAGGTATTTAATCAGGAAGTACAAAATGCATGAAGACAGTGGTTACTGTATAACGCACCCTCCAGTCAAGTTTCTCAAGAGACCTCAACCATCCAAGATTATTAGGTTAATCCAGGATTTACACATACAAGTTTTTCTGCCTCTCAACGGTTTAACTGAAAAGCATTTTTGAGGCAGGATTGATTGCAATGAAGCTGTACATCTATTAGTCCCTGAACAGGGAGATGGGGGAAGGAATAACTTGCTCTGTGAGCATCTTTTTTTATTAAGAAGTTACGTACACTACCAAAGGAAAAACTACATCTGTAGAGTTTTAGGGGTTCTGCTTACAAACCAGGGCATAAAGAAAGGCAGAGCAACTGCTTGTCTTATCATACAACTTACAATATGTATGAAAAAATTATTTATTTTTTTGTCTCCATGGCAATAGCACTGCTCTGGTTCTCTTAAAACTTGAAGGATTATGTTCACAAGACTTTGTTTCTGTAACTGCCACAACTGGTCTAGGAATTCATCAATGTATAACACCTTAAAAGTACCACCTTTGTTGGTATTAGAGAGGGACATATGCACTCTTCAGAGTGTTAACAGCAATTGGAGATCCTGAGCTAGCTCAGCTTCTGGAAAGCATCCAGCAATATAGCAAAACACTCATCAGAGGCTCACAAATCCTTACAGATCAAACCACAGAGAGCTCCATGCAAAACAAGATTTCTCTAAAGTGCTATGAAGTCATCAAGGTAAACATACCGCAGGCAATTAACGAAGAGCTCATACGGGTCGAGAGAACATGCCTTCCCTAGGGCTGGATTCACTGTATCTTCAATACCTAACTAGCACGATGCACTGCTGATAGAATTGAGAGTGCAAGTGACTTTTGGGCTTGTCTTCAACTCACTACTTTATTCTCAATAATAAAAAGCAAACTGACAGATTCTGAATCTCTTTCTGTGTTTCGTCCATCACTACAACAATCATTAGTATCTGGATTTGTATGTATTAGCTACATGTTTTGTTTATCTCCTAGCAGCATTGCCAAAATAATCAAAGTACTGGTTGCTCCACTTCTTAGTGACCTGTGACACGTGTCATCCTATAACTCATTTTAGACTAGAACCACTTAATAGATCTTGGACTTCAAGATCTGTTCAAGATGCTTAAAACCTGATTTCTTAGACTTAGGCTGGTTTCCAGTTTACATGGGTTTGTTAGTGAATCGTAGTTTGGGCAAATTTTCTCCTGCCCTCTCAGGAAGAGTCTGTAGATATGAGGCACGTGAGCATTTGAAGACTGTCTTCTGAGGCAGTTCAGGTTAAAACCATGCTTCCATGCTGGCAACAGAGCAAGACCAAACATTGTTGTCTATCTACTGTCTGAGCAGCACATGCTTGAGTATCATTTTTACCTACAGATAGCATTAAAAATAATGCTATACAAAATAAATGAGGTCATTAACACAGATGCTAATCATCCAGTGCTTTGAAATCCAAATTTTTAAACTGGAGACAAAAGCAGTTTATAAGTCCAAAAATTCTGCCTACACCTAAATGCAGTGATGGAGGAAAATAGCATAGATAGCCTTGTTTCAGAACTACCTCCATCTATCTTTACATTTGTACTTATGCTGCAGTAGTAGGAGGATTCATAGGGAATTACAGAGATAATCCAGTTCATCCTCAAAGCATCTACTTTGGTCTTCCACACATACTCAGCAAAACTTGCCTGGCTTTGAAGACTCAGCCAGAAAAGACAATAATGTTTTTTCTTAATTGCTGAAGAAATAAAGAAGAAATAAGCCGAAGAAACTGTTTTAGATAGCCTTTTACTCATTTCTTGGCATTCAGGTCTGGAAATAGGGTTCTGAATGCCTGGCTGAGATGAGGAAGGAATAACCTTCAGCAGTTATGGAAAAATGAACAAACACATTTGATGATAGCCAGGGGCTGGGGGGCAGAGAAAGGGAATATTGGGTTTTGAGCAGACCCCTTTGCCAAGCATACATGGAATACACTAGCTGGGTGCTTATTCTGCTTATTATTGTGTCAGATCAACTTCAGTTCAATTACAGAGCTGAATCAACCCACAGGGAGCGGCAGAAGAAGCCAAAGACTAAGCAGCTGCAAGACCACTGCAACTGTGATGTGAACACGCTTAAATCAGTTGAATTTCATACCAGTAACTTTACTCAACTAACTATCTGTAGGTTAATCAATGAGTTGTTACTCTTTTTGCCACACTGAATTACCACGATTCCACAAATTAGTTCAGATCCTATTAGAAATGGGAAAACTCTGGTGTTTCTTGGTTTTTATCTCTATCTTGCTACAGTAATTCGAAACCTATCCCAATGTTTTAAGTTGTTCTCGTTTTCTTCTCCAAGTGTACATTACTGAACCTAGGAATTGTCTGCAACCCACGTGTAAAACTGTTAGTACAGTGCTTATTGTAACTGGGAAACCAAAAATGCCCAGACCCACAAAGAAAACCCTAAGGAGGTGCATATCTCTGAATTTTGCCTTAAATAAATAACTTTTAAGAAGGACTCGTTTCTAAAAACAGCAGGAGGGATACAATCAATAGCACAGGACACAGCTCCTTGAAGCTCACTGGTCATACCATTCATGTAAAAAGTGGTAAAAAACCAGCTAAAACCTAACCCCAGATCTCTCATTCCAAGCCTCCTAAAACAAGAAACTTATCTCTTTAGACTATCTGTTCATGCAATACCATTGCTTATGACTGTGACATCTCACACAGTAATTTTTAACGGTAATTTGGAAAGAACAAATTTCAAGAAAATAGAAGAAACATACTGGAGAGCTAATGGGTGCTTAAAAGAGAAGAGCAACGATTATGGACTAAAACCTCACATAGATTGGGAAGTACAGGAGAATCGTACTTGTAAATTATGGTGAATGAGCTATTTGATTTAAGCAAGATAGTGTGTGGAGAAGTTACAGCACCTTTACCAGTCAGTCTGTCTGCAAACTCCGTCACATGATATATGTTGGAGACACCTCTGATGGGCACTCCTCCTCTTCCCCAGTGTTGATACGGTCTCCCAATTAAGGAACATGACAGGGAAAGGGATTCCTTGCCACTTTGTCACAAGGGATCCTTCCTGGGCCTCTACATGCAATATCAGACAGCATTTCCTCACTTTATTTATATCACAGAGATGTTAAAAAGGGAATAAGAAAATCATTCATGAACAGCTTTAAAAAAATCTTAAACCCC